>OX352774.1:204389456-204747014 GCA_947095535.1 Poecilobothrus nobilitatus
TATAATATATGTACCTATACATAAAATAATAACTTTTTACTTTTGTTGCTTGAAATTAAATGTGTATGTAACGTGAATGTACTTTGAAAAAAAAAAAATCACTTTTACCACGTACACAATATTTTTATCTAGCAAAATCCTAAAAAAAAAAAAATACAATAAAAGAAAATACTTGTATTTGTCTTAGTTTTTTTTTTTTCTTACATAATATTGTCTAATGAGAGAAGTGTTGAAAGTTGTGAAAATTGAATCTTTTTGTATTTTTATATGAAAATAAATATTTTTTTTTAGTAGTGTTGGTGCTATAATAAAATATTATCACAGTTAGTAATAAGAAATAATAAAAAAAAAAAAGAATACAAAGTAAAATTTTAAGTTAAGGTCACTTCAGAACTATTAATAAATTTTAATATACGTATAATAATAATTCTTATGATAATATGAGTATATGTATGTAAGTATAAGTCAGGTTTATTATTATGCATGTGTAATTTCTGTCAGGAATGTGAAAAAATAAAAAAAAAAATTAATAAAAGTTTTTATAGTATTTTAAGATGTTAATATTTTCTTTGTTTTTCTATTTTTATATCAATTTTAGAACTTCCTTTCTAAAAGTACTTATTTTTTTTTGTTTTTTGGAAAAGCTGTAAGCTGTAAGCTTAAGATTAAGATTTAAACTTGACTTTTCCATAATATCTTTTATACTTTATACTTCCGTAAAAAGGAAAACAAACTTAACTTAATAAACATTTTCTTTTTGTATAAATTTTAATTATTTAATTTGATATTTAATATTTGTTTATAGTAATTTTTAACTCTAAGCAAGGATTAACCACGTTTACAATTGTTTAGAAATATTACAAATAAAAAAAATCACTCAAGAAGGATTTAAAAAATGTTTTAATTAGGAAAAGTAGATTTTTTTTTAAACAAACAGTGATTTAATATTTTTATTGTAATTTATATTGAAAGTCATTTATTACTTAAATCTCGTTAACCTGTTCTTCTCTCTTCTCTTCATATTTTGCCTCTTTTTTCTCTTTTGATCATAATTTAGAATAGCATATTTTCCACATAATATGAAAAATCCTTTAGAAGATTTGAAATTTGTTACTAACAATTGAATGGAAAATTCAAAATATTTCATTTTATTTATGAACGTAGTTTTTAGAAAGAAATAATATTTCAAATCATAATGACGGATTTTTTTTATAAATTGACGATGAAGAAAATGAACTTTCAATATCACTTTTAGAAATTTGCAGTACGTATTTCAATATATGATATGAAATTAATCAGCTATTCATGAATTCAAGTCAAAAATATTTCTTTAATCTATAATGAGTTAATCTGTACTTTTTCCTGGTTTCTCCTTTTCTCCTAGTCATTAGCTCAGTAATTATGATCTTGTAATCTTATAATTTAAAACAGAACCTGTTTTCTTTGAAATTTAAATTGTTAATAGTATTTTTAATTTAGTTATAATACCTATTATTATTTTTACATTTCACAAAAAAAAGAAACAAAAAGGATTCTACTGCTTTTAATAAATTTTTTCATTTGACTTTATATCAACACTTAAAACACATAACACAAGGAGTGTGTAAGACAATATTTTCATATCAACGTGTTTTTATTATAAAAAAATACTTAGTAGCTATTATTATATTTTTCTTAAAATAGATTTACTTTCTTTAGTAGATAGGCATCAATTTCTACTCATAAAAAAAAAAAATCGTAATGTAAATAACAAAAAAAAAAAAAAATTTATAGTAAAAACAAATATTCGAGGTCATAAAAAAAAAAAAAATATATTCTAATAGTACTTATAACATCCCGGCTGACGTCAGGTCATGGACAATAATTCTTTACAATTGTTTTTTTTTTTTTTTATGGGTTTTATTGCATAAGTTTAAGAGCAACCAGTTGAGAAAATTCTTTTTTTTATTTCAATTCTTTTTATTGTAAAGCAGAATGTATTTGTTGTGTGGAAATTTTATGTCGAGGGGTAAATAATTTGCATGATAAAAAAAAAAAAAAAGAAATAAAAACTAAAAAGTAAAATTAAATAAAAAAAAAATATTAAATAAATATATTAAAAGTGTCATTCATGAAAATTTGTTAAAACTTAAAAAATGTAAAATCATAAGCGAACATAAATATGAAAAATTTTAAGCGAAGAGTATCAGTTTCAGACATAAATAATTGTATCATGTAGGTTAGGTTAGGTTAAGGTGGCTGCCAAAAAGGCACACTTAGACCGTATTTGGTCCATTGTGATACCACATAGAAGCTTTTCTATCCCACTCGTTAAAACCAATTTGAGCTTTTTGCAAAGCGAAGAATACTCTTCACATTTTTACCTAACAGGTCGCTAAGGCTGTCGAAGAGATATTGCTCTAAATGGGTATTCCTTCTTGCCGACAAGGCCGGGCATGTGCAAAGGAGATGAAGAGTAGTTTCCTCCTCTTCTTCATCCTTGCAGGCTCTACAATAGTCGTTTGCGGATAAGCCAAGTCTTCTGGCATGCTTCCCTATTAGACAGTGACCGGTGATTATACCTATTGCCATTCTAATGGCTCAAGTTACATATCGTATAGCTTCTTCTCACTTAATATACTTTCACTGTACTTAAACAAAAAATAAATTTCATCTTAATTAAAAAATTCTTCTTCCTTAAAAAGTCCTTAATTTCTTATTTTAAAAATTGGAAAAATTTTTTAATAATTTGAACATTGTAATATTTTGTAACATTCAATGATGTTGTCAGTTAATATTATCAAATCTTTTTTACTGTTATTTTTATAATCAATCTGATAATACCGAGACCTTATTTATTTATATGTACTAGAATTATGTACTTAAAGTTCAATATTAAACCTTTGTTTTGTAGAAAATTAAGATATAAATAAATGCAAAAAACCATATTGATATATGTATATGTATAAGAAATATAAATTGTGAATTTTTAGTTGTAATTTATTTCCGTATTTAAATAAAATCAACTTTATATTGAAAAGAAAAACAAAAAATAAATAAAATTTATTACTATTAATTTAAATAGTGGTTGAATATAACAAAAAAAAAAAAAAAAAATAAATAAAATCACTGTTAAAATAAAATTTTCTTTTTATTTATCTCTTTTTAAAATCCTATCCTCTCACTTTATATAATATACAATATTATTTTTCTCTTTTTACCCATTAAAGCTTAATAATAAATACTTAAATACCTTGAAGGCTAAAATTATCGGTTAAATCTGGGATAAATACTACCAACCAAAAAAAAAAAAAAAAAAACGATAACTAGTGGTTAAATGGGTTAAATATTTTCGGGTTATTTAGGATATTTTATATTGTTGTTATTGTTATTTTTATTGTATTTTATTTAAACAACAATATGGAATATAACAATAATAAGAAATAAAAAAAAAGGATAAAAATATAGTACATATTTTTTTTATATATATGTACATTTTATTTTTGTTTTTTTTTTTTTGTTTTTTATTTTCATTTTTATAACAATGAAAATTGTGCTCGTTAAGTATAACAAAAGTGATTATTAGAAATCGAATTTTCTTTCATGTTCAATAAGAATTTTCAGTTTGTATTTGGTTTTTTTTGATTTTCATTTTTGTTTTTTAAAACCAGATTTTTCACGTTTTGTCATTAATTTTCTTGTTTGTCAGGATATTTCATTATATTAAGTGAGGTTGAGTGTGTGTAAGAAAATAATATTAAAATGTAGAGTAAATTTGTAATGATAAAAGATGTATGAGGAGGAGAAATTTTAATATAAATACAGGCATCCACTTTATAATTCGTTACGTTAAATAGAATGAATCTTGGTTCAAATGAAATTATAATAAATTAAATTTTTTTTTTTTGAAAATAATTTATTTTTAATACGAATAAAACTTTATATTCTTCTTTTCAGATCACCAGATAGAATAAATTGTTAGTTTTCGAGAAAAACTAGATTAGATCAGTTTTGCGTGCTAATAAGTGTACCGTATTCAAAACAAAACATATGAAATATTCTTTTAAAAAACATTTTGGTAATGCTAATTAAAATTGAAATGAATGGAAAATTCAAAAATATCTTCGAAACTATAAAAAAAAGAAAAATAAATTGAGATGATATGTATGAGGGGTACGTATTTTATTTAGAGTTTGTTGTTCAATTAAATTTGTAAAGGAAGTTTTGGTTTTGGTTTTATAAGGTGTTTGGATAAAAGTTTATTTTTCGATTTATTTTTTGTTTTTTATTTGTTTTTTAATTTATTGTTTTAAGAAATTGAAATTGCTAATAATAATACCTTGAAAGGATTTAATGGTGCTTGAAGATGAAATTTTCATTTTAGCTGAAGAGTAGTAATATAATAACATTAAAAAAAAAAAAATTGTATTTCAGTTAAGTTTTTTTTTAGTTTTTGTGATTGTTGGGTACTTAGAAAGGTGTGTACAGAAAATAATACAGGTATCTGTTTTTCATTTTTTTCATTGTTTTTTTTTTTTTTCAAAATAAATTGTATTGTTGTGAAATGGAATTGTTATTTTTATTTTATTTTATCATGTAGAATAATTTTTATTGGTGTAAATTATTGTTAGTTGTATACTTAGGGGTTATTGGGAAAAACGGATTTTCAAATTTTTGTTTTCTTTTTTTATTGTTTTTCAAGAAAATTTATTATAATAGACTGTTATAAATTTTTCAAAAGTGAACATAATTAAAGAGGTGTTCTATTTAATGAAAGAGATTTTTTAATAGGAAAAAAAAAAAACAAATGGAAATTTTTTATTTTTATTGCAACATATACGGATTTTTTATTTTTTTTTGTATTTAAAAGAATTATTGTAAACATATAATTGGAATTATTTAATTAACTATAAAATTTAATTTTAAGGACTAGTGAATTAATAATTTTTAATTTTCCTTTTAGGAACTGTATGGTTATAGGGTTAAAATGTTAGTTGTGAGGTTTTAAAATTTATTGTAATTGATTGGAATTATTTTTATATTGTGAAAATGAATTATTTTATAATATATTATAAACTATTATTGTATAGTTGATGACTAATTTATTTAATTTTACGGTTGGTTAGAGTAAAAATTTTCAAATGTTTATGAAATATAATTGAGGTGGTGAAGACAAACAGAGTTATGCATAAGCGATAGAGCTAAAATGAATTAGAATCCTGAAATTAAAAAACTCATATATTATAATTATAGGAATCTCTTAATTGTGTTGCATTATTATCATTATTTCTGTTTTCTGTTTTATATGGCTGGCAAAACTTCAATTTATATCTTAAAATTTTTTATTATAATATCCATATAATATAATCTAACTCTTCAATTATAAGAAAATGTTCGTATCCTTTTTCTATCCTATCCAATTCATACTCCTTAGCCATAGTACTGCAAGAGGTGTTAGATGAATTACTCCATTATATTGGCGACAGTTTTAGGTGGTTTAAGTAAGGAAACATTCCCAAGGGGATATAGGTTTTATTCAGATAATAGTTATATAGTTAATAGTTTATGTAATTACTGAATTTTAGTCGTAATTGATAATGTTATGTACTTTTTGCCATAAACTTCAAATCTTGGAAAGTTTTTAAAATTACCATATATGGTATACTACTTTTTATATCCGTATGAACTGTGTTCAAGGGTATAATAAACTTGCCATTACGTTTGTGACACCTTAAAGGAATCGAGCTAGATATAGTGTCAAAGGTATGGATCGGCTCAGAATCGAATTCTGAGTCGATTAAGCCATATAGGTCTGTCTGTCCGTCCGTACGCACGATAACTCAAAAAATAAAGAAGCTAGAAGCCTGAAATTTTATTTTACGTCACTTTTGCAAAATTGTTAGTTTTACTATTTAAATCCAGCATTTTCGGCCGCCGGATTCGGGTAGCTGCCATACAACTTCTTTCTTTATATGGAAATAACTCAGTACCTATTCAAGCTAGGTATCTGCAATTTTGCAAATGATAATCAAGTTTTATGGCAACAACTTTTGTAAAATTTGGTTGTTATGGTACGACAGGTTCGGGTAGCTGCCATACAACTTCTCTTTTTAAATGAAGATAACTATGTGTCTATTGAAGCTGGCTATTTGAAATTTAGTGAAAAGTGTCAAGTTACATGCCAACAACTTTTGTAAAATTTGGTTAGTCCGGAGCATTCGGTTCTGGCTTCGTGCACCTCTTGGAGCTTAATGAACCTAGGCGTCTGAAATCTTACAAATGATGATCAAGTTGAATGGCAACAACTTCTGTAAAATTTGGTTTTACTTGTGCAATAGATTCGGGTAGCTGTCATACAACTCCACAATTTACATAAATATATCTCTGTAGTTAAGGTCGGTACTAAAACATCTGAGAATTTTTAAAAGATGGTAAAATTTTATAGTGACAGGTTATATTACGTTCATACGGGTATCTCAGAGTTGACACAGTCTATTCTACTGCTCTCTTCTTCGTTTTTTGGAAAAGCAGAATTTATAAATAATTTTAAAAAACTGTTTTTCGATTTACTTTCTAGATAATGTTATTTTTATTTAAAATAAATTTTGAAAGTAAATTATTGCCAAAATTTTTTAAAATATACAACTCAATTCAGAATCTGATGGTTCAATGGCAGAAAATGATTATAATATAGGATCATGAGGGCTTAATTTTACTCGAAAAAATGTTTAACGATATAAAAAAATCTTGACTACAGTTTTTTATATTAAATTTAAAAATATTCCAATATAACATTAACTGAAATTGCTAAAAAAAACCAAATAAATAATTAAAATATCTTTTTATTAAAAAAATTTTATTTTTTCTTTAAAAATTAAAATCACGATCAGGCTTTCATCTAATAAATTTCAATTACAATTCTACAAATTTATGTATTTTTTATTTTCGTTTATTTTCAAATAGAAAAGTAATTATTACGAAATGAAATCTCCGTAAAAATCTATTAAAAATAAAAAAAGAAAACAAATACCTAAACAATTCTTTTTCAAAATTAAATAAAAGTCAAAAACCTAATTTTTATGGGTTTTTAGCCAAAATAATTCAATTCAACATATAAAAAACAAAAAAAAAAAAAAAAATTTCCTAAAAAAATTTCAAAAGAAAAAAAAAAAATTAAAATTTCATTTAATTACAGCAATTAATTTAATCTCTTTCTTTAAAATTAATTAAAAAAAAAAAATACATACCATTTCCATTTCTTTTCGAATTTATCAGTTTCTGTTCGTTATTTTTTTCCACGTTTTCCACACAAATTCTATTCTTTGTTGTTGTAATAAAAATATCTATTCAAAGTACCGTTAAATAATTTTTTGAATCAGTAAATTTTTTTTTATATTTTTAATCCTAAAACCACGGGTTTCATTTTATTCTATGATCAACAACATCATCACCATCATCATTTTCGTTTTTTTTTTTTTTTTTTTGGAAAAAGCCAAAGAGGAATCCCAATAATTTTTGGCTATTAAAATTTTTTTTTGTTTTTTCGTTCTTTTACAAAACTTTTGAATAAAAAAAATTAAACAGCTTTGTGCCAGACCTTCTAGTTTTAACTTCTCATCTATTCTATTTTGTTTTATAATATTTCTTCGAAAATTCCGTAAATTAAGTGATCCAAAAAAAAAAAAAAAAAAAAAAATAAAAAAAATGAAAAGAGAAAAATTAACCAAGAGTAATAAAAAATAAACCACCATTTAAAAAAAAAATTCTATGCTTCGGACTATAGACTCAAAAATTCATTCAAGGATGAGGTATGTAAAAAAAATATATTTTTCATTTCTTTTCCTTGTATTCACTTTTTTTTTTTTTTTTTTTTTGTGTTTCAAAAAAGGATAATGGAACATAAAAAAAAAAGATTTGTGAAGAATAAATTATTTTTTTTGTATTTATTGTTTTACAAAATATTGTTGTTACAACAAATAGAATATTTATTTAGTCGATTGAAAATTAAATTTAAGGGTAGCGAAAGCAGATCGAAACAAAATTTTTAGAATTCAGAATTTAGAATAATGTTTAAATTACTTTCTACAATATTTATATTCAGTCCAGCACAATAAAAATCCTTACAAAATTCTATGAAGTTTATGTAAAATTTTCATTTAGTTTGTCATCAAATTATTAACATCTAATCCGCCTGTTTACATTGGTTGCATTATTTAGTTGCTTGATAACAATAATTATTACAAGTTGTTTGATAATAATAATTGTTATTTATGAAAAAAAAAACTCCTTTTAGAACCAAATTTAATTTAAAATTTAAAAAAATATCCTTTAAAAAATCTGATAATGTAATAAGAAGTATTTAACTTTTTTAAAAGATTCTTTGAAAGAAATACGAAACAGAAATAGATACTTTAATCAATCTTATCATGTTTAAGAGAAACATTTATTTTATCAAAACCGATATTGTAATCCTCTTTTTTTTATTTTCATTATTTATATACATTGATTAAGTAAACCTTTAAATTAATCGTAAAAGTTGTAATTTATTCACTTCCTTTTTGATGTTAAAATCTTCAAAGTTGAAAAAAACTTATAAGGAAAATAAAATATGTTCAATATGGGAATTCATCCAGAATAAAAATTAAGAAAATTTTTGATTTCAGAAAAATTTTTTCTTATTTATTTTGTTGATTTTTTATTTATTTTTTTGTTATGGTTTTATAGTATAATGGTTTAAAATTGAAATAGAAAAGGTTTTTGTATGAGGCTGAAAAAGTTTTAGAAAAAACTTAAGAAACTATATTTTAATCCTTATTGTAACTGATTCTTTTTCAAGTATTATTACTAAAATATTGTAATATAGATACATTTATGTAATTTATTATTCATGTTGCATTAAGGTTCAGTTTTTTGAATCATTATTTATACTAAACCGTTGATTACTCACCTTTGTACAATCGATAAAATTATGCAATACAAAATATTATATCTGTACGTCGCCTTTTATCTTATATAAGAATTTTTTATTTTATATTTCCGGCCTATATTAATGTAATAAATTATTACAATATAAATGATTATTAATGAATGAGACAAACGACAGAGGTTTTATTTCAAAACTTTTCAGTTCGGTTCGATCAGCGACTTAATCAATATGCTTATTAATGGCATAATAATTATGGATAGATGAATAATTTTTGTTAATAGATAAATGGTATATTGTTAGTGTAAGGAAAATTTTGAGGTAAATTTTCTGTTTTTTATCCTTTAACCGAAATTTTTACGTACAGTATACAATATTGTTAATCTGTATTTTGTAAAAATATCTCTTAAAAATTTAGGGTAATTAATTCCGTTAACCATTAGAAATAGACTATTGTTGTCAGTTATATAACTGTTCCGAACTTCCGAACTATTTCTTAAGGTAGCCTGTAAATACTTTCTAATTGGAAAGTATCGTTAGACTATGTACAGCATTTTTAAAGTATATCTTATTGTATATTTTTTTTATAAAATTAGGTTAGTCCAAATAAAAAACAAAAAGAACTATTTCTTAATTAAATGATAGTATAATCTAAAAGTGCAACAAGAACATAAAGTAATATTAAGCAATATAATAGATTCTAATAATATAAAAAAAACTTTAAATTCTTATTAGAATGTAAAAAAACAATTTTAAAACTTTAAAACATATTTATTTTGATTAAAATTAATTATTAAATTTTTCTATAAAAGAAAACTCTATACACTCTCCTTATAAAATTTAGGTTTTGTTTTTTAATTTTAAATTAAAATAAATATGATTTAAAGGTGAGATAATTTGTTATTGTTTTAGTTTTTTTTTTTTTTTTTGTAGTTTTGTTTTAAATTTAAAAATAAAAGTGTCATTAACGTAATATCATTATCCTTATTGTAATTATTATTTATTATATAAATCAAAATGAATTTTGTTTGTCGTTAATTTTATTTTTTATTCTATAGTGAAATTCTTGTCACGAAAATTCTGAATTATGTCGTACGTGTTTTGTATTTTTTTTTGGTTTATAAAAAAATATTATCACCAAAATAGGAATAACAAATCAAAGTTTGTAATATAAAAATAATTTTTATGTTTCACTATGTAATACAGGAAAATAAAATTAAATACAACAACAAAACAAAAAAAAAAAAAACAGAACGTGAAAATTGAAATTCTAAATGAAAAATTGTTTAATATTAACTTAAAAAAAAAAATTAATAGTTATACAAGTATATAAGTTTAAAAGGTAGAAATTTAACTTAAAGAAACTAAACGTCGAGAATGTTTACTACAATGTTTAAATTTTTTGGAAAATTATTAGAAAAACAAAAAGACAAATTTTAATTAACTTTCATACAAAATCTTTAAAAAAGTTGTGTTACAACTTGGTGGAAATTTTAATTAAAAAAAAAATGTTTTTAATGTAATACTATTATAATTATTTTATATCATTTTCAAATTGTACTGAATGTTTTATTAAATAAAATTGAAAAAAAAAAAAAAAAAAGGAAATTAAGTTTACAATAACTGGAAAAAAGAATTGAAAATAAAAATTCTATAACATAGCATACTTTTAGGATTTAAAAAAATTTTATTATGTGAACATTGAATAAAAAAAAAAGTTTTTTTTTACAGAAATATTTTAAAATTACAAAAATATTTTTATTTTTATACTTTTATTTATTCCTTTTATTTTAATTTACATGATCAAGAAAAAAGTTTAAAATCTAGATTAAAAACTTTTTTTTTGTTAATTTGTTTTTGTTTCTTAATTTCTAGATTTGGAATATTTAAAAATTATATTAATTGAAAAAAAATTTTAATTTATATGTAAGATAAAAACTTAATACTAAATTAACCTATTTAACATAGTCTACAACACTAAAATTACCTTTAGTAAATCAAATTAATTTTTTAACCACCAATAATCTTCTAAAACATATTTTTTATGCGGATATGAATGCCAAATTTTAATCTGTCAATGGCAATACTACTTGGATAAAATTCTGTTTTTGTGCATTTAGCCCTTCTGCTATAAAATAATAATAAAATAATAGTGGGACATTGCTTTGGTTTTGAATGAAACATTCTTTATAAGTTAGATGAAATATTCTGGGGTGTAACACTTGACAAAATTCAGATGACAAACATACATTCCTCTTAAGTTAACTTATCAAAAAACTCACAATACAAACAATCTTGCAGTAAATTTTTTACTTAACAAATTTGCAATTCGCAAATATCCATTTTTCAAAAAATTAAAAAAAAAAACCTTTCTTTAGCAAAAACTCTATATATGTATATACTAAAATTAATATGTTAATACTCTTAATAATTTGTTGTTTTGTGTTACCAATAGACAATGTACCGTATTATAGACAATGTTAAAATTTTCCAGAATATGCATATATATATATAAGTATTTGCGAGATTTTGAATTAGGAAGAATTTCATAATTGGTAACAAAATCAGGATTTCAATAAATTGTTTAGCAGAGGTTTGAGTGCAGCCTCCTGTTGAAATTAGTAAATATTTCAAAATCAGGGTTCTAATAATTTGTTCAGCGGAGGTTAGAAAAATAATTAGAAGGGATTTTAGTTGGTTTCAAAATCAGAGTTTGCTCTTTTTTCAGAAAATATATAAATATGTAGGTATTTGAGAGTTTTTAAATTAGGAGGGATTTTAGAATTGGTTACAAAATCAGAATATGTTTACTTAATGTCCCCCATCTGCTTAATGTTATATGAAAATTTGTCAAATAGGTGTTTGCGAAACTAGTTTTTTGCTTGCCAAATGATATTTTGCAATGTGATGTTAGCAATGGAAGTTTAAAATATACATGAAATGTTCCGGTGTTATAAAACCTTTATATCTTATCTTTGTTATGATAGAAACGTGACATATTAAGAGTGTTAATTGCTCTGTCAAAATTCTTTCAAATCAATTTAATTATGAAGTTATCGATTCGTTTTAATTCCCACTGTCATTAACATACTCCCGTACACGTTTTCTGTACGGGGCCCTTATGTTTCAGTATAAGTTAATGTGAGTCTGACACAGCTCACATTAACTGACAGGCTGATAGCTGACAGGGATTGACAGCTGATAATTTTAACTCTCGTGTTAATTCTTCTATTATAAAAGAGTTTCTAGCATGCTATAATTTTAATTTAAAATATTTTTGTATTTTGTTGTTCAAACACAATAATAAAATCTATTTTAAATTAATTATTAATTTAATACGTACATTTTTAGAATATTTTTAATAATTTAAAAAACATTTTATATTTTTAAGCGTAAACTTTTTCAGAAATTTTTCTAAAAATTATTGGAAAAAAAATTTTGATATCTATTGGCTGATAAAAATTTTATTTTTAGTTTCAAATATTTTTAAAAATTATAAAAACAACAAACACTAATAAATTTTATTTACTTCCTTTTAATTATGGTCTTTAATATTCTTGAAAATATGTAAGTAATAATAATTAGATTTTAGCGTTATAAAAGATATATAGGAAAGTCATCTAATATATAAATAACAACAAAAACTAATTGAAATACATATTATGTTTAGATGTTTTTATTTTACAATTTTTTCTAACAAAAGATAAAAAATGAACAAAAGCTAATATTGTTAAAATAAAGTTTTGATATTTTTAATTTTCCGTATTTTTCAATATTTCCGTTTTTAATATCCTTGAAATATATCTCGCCTAAAATATACGTTATTTAGTATTCAAATATGGTTTGTTTTTGTCGTTCATTTTTTAAATAACCAAAAACAAAATGACAATTTTGTTTTTAGTATCCTTAAAATAGTTACTATTTGTTCAGCTTTATTTTACTATAAAATTTTTACCTAAATTTATGCTTTACATAAAATTTATTTAAAAATAAAAAATACATATGAAAATATTGAATATATATGATAATATAATATAGGACGTTATAAAGTAACAAGGTGTTCAATCGTACGTGTCTTATTTAAAAATTAATTTAAATGCAGTAAGAGTTCGACATTGCATTTTTCATAAAAAAAAAAAAAACAAAAAAATATATAAACACAAGCAACAAAAAATTAAAAAATAAAAATACATATTATATAGATATAGATATATGTATATATGTATTTTTATTTTTGACCACTATCATATAATTTAAATATCTGTTATATCCTTGTTTATGTGGAATTTTATTGGGAATGATCTGTTTAAAATGAAATTTTTAAAAATATATAATATATTTTTGTTTTTTATTTTTTGTTGTTGTTGTTGGTGTTTTTTTATTTTTTTATTCTAATTAAAATTCTGAAAAAGTTTTTCCTGGTGTTTTTGATATCCTGAAAATGAAATAGAGAAATATAGAGAAAAAAAAAAATATTTTCAAAAGAATGGTAATTGAATTTTTTCTTTATACAATTTTTGATTTTTTTTATTTTTGTCATTTTGTTTTTGTCACATACCGTTAAGGTGGGAAAATATTTTGGTGTCCTGTAATTCTGACAAGAAAACAAAAATAAAACAAATAAGTAAATAAAAAAAATAATCCCTGTCAATTTGTTTTATAAATTTTGTTTTTTTTTTTTTTTGTTTTAAATTTAGTTGGATAAAAAAAAAAAATTAATCTTAGTAAAAAATTCTAAACTTCAAACGTAAGAACAACAAGAAACAAGAAAAAAAAAGAAAAAAATTAAAGAAATTAATATTAGAAAATACTTTTAAAAGCCACCTCGTACTGTCAACAGATTTTTTTTTTTTATTTGGGGGTATTAATATTAAAAAATTTCACAAAAATAAGGAAAAACTTAAAAAAATTTAGATTGATCATAAAACAAAAAAAAAAAAAAAAATTAAACAAAAATAAATGGAAATTTTTGAAGTAAGGACGAATTTCAAATTATAAGACACCTGTTCATTTTATAATTTAGGAATAATAATTTTTATATTATTTTTCTTTTCGCACAGTAAAATTTTTCGAGGTTATTTCAATATTTATATTTTCTAATTTAAAATATTTTTTTTTTTTTTAATTTTAAGAAGGTCAGTTCAATTTAAAATTTTTTTAAATGATTTATTGGGAAGATTTACGGTTTTCGTTATAAACGAATTTAAATTGGTATTAAAATAGTCCAATATTTTGAAGAAAGGTACAGAATATGTTGGGATGACGCATTAGAATTTTGTGCCGCCTAAGAAAATTTAAAAGTCTTGGAAGTTTATATATTATATTGTTTTTTAAAATTAATTTCCAATTAGATGTAATTAGAGTATATAAAATACAGAAAAAGTAAAAATAAAACAGTATAAAATTACTCAAATTTATTGTAAACGCTGCTTACAAACGCTTGTTCACAAATGAATAATGTTCGGTTCCAACAGAACAAAAATTTCTTATTTTTTTACGTATTTTCCCATGATGCTAAAAAAAAGGATTCAAGAATTTCAATTTAAAAATTAGTTTTTGTTTTTGTTTTAATTGTTTTTATTAAAATTTCTTAAATTAAAGCTTTAATTATTCATGATACAATTTTATTTTTAATTTCGAATTTATTATAATAAAAAGAAAAATTTAAATTTAAAGCAGCAAAAAAAAAAAAAAAACAAACGCAAAAACAAAAAATAAACATTACAAGGACAATTGAATCAAAACAAAATAGAAAAAAAAAGGACTAAAACAAACTATGTTTATGCTAAATGCATTCAGTTTTTTTTTTTTTTTTTTTTACCATGAATGAATGAATCCAATGTTCTTTGTATAAAATCTTTAACCATTTAAGCTTGTAGCGCAAATAATGAAATAAAAATTAAAAGGGAGAATAGAAAAAAAAAAAAAAAAAACATAATAGTAAAAAAAAAAAAAAGTTTGTAGTAACATTTTGCTTATAATATAAATATTTTTTTTTTTAAATACAGTAAAAAACTTAATAGAACTGTGTTAAAAAAAAACTAAAGTTATTAAAAATCTAGAATTATGAGATAAAAAGATTCTTTGAAACAAATTTTAACTGTTTTATTTTAATTAATTACTTATTAAAGAGTAGTATTAAAATATAATAGACTTCTAAATATTATATTGTAGAATCAGGGCAACCAAAAAATAACCATCAATTTTATCATTTTTTTTAAATTTATCTCTATTAACTTTTCACGAACAACAGGGAATTTCTTAAATTTCCTTTAATTTCTAAAATTAAATTTTCATCGCTAACAAAAAAAAAACGGTTGCTTGAAGTTCTTCTTTATAAATTCATTTAACGTATATAATATAGGTAGTTCTATTAATTTTTTATATTAAAAAGTACTAAATTTATTAAAATAACATTTTATAGTCTTTTTAAAACAAACACTAATTAATTTAAAACTTACGATAAACTTCCATAAAGTTCTATATAAAGTTTTTTATATCATAAATTATTTTTTACCGGTACTCTTATGTTATATGTTTAAAAGAATAATAAACGAATTAAATGCAAAGTAGTTTTCTTTTAAAAAGTGTTAATGGTCCGTTTTTTTTTTTTTTTATATATACGAGAACATAATAAAAAAAAAAAAACACGCAACATTTTTTATTTTCATTTTTTTTTGTTCAAAAGCAAAATTTTCTAGATTAAAAAAAATAAATACATAAAAATTACTTTGAAGTATCCTTGAATTTTCTTTCATCAGATTTACAAAAAAAAAAAAAAAACGAAAAATAAAAGATAAAATAAAAGAAGAAGTAAAAATAAATGGAAGTTTTATTTCATGGTTTTCACTTTTCTGTTATGGAAAATTAAGAACTTAAATGAAATAATTTAATATTTAGTACTATGGTAATATAAGAAAAGAAATTTTTTACTTATGACAGAGAATGCAAAAAAAAAAAAAAAATAGAAAAAGAAATTAATAATAATTTAAAAGGAAATGCATTTAGAAAAAAATTGTATCTTTAATTATTTTTATTTTGTATTTTTTTTTTTTAGAAAAAAAAAAACTAAATAAAAACAAACAATTAATAAAAGATGGTTTATAATAAATTAAAAATATATATTTTTCTTTTTTAATATAAATTGTTTACATTAAAAACATTTTCTTTTTTTTTTGTTTTTTAATTGTTGCATTTTTAACGTAATTATGTAATAATTTATGGAAATTAATTTTTTTTTTTAGGTTATTTTGAGTTTTAAATACTTTTGAAATCATTTTTTTTATTTATGAAAAATATTTTAATAAGGTATAGGGTTTAATTAAATTTAAATTTAAGAAAATATATTGTTTTGTGTTTCCCTCTGTCAAACTGTTAGATTTATTATAATTTAGACAAGGTTTTTAAGTAATATTTAAAACAAAAAATTCATTATTGATAAAAAGAGATAACTGTAATAAGTAAATATAACAATAATTATATAAAAATAAGTTAGTTGCATATGCATTTAATATAACAAAATGCATACACATCGGTTCATTACAAATATTATAATATATAATTACTACACTACTTTCGTAACGGCAATTCATTCTTTCGATTTATTAATTATATATTAATTTTTTTTTTTTTTGTTTTAAGCTAATCATTTCCAGAGTATATACGCACTTTTTAAACTTTAAACTAGTAAGTATTTGTGTGAAATCGCATAGAATCTCTGTTTACATATTGCAGTTTAATTTTACCTTCTTTAATGACAACATCTATTCTATAACATTTTTAATGAAATGATGTTTGATGTCAATTTGGTTACTGCAATTATTATTCATTATATAATTTTGAGCCGCACTTTTATTGTCATTATAGATGATTATTGCTTCGTTTTTATCTAAAGCCTATTTCATATAGCAGGTTTCTCAAATAAATAGCTTCTTTAATTTCTGGTGTCATCGACATATATTCAATTTCAGCGGTTGATAAAGCTAGTCTTTTTTGTTTCTTTACTTCCCACGAAATTTGTCCATTAGACAATTTAAAGAATGTGTGTAATGTTGATTCGTCTTTCTTAGCCGCTCAATAATATCTCTATATTTCTCAATATCTTCAATACTACTCCTAAAATGTTAGCTAAGATCATTAGTATCTTTTAATTATTTTACAACTCTTTCCGCAGTGTGTCATTCCAAAATTATTATTATATTGACTGAGGATATGCTATAATGGTATTGGTTATATCTGAACAAATTGTAATGGCAAGATATAGCGGGGAGCCAATAAGATTTTGATAAGAGATTTTTTTTCAATTTTTCTCTTTTATCTGATGTTTTAGGATATATCTCTTTTGAGATTTTAATGTTTGAATCTGCTATATATATACGGAATTAATATATAATATATGAATACGAAATTTTTTTATAATAAAGCTATTCTATTGTTAACGCCAACATGCATCACCTAACATAGAAAATAGTGTTCTTCTATTTGTAAATTTATTGTGAACAAATTGTAAACAATATTTCAATTCAGTTTTTGACAATTTACATACATGAACAAAGAGAGGGGCAATATGATCGAATAGAAAAGGAAAATGCCTTGCAATTTTATAAAATTTAAAATACAAAACATCGGCAAAGTAGTAGAGTGTCATTTATTATTCAGTGACAGATAACAGGTGGTTTCGTTAAAATTGTTTGTTAATTTTATTAATATTGGAAATTGTATATAACCGTAATAAGAAGAATAAATTCTGTATATAATAAGATCAATGAACACAAATAGCTGTATAATTGTTATATGGGTGAAAATATACATGTACAAAAATTGCAGTACTTGATCTGTTAGCATAAATTTTAATTATTTTTCTTTTGGTGCTATACTTAAAGCAAGGAAGACGCACACATAATCACAATAGCAATAATCAATCAATACTTAAATAAATTTAATAGTGAAAAAGAAGATCAATAAAATCAAAAAAGTTGAAAACAAAGACTTGTATATATGGAAAAGAAAATATTTATTCAAGGAAAATTGTTAATACGTGATGCAAAAAATCAAATTGTTCATAAATAAAATATTAAATTGTACAAGATAGATCTTAAGTTTTTAAACTATAAATGAAGTTGATTAGAATTGTATCAAATGAAGCATAGAACTATTAAAGAGTGAACTGAATTAAATTATAATTGAATTGTTATTAAATTAAAATCAATTAACTTTGAATTTAAACTATACCTGAATTTAACGTATATAAACTAATATAGACTAGATTTAAAAATTAACTAGAATTGAATTAATATTAAATATGTATAAACAAAATTTGAAAAATTATACTATAATTATAATTGAGAGAAACAAAATTTAGTTTTTTATTACGTGGATGCACTAACGTAAAAGCTATCTTGATGAAATTTATATAGTACGTTAGTAATTATGAAAAAAAAATCGGGGATTTCAACTGGGATAAATCGGTCAATGCGTTCGGTTTTGGAAGCTTTCGAATAAGCGAAGCATATCTTCAAAGAGCAAACAGCATATCTTCAAAGCTAATAAAGATAGAACTTTTAAATTTGATTCGAGGGTTTTCTGGCATGTTTCATTTATGTCATTGGAATTTGAGATGAATTGAAGTGGCGGTTCGGGTAGCTGACACACGCCTCCCAAGGCCTAACAAGCATATTAATAAAGATAGAAACTTTTGAAATTCGAGTTGCATATGGAAGGAAAAGGAGGTTTATGCAGCTTAGTTAATATTAAATACCTATCTAAAATAACTGGATAGGTAATTTTATGGATTTTTAATTTAATTTGAATTTTTCAGATGTAAGATATTAAAAAGTCGGTTGCATTGACTTGCTATTACATTTACTTGTTTTTTTTTTTTCATTCTAATGTTCGCATTTTTAAAAATTAAAAATGTTTTGTAAATGTTGAAATTAAATTTTGAAAATGAAAGTCTAATTTATAAAATAATATTGTTTTTCTCAATTTAATTTTAATTTAAATATTGTTTTTCTTAAATCTTTTAAATATAATATGAGTTGGTGCTTTTTAGCACATTTAAAAACAAAAATTTTGTACACCATTGTGTAATTTTAGAACTTGTTAAACTTATTTAAAACTTGTTCTACTTTTTATGTAACCCAACACATTACAGACTAGTGCTAATCAAAGTGCAAAAGTGATTTATTTTAAAGTGTGTATATATCAAGTTCGGCTCAATATTTTTTCAATTTATAAAACACAAATTATAAAAATTAGTCAAGATTTTTAATTAGTAGTCAGTAATAAGCAAATTTGAAATTTAATTTGATTTTCACTTATAATTTTAAAAGTAGGAAATTTTTTCGTCAGTTTTGAGTTAAATATAATTATTAGGATTCCGACCTCTCCTATTTACCTTTAATTTCAAACTAAGCACTAACTACTATAAATAATTCAAAAGAAAAATGTAATTCACTGGAAAATGAAAATCAATTACCGCAGTTTAATTAGAAAAATATAAGCAACAGAGTATTAAAATTCATGAACATATATTATGTAATTTCAGGAAATTTTTCATATCCTTATTCGAAAAAAAATTGGAGTTTTCTCTTTTATTTGAATTAAAAGTTTTATGTAAATTTACGTAAATTTTTTGCGTATAAAAATGAGTTATTCTCTACAAAACCGTTTTATCTGAATATTTTTTTTTATACGGTGTGTTAATTACTCGTATTTACATTTGTTAAATTCAAAGTAAACGTCCCTTTTTTATTATTCTTGTTTACATCACATTTTTATGCCCGTATGAATGTACTTTTTCAGGTATAATAAACTTGTCATTAGATTTGTGACACTTACTGCAAAATTTGATTATAGTTTAATTTAATAGATTCGAGGTTTTGCGAAATTTATATTCTCATATTTTGGTATACTAATTTAAGCTAAACATCTAAAATATTTTAAAAGATTATCGAGTTTTATAGCAATAATTTCGATGGACTTGGTTTTTTTCAGGGAAAAGAGTTCGAGCAGCTGTCATATATCACAAATTCAAAATGGACATAAATATACTTATCTCGGTACTTACTACTTATATTTTAATTAAGAAATTTGACATTTTGTAAAAAATGATAAAATTTTATGGTAACAGTATAAATTATTAAATTATATTCGAGCGAGTATCCTAGAGTTGACACAGTCAACTAAAACTCTTCCTCAATTTCTTTTCTTTTTTGTTTTAAATTTTTATATTGTAGCTGTAAAAGAAATTTGGAAGGGATTGACCATTCGAATTTGCACAATAGTTAAAAAATTTTTTTTTTTTTAAATGCTTAATTATTACTTTTATTACGTCCTTATTTTTATTACTTGAATAAACAAGCCCACAGCAGCTCTATAAACTACATATAATAATTAATGGAGTATTTAAAAATTTTTTTTTTTTTTTGTTGTTAATTAATTCGTACAGAATAGGAAGTTTTCATATCATTTTATTATTGCTAAAGTGGTCCCATTTTGACTATAATATTTTTGCTAATTGAAACAATAATATAAATACGGTTATATGGCAATTTGGCAACTATTGCAGATAGGTAATTTTAATAATTTAAACATTTAGTGCATTAAAAATCTGTGGCGATGAATGCTAGTAGAAATTTAAAAATAAAAAAAATTGAGTTTAGACTGCATTTTGAATATAATTTCTCAAAAGTGTTAAGTGTTAATTTTTATCATCATGGAATATAGAAAAATCTTAATCTTTTGATTGATGTAAAAACATTAAATTAACATAAGTAGATATATATAATAACCTTAATAATATATTAACTGTTTTAGTATTGAATCATCTTTATTATAGAATATGAATTTTAGTACAGTAAAAAACGTTTAGTTTCGGTAATGATTCCGAAAGGACTGGATGTACTGATCCAACTTTAATGTTAACGATTTGATTCTTAAAAAACAATCTTAAAAATTTTTCTGCCTAAAGTTTTATAAAAAGTTTTGATATCTGCTATAAATTTAGTAAAACTATTTTCAATAAAATTTCAGCTTTAATATTTTTATGAATGTGTTTTTTAAATTATAAATTTGAAAATTAATCTTAAAAGTAGCTAAGAAATAAGGTGGAAAAAGGGTAAAGAAAGAAAAAGGTGCTTGTTATGATATAAAATAAAATTAGGGAAGATATTGAAAAGGTTTATTATCCTTAATTTTCAACAATATTATCGTTACCAAAATTAAAAATTCAAGTAAAGGTGAGGAAATCCGACTAATAATATTTAAAAGAATTATCAAAAACTTATTTTTCGGTTCCACCAATAAAAATCTGCTTGAAATAAAAAAATTATATGACAATCATAATTGTCATTAACTATTGTAGATAACAGTTGAAAGAATAAAGTTTAAAGACCAGACCAAATTATAAAAAAAAAACTGTAAAAATGTTGAGAGAAAGGCATGCATTTTAGAAGTGATAAACTCATTAAAATTATATGCATATGGATGCTAGATGGAAAACTCAACAGTCAAAAAACTCTATAAAGGTTTATCCAACCAATAATGATACTCAGATGCTGTATAATTGTAACAGGAGTATAGGATATTAATACTTGTATTGTTTCAATCATTAAACATTTATATATATATATACATTTATATATTTAAAAGTGTATAGTGTATATATATTCATAGAAAGGTGTTTTTTTTTTGTTTTTACATTTTATTTTTCATCATACAAAAAATAAGAATTTAATTTTCTGAAAATTCTATTATTTTTCTTTTTATTATTAAAGATTTTATTACTTGATTATTATTTTTGATTGTTGTTGTTGCCATTGTTATTAGTTTGGTGAAGGGTCAAAAGTCCACGTAGCTCTCAATAGGACTTTTAACTTACCTCTGTGAGTCAAATATTCTATGGGACTGTTGACTTACCAGTATAAAACAAAAGTCCCAAAAAGAAAAGGTCAAAAATCCCATGGGACTTCTGGCTTATTGAAGTAATGCAGAAGTCTCAATTTTGTTTTTATAATGATAATAATTAAAAATGTAATAACATCGTTTAGACTAAACTTTTTAGGCGAAATTTTAGTTTATGCCCCAGCCAACTATAAAATAAGATACATTTTTTTTCATATTCCGGCCAGTCCAGATATATACATATATATATATATATGTCTATTGAGAGAGATTTTATAGTTGCGAAATCAGATATGACCCTTTTTCCAGAATACCTATAATATGTATATGTATTTCTGAGATTCTGAATTACGATTGAGTTTAGAATTACAAATTTTTATACACATTCTGGAAAAAGCGTATAACCCTGATTTTGTAGTCGCAACTCTAAAACCCCAGCTAATTCAGAATCTCATATATACATACGAGTATGTATACATATTCTGAAAAAAGTGTATTCCCTGATTTTGTGAGCAACTCTAAAATCTCTTCTCTTCTAAAATCTCTTATATAACGGAAAAAGAGAAACTCTGATTTTATAGCCTACTCTAAAATCTCTTCTAATTCAGAATCTCATATATACATTTGGAATCCCCCCAAGAAAATCAAGATTATTCGCCTTTTAGAGAATATTTATATGATATTAATATGCGAGTTTCTGAATTTAGAGTTGGTTACAAAATCATGGTTGTACTGCTTTTCCAGAATATGTGTATGTATATATATATAAACCTATATGTCTCTATATATAGTTTGTCTATATGGAAAATTTTGTTGACAAAATTATTTTCTATTTCAATGGGAATTTTGACTCACTTTAGTGAGACTATTACATTAAAAAAAAGACTAGAAGTCCCATTGAGACTTCTATCGTTAACACTAAGACAAAAGTTCCATGGGACTTCTGACACATTGAAGTGAGTCAAAAGTCCCAATGGGATTTCTGACCATGGAACTTTTTACCCTTTACCATTTGTTTTACTGTTATGATTTTTCTTGTATTTATAAATTTGATATTTTCAATTGGATGCAACTGATGTACGTCGTTCTATTTTAACTGCAAGTAAAATATAAATAAATAATGAGTAATATATATATATATATATATAGATACATATCTATTATGTATAGACATATAATATATATTATATTCACTTATTTTATAAATAAAATTTTATAGTAAATAATTTTTCTTTATATTAAAATAACTTGTGGCTATTTAAATGTCTTTCAGTCGCAATAAAAATAAATAAAAGAATGAAAAATACAAAAAAAAAAAAAAGGAGACAATAAAGAAAGAAAAAAAAAATCAAATAAAAAAAAAATCAATTTCCAATATTATACCTGAAAGAATATAAGTAGAAAAGTAATTGAAAAGTGAAATTAAATAAAAAAGAAAAAAGAAAATGTTTAAGAAAAATAAATAAAAGTTAAAAGAGAAATAAATAACTATATAAAATAATATAGTTCAATGTATATGTTATTAGGTACATATTATTATTTATTGTACAATATTAATGTACATAACATAAATAATATATGTTTTTATATGAGCATGAAAAATTTGAAAAACAAAATGTCCTTAACTTTAACCCTTTCTGTTAACTTTAGGTATTATTAGGTATTCTGTGAATTTTCATTACAACGTCCTTTTCAGTTTATTTTCTACATTTGTTCAATTATATTTTAAGTTGTAGTTTGATTTGCTTACAAAAAAATATTTGAAAAAAAGTGTGCTTATTATTTTCACTATGTTTCTGGTAATCTTGTCCGTCTGTTTATTTTATAATAGACTGTTTAATTAATCATTTTAATCATGGATAGATTATATTACAAAAAGTAATTTTTTTGGACGAAGTTTTTTTTTTTGTGATCTCATGGAGATAAGAACTGCAAGCATAAAAAAAAAAAATGAAAAAAAGAGAAATATTCAAAAGGTTTTAATGCAAAATTTTATTTTTTTTTCTTGCAGCAGGATATAAAAAAAATTATGCCCAACTTCATAAATTAACACAAATGAAAGGTTAATTCTTTTAATTGAACATTTAATTGTACTGTTGTGTACAATTTTGTGGGATAAAGATGATTTCGTATCTTTCATTTGCTTACATTTAGAAATTTGTGATTTTGTAAGGATTTTGATTTTTCAAAATGAATTATACCTAAATTATACATTGAACATAAATGAAGTAAAATTATATATATCTGAAAATTTGTATTCCTTATCATTTAAAAAAGTTTTAAATTTTTCACAGTTTTAAAATTTGATATTATTGAAGAAATTTTTTTAAAGATGTAATGTACAAATTATAGCATAACTATTAAATTTTGACTAACCGCTTTTTGTAGCTGTATAAATAAAGTTTTCTTAAACTTTATTTTCATAATTAAAATGAAAAACCAAAACTAATTTTGAAATGTTGTAATCTCATCAATAGGCGAATATTTAGAAGGCTAAGCGAAGGAAGGAACAACTGAAGAATTGAGAAAGTTATTGCATTAATATTGAGTTGGTGTAGTATTTTATAATCTTAAAAATAAGTCTCTAGTTGGTGCTACTGCAGTTTTACAAGTCATAGCGTCATATTACCATTAAAATCAATTTTAATATGTTTTTTTTTTATCTTGAAAAAACATTGGTTTATACTTTATAGAAAGGTGTGTATTTTTCTGAAAATTTTATTGTTTTACCTCAATAACTTTTCTGGATATATATTATACAACGTGCAAATCTCTGTATGTTCAAGGTAGAAATAAAATAAATTTGTTTAATAAAAAGAAAAACAGTATAGAAAATATAAATAAAATAAAAAAATAAAGAGAAAATTTTTTTTGCGGCGTTGTTAGATCTTTGAATCTAGGAAAAAGTTGTTTCAATTTTCTTTTTTTATTTTAGAATTATTTTCTTTTTTTTTTTAGAATTATTTTTTATGAGGTTTCTTCTTACATATAACAATTTTTTGTTTTTTTTTTTTTATTTCTTCATAAATTGGGTGTGTCTTGTAGAATATACATATATATACATTTCAGCATATACTTATATATTATTTGGTACATATATTTTAATAAAAGGAAGCACAATTGCATAATTTTACACAAAATAAAAGTTCAATTGTGGTTAAGTTTAAACAATACAGTAAAGTTATGACCTTAAAAAAAAAAAAAATGTTATTTTAAAGAGCAAAAAAAAAAAAAGATAAACGTAAAAATATTTTTTTTTACTTTCCATGAAAACTATTTTTTATAAGTAGCACAAAACACACAGAAAATCTCGAATAAAAACTTTTAATAACACGAAATTCTAAAAATCTCATAAATATAAACATAATATCTTTTATAAAACACCGTGATTTACATATTATATTGTGGTCTTTATGATGAACATATTGTGGTCTTTATGATGAACATATTGTAGTCTTTATGATGAACATATTGTGGTCTTTATGATGAACATATTGTGGTCTTTATGATAAACATATTGTGGTTTTTCTATAACTTTATTTTTTATGGGTTGTCAGTTATTACATATGATTACTATATGTTTTAGAAAAAATTATTTTTGTCCAGAAGAAATGATAAGAAACACTTAATAGAAAAATAAGCATAAAACGCTTAAAAATTTAACACATAACACAGAAAAAAACCTTCTATAACATAGTTTCTAGTAATGTTTTGAATTATAAATGAGGGATTATCTACATTTTTAAATGATAAATTAGATGATTGGATCTAATTTTATCCTATGGAATTTGAAGAATCTTATCTTCAATGTATACCAGTATATTTCAAGTATGGTTTGAATCTCGCACATTAAATATAATGAAGAATACATAGAAAATAATTTCCGTCGAATTTTTTGATTTAACTATCCTAGAGCGGTTAATATAATTGCTCCTTTTCAGATATTATATTATTCCAAAAAAGTTTGGATAAACTTGGATTCTTAAGTTTATAAGAATAAAATATAAAAAAGATTTTACATAAATATTGTATAAGTATACAATATTTATGTAAAATCTTTTTTATATTTTATTTTTAGTTTCCTTAGGCTTATACCCTGTTCGATTTTCTTTTACATCTGTTTTGATATGGCTTTGTTATCCTTTTCCTCTTAAGGAATATTTAAAGTTTCTCGTTTAAACAATTTTAAAAATATTAGTCTTTAAATCTTTAAATCACATTTAAATTTTTCTAATTTGAATTACATTTTTTTTTTGCTCGGTACGCCTTATAATAACTGTCATATTATTACAAGTTTTTATTGTCTACACCTTAGCCTACTTGCATTTACTTTTTACTTTGAGTTTTCTTTTAAACTTTTTATTTTATTTTTTATTTTTATATGTTTTATAAAGTTAGTTTACTAAGTCCATGATTTATTCTATTCACTATGTGGTTGTTTTTTTTTTCTTTTTTATTTCCAGTTCTTGGGATTTACATAAGGATTATCAGATGTACCTTGACGGTGAAATGCTTTGCTTGTCCCAGTATAGTAATGATAATTATTATTATTATTACGATTATTTTATACACTGTGAGTTACTAATTCCGTATGACCTGGAACTTTGATTATAAAAATGTTCATAAAGAAAAACAAACAAAACAAAAAAATTAAAGAAAAAAAAAAAAAAAACGGAGGAAAAATAAAACATTGATGGAGTATGAAAAATAAAAAGAAAAACTATAATAGTGAAAAGTTATTACAGATGACAGTTTCAGATTTAGTGTTTAAATTAGTGTTAGGTAGCAAGGACTACCAAGGACTGTAGGAAAGAAATACAAAAAAAAAAAAAAATAACTTTTAATCCCTAGATTATTATTTTTCTTTTTAAGATAAAAAAAAAAAAAGTTTTTAATATCCTCTGTTGGACATTAAAATAAAAATAAAATAAAATGCAATAACTTTAAATCAAATTAATAAGAAAGTTTAGTTTATATTTTATATGTAGATTGCTTTTTTTTTTTTTTTTTTTTTTGAATAGTTTATGAGTTTTTCTGGGAAGTTTAATACTGTAGGAGTATAATTGAAAGTATATAAATCAGTTTTAATACTCGTATAGTAGCTATAGAAAAATTCCTGCTGTCATGAAAAACTTAAAAAAACTTTATTAGAAAGATGCCTTTTGATTGAGCCATTTTTATTAACTTCGTGATGAGAAAAAATCAAATTCCGGATGATAAATAAAGTTAATTAAATGTTTTATTTGAAGTTCGGCATACCGGAATAATGATTGTATGTAGACAAAAATTAAAGAAACTGTAAATTTAAATTTAAATGTAAATACCTAAATTTTTACATATTATCAAATTCTGAACCGTATCCGAAACATTCTTGGAAAGAATCCTATAACTCGCTTTGTAAAAAAAAAAGGAGCTGTAAAAATTAATTATTTTGGCTTTTCGCAATCAATACCAAATCGATAACAATATTTTATTTATTTTTTTTTAAATTGAGATTTGGGTTTATGGAAGAAGTAGGTATGTCACACTCCAAAACATGTTGTTGTATATAATATAAAAAAAAAAAAAAAAACCTGATCAAATTATTTATGAATATAAAAAATTATTAAGTATATCTACCTATACACTTATACATAATATTGTGTCAATTTATTTTCTTATCGCTTATTTGCATTTTTATTACTTTTGGCTATATTATTTAAGATATAGACAGAATCTTATCATAAATTCAATCTTAACGATTTTTATTTCAAAAACGATATTTCAAATTTCAAAAGTTTTGAAAAATTTTTGTGTGTTTTATTTTAAAGAGGGAAAAATGAGTGTGTTTTATTTTAAACTTTTTCCCCTTTTTTTTTTTTTTTACAACATCAGACTGTGCTAAATTTTACTTTATCCTTACAGAGTTTTTTTCAGAGATTTATTGATCGAACTGTATTGCATTTTTCTGAGATAAATTTTTCTTAAATAATCTTTTCGATTTGTCGAAAGTCGACTTAATTGGTTAACAGTACTCTGTTATAAGCTCCAAACTGATCCATATGTTATCAAAATATGCCTGAACTGATCTAAGTGGTACATCTGTTGTTCTTTTATACCCATCTTCCTACCTATCTAGAGAGCATATGATTTATTTTTGATTGAATCTGGGAGAATACAATTAAGGATACAATATACATAATTAGATTATAGAAATTTTTGATACAATTCCAAAGTTTTCCAAAAAAAAGTTTTTTAAGAGTTAAACCACTTTTTGAGATAATCATTAAAACTATTTGATTATATATAATAATAGAGAGATTTGTGTTTAATAGAGGGCCAATAAACGCCAGGAAAATTTAATATAAAAAAATATCGAACATACAATATTGGAACTTAAAACAATTTACAATCAAAAAAGCTGTTTTAATTTAATTAGTACCTATCTTGTATATTGATTAACATTTTTTATTTCTGTAAGATATATTATCTTTTGAACACAATTTTTTTAACTCTAGTCAAGTTTTTTTTTTTTTTTTCAATTTCTTTTTATTGTAATTAATTTAGAACAAATTTTTTCTTATGTATATTGAATTAATTTATTAAGAGTTTAATCTTAATAAAAACAAAACCAAAAACTAATTATAATGTACAACTTTTGATTCTGAAATTGATAAGGGATTGAATATAAGCTTAGAGCAATAAGGAAACTGATATAGAAGAAAACTACAATTTAAATGTTTTCATTTATATCAAAAACATTAATCTGTTTAGAAACGGTTTATTTTACAAAATACTACATAATATATAACCTAGTTAATAAAACAAAAAAATGTAAAAAACTTCAATGTGGTTTTCAAAGATAAAATGCTGTATTCAGAAAAACTACAGATAGTCGAGTGGTATTTCAGATTTCTGTTTTTTGTTTTCGTTATATTTTCATTGTACTTTTTACTATTCGTAGCGCATATTAATTAAGATCTACTTAAAAACTACTTTCTATATCTTTAATTTTTATTATTTGTTTTTTTTTTTTTATTTGTTTTTATTTTTTTTTTTATTTTGTGGTATGATTGATTGATTTGTTATTTTTTCTTATCAAAATAACAATGTTTTAAAGAAGATTATTATCATTTTATTTATAACTTATATTTATATTGTTTTTTTTTTATAAATATAAATAATAGCAGGAAGATGATCCTTAAATAGATTGTGAATTTTATTTTTTTAATTCAAAAAGAATGAATGGAAATAAATATGTTGTTTCTCAATTTCAAGATAAGAGTAAACTTTAAATATAAGAAAACATGGTCGTCAATTGGTTGTTAATATTTATTTAAATCGAAGAAAATATTTGCAGCTATTTTTTCAGTGAGACTTTGAGAGCTACATCTCGTCGTAAATTTTTAATCAAATTCTTATTTTTCAGAGTCGGCATAAGAATGTGAAAAGATTGTAGGCAGGAGACATATATAGACGATATTATAATATATGGTCTTTGCCAGTGCCTAACTCCGATATCTCAAAATTGAAGAACTTTGGAAGAAGATTACTGCGAATATCTCTCCGAAGTGAGGGTGTTTGACCAGAGATTATGGTTCGATTAATAGGTGGTATTGATTGGCATGATAAAGGCCATATTTAAATTACCAGAATAATCAATAAAATCAATTCCTGAATCACCTTAATTCCAATAAAAGTTTATTTCGTCGTTTTTTAATTATATATATCTATATATAATATTATTCTTTGTTAGGTATATAATTCTTTATGAATCAGTACTAATTTTCTTTTAAATATTTATTGTGTGACCAAATATTTCAAAAGATCAATAGAGTTATTATTTAACTGGAACAACTTTAATAATATTTTTATGAAATAAAAACAATAATTATAATATATTAACTCTTTTCAAAAAAAAAAAAGAAATTTAATTTTTATTTTGTTATGATATCCTTTTTCTTGTTTCATGTTCATCCTTCTAGTTTTCATATCCTCTTGTTCTGATCACAAATAATCAATATACTTTTTCCTTATGTATCTAACCATCAAATATTGAATCTAGACAGTATAGATGAGAGCTTTCACATTCATAAATTATAAAAAACTTTAAAATACAAAACAAAACGAAAAATTATAGAAAATTTTTCAAAATTTTTTACAAAAAACATATAAACATAAAATATGTATCTACAATACACATATGTATTTTGTTATCACACAATAATATATATACCATTGTTATATTTATTCGAAACAACAAAATCCAAAAAAAAAAAAAAACAAACAAAAATTTAAAACAAGATTAAGTTCCGCATAATTTCACATTCTACTTCAAAATTCATGATCCAAAATCCGAGAAGAAGAGGATCGAATCAATGATGATGAAAGTGAAAAAAGAACATATTATAAAAAATTATATCCTGTCGACAACTAAAAATTTATGAACCTATCACTAAAAAAAAAAAAAACAAGAAGACAACTTTTCTCAAGAAAAATTGTAACTGAAAAACTAAAAAAAAAAAAATGAAAGTAGCTCGGGGTAAAAAAAAATAAGAAAAGAACTGGAGAAACGAACAAATGGAGAAAATATTTTTCTTTTTGTTAAAGGATAAAATTGTAAAAAAAAAACAAACGAAAAGGAATAAAAAAATAACCACATTACATTGATATGATGTTGATTTATTGATCATAAAAAATTTGAAGGAATAGTAAAATTACAAAAAAAAAGAAATAGAGAATAAATAGGAACAAGAGAAAACATAGTTGAAAATTTATTCGTATTTATCATAGATAACAATTATGTTACTACCATTATACAATAGTTTTTTTTGTTTTTTATTCAAATAAATTTCTATATGATTTCACTTTCATTTTGAAGTGACCATATATACCTGTAATGATTTTTATGAACATTTTTTCAATAGGTAACTACAATTTGTTTTAGGTATATTAACTTTATTCAAAGCTTTATTCAAAGTTAACCTTATTCGGACGAATCTATAGTATTTTTAATTAGAAGAATATTTTCGCCTAAAAGTTTGCAACATTTTGAAATAAAGTATTAATTGTTTTACATGGGCTTCACAAGCCCTGATCATTTATTATTCTTCGAACAGAAGGATTATATTCAGAACTAAAATCATGTCCCACTATGAACAAAACAAAATAATGATTTGAATTTATTATATTTAGACATGCTGTAATAACAGTATACGATACTTTTTCATTCTAAAAATATTTCTATTAATAAGAATCAAAGTATACATAATGTAATAAGTAGTAAAACCAGTAACAGTAGTAACAAAAACTATAACTTGTAAAAACAGGTAGAAAGTACTTCCCTTTATTTCATTTTCAATTTTGTATAAAAATGAGGAAGAGTGCAGTAAAGTAGACTGTGTCAACTCTGGGATACCCGTATGAACGTAATATATCCTGTTTTTATAAAACGTGATCATCTTTTAAAAACAATCAGATGTTTTAGTACCGACGTTACCTACAGAGATATATTTATATAAATTGTGGAGTTGTATGACAGCTACCCGAATCTATTGCGCCTTACTTCATTAAGTTCCAAGAAATGCAAGAAGCCTGAACCGGCAGCTTTAGACCAATCAAATTTTACAAAAGTTTTTGGCATGTAACTCGACAACTTTTCACTAAATTTAGATAGCTAGCTTTAATAGACACTGAGTTATTTTCATTTAAAAAGAGAAGTTGTATGGCAGCTACTCGAACCTGTTGCACCACACAACCAAATTTTACGGAAATTGTGGCCATAAAACTTGATCATCATTTGTAAGATTTCAGACACTAGCTTCATTAAGTTCCAAGAGGTGCAAGAAGTCTGAACCGGCTGCTCTAGAGCAACCAAATCTTAAAAAACTTTGTTGGCATGTAACTCTACACCTCTTCACAAAATTTCAGATACCGAGCTTCAATAGACACTGAGTTATTCTCATTTAAATGGAGAAGTTGTATAGCAGCTACCGGAACCCGCCGTACCACCACAACCAAATTTTACAGAAATCGTTACGATAAAACTGGATCATCATTTGCAAAATTACAGAAATCTAGCTTGAATAGATACTGAGTATTTCTATAATATAAAGAAAGAAGTTGTATGGCAGCTACTCGAACCCACCGACCGAAAATGTTGGACTAACAATTTTGCAAAAGTGACGTAAAAAAATTTCAGCCTCCTAGCTCCTTTCTTTTTTGAGTTATTGTGCGGATGGACGGACGTAGATGCCTTAATCCACTCAGAATTCGATTTTGAGCCGAGCCATACCTTTGACATTAGCTTGAATAGATACAAAACAAAATAATAACCATTTTTTGCTCTTTTTTTTCATTTGCTCATTCATTTGCTTTGCGCTTTACTTTGTTAGTATTTACTGTTTTGAAATTAATATTGCGTTATTATTTGTGCTGCTAATAATATTACAATATCGTATATGTAAATATACATTACTACGCATATATAAATTGTGATTGTAGTTGGTATTGGTTGGTAAATAGCTAATATGTAATAGAATTAAAATAAAAAGTAAAGAGTAAAGTTTAAGAATCAAACCATTCCTATTCATATTTTTTTCTCTCTTTTCCTGTTAGTATTAGTATTAAGTAAAAAATATTGTGATTGTGTGTGCTCTAAAATTAAAAAAAGGGCACGAGAATAGCAGCAGTAGCATTAAGATAATCAATATCATGTTGTAATATATAATAAAAATAATAGTAATTCTTGTATAAGATAATAGATGGCGTAGAAGTAAAAAAAAAAAACGCCTTTAGTTTTGTACAATAGCTACAGTCGAGTAATCAATGGCTTGTCAAATTAAATGATTCACGAAACTGAAGCTTAGTCAAATATGAATAATAAATGACTTAGTGGATGCTCTATGCTCCTTATAGGATTGGAAAGAAAAAAAAAACATAAGATGGTTGATTCGAGCTACGATACACGTATTTTGTAGCAGAAACGGTCACTTCATGATGTTGCTTCTGGGTTTTCAACAACAAAAACAAAAATAATATAATAAAACAAAAACAAAATAAACAAATTATCAAATAAACAAAAGAATCAGAATAAATCTTTGGATTCAAGGAAAATATTACAATGATTGTGTTAGTAATTTTTATAATGATGATGGTAGTCTATTTAATAGTTTAAAGTAGACATTAAATTAGGTGCAATGAAAAAAGAGATTTTCATAGAAACTAAAACGAAATATATGCATAAAATATAATATACATAATATATACTAGAAATTGAATGAAGTATGCCTTTTTTTTTAATAAACCGTTATTCAGAGAATAATAATTGAAAGAATTTTTTTTTTGTTGTAACATTTTTTATTTTTTCTATTTCTATTTCTTTATTTTTATTTTTTTTTTTAAATAATCACTATTGTGATTACTTAGATGGTCTTCATCAAATAGACTGAGAGTTTCTTTGGTAGTTTGTATTTTCTGTATTATTTTTTTTTTATATCTTAAGGATTTCTTATCTTAAATTTGACTGAAAGCTTGATTTGATTTCATTATTCAAACGAGGCAAAAGATTCTAAGAACGATAAAGTATTATAGGAGTTTTTTTTTCATTTTTTAATATTACCTACTCTAATTTTTTTTATTTTTTTTAATGAAACTAATGAAATAATTTCAACAGTTAAAAATAAACTGAATGGATGTTAGAATATTTGAAAAGAAAAAACAATGGCAGATTTAAGAATTTTTTCTAACTAAATTCAGAAAGAAAAAAAAAACGTAGTAACAAAACAAAAATAAATTATAAATTGAAATATTTTATACCATATAAACTAACGGTATTATAATAAAACTAACGGTAAGAATAGTAGCAGACAGGAATTACGGAGCAAAAAACTGAAAAAAAAAAAAAAATCGAGAGATCTAGGAAAAATCAGATAAAAGAAATGAATGATGAAAGGATAACAAAAACATTGAATTTTATAACGGTTTATTATAAATTATCTTAAAATATTTTGTTTATTACTCTTGTTTTCATATTATTTTAAAATTGTATAAAGATTTCAAAGATATTTTATTATAATTTTATTTAATTGAATTATATTATATATATATATATATTTTTTTTTTTTGAATTTAATTTAATTTTAAACTTTCGATAGTTTTCTTTACTCTTTTTCTATCGCTAAAGAAGCAGCAAAAATAGAATATTCTGAAAACTTTAAAAAAAAAAATCTTTTTTTCTCTTGTACATTTATATCCAATATATGCGATTTTTTTTTCTAGCATTTAAATCGTTAAGGATTCTAAAAATTTTAGAAGAGGTAGTGGTTGAAGAATTAATGGAAAATGTTGTTTTCTTTGTATTAGTTTTAGCTTTAATGAATTTGCTAAAGGATTTCAATAAAGGTATAAATGCGCCTTTATTGAAATCCTTTAAAAACCGTTATTCATTATGTTTTTAAATTTTGCAAAACCTTTTAGATATTTTATACAAAACATCACAGATATATAAACACTAGGTTTGGATTGTTTACTTGAAGCTCCTCAACAAACAAAACAATTTATTATTATGAAGATTAAGAGAAGAAAGATTTTCTTTAACTTATTTCATTTTTAAAGATAATTTCACGGTTATGTATTATAATGTTTAAATATTGAAGTAATTTTTTAATATCAATTTTAACTGTAAATAATTTTATTAAACTAAAAAGTTTTAAATTAAATTCTCAAGACCTGACCTATGGCGTAGTGGTTAAGTCATCGGTCGTTCAATCGATAGGTCTTGGTCACACTAACTTTTCCAAACTCCGGTCAGATCATATTATCTAATAGTAGTAATTTGTATCGTAATAATTTATATCGTAATATAAAAATAAATAATTCTTGTATAAGAAAATAGATAAGACCCAAAAATAATATTTGTGTCTCATAATTTTATACAATAGCTACTTAAAAGTAATCAACAAACAGTTTAGTGAAAATGATGATTGCAGAAAGTGAAGCTAAGCTTTATATGAATAATAAGTGACTAAGTAATGGATATTCTATGCTTCTTATCGTAGTGAAACCAACATCCAAAATAAAAAACAATAAGTTTCTTAAAAATGGTTTCATTCTTTACTTATGATTTTCTATTTCTAAAATAGCCAATATTAACGAATTAAATTTCTATTCTATCATCTATTATCAAAATCTGTCTATAATAGTACTATGTGCACATAAACTCATATAAATAAAGAAAAATTTAAAATTTAAATTAATTATAGGATTATAAGAAAAACTGTTTAAAAAACTCAAAAAAAAAAAAAAAAAATTTAATCCTTTTATGATTCATGTTATCTAAGCGTTTTACAGACTGTTGAATTTTCCAAAATTATTTTAAAACTTTAAAATTTATTTAGTCAATCATGAATTGTTCTTTTTTATTTTTAAGTCCTGAAAACTTTTTCTCTAACATTTATTTATTGCACAAAATTTAAATAATAGGTATGTTGGCCTTGGTCCTGAATTTAAAATGTTTGTAAAATATTATATAGGTTAGGTACCATTTGTAATATAAATCAATCTTATCCTGGTATAATCTATGTGTGAAATAATTTTAAACTATTTTTTATTATAGGAGTAAAATAAATATGTGAATTTTAAGTGCAGGTAAGTACTTTTATGTATAATTTAATATTATTAGAAGTTTGTAGTGTTTTTCATGTTTTTCATTGCACTTATGCTATTTATAAAATATTTTATAATCTGGATGAAAGAGGATTTATTTTTGTTTTATAAAATTTTGTTTGGTTGGTGAATAATTTTATAATAATTCTATTTTATGTTATTATAAATTATAATATTAAAAAAAAATAAATTTTTATGTTATGTTATATTTAACATGGAAAATTAAGATGGATTAGTATAATTCGTATAAATTAAGGAAAAAATTTTAAAAGGAATAATACTTAAAATATTATTTATAGGTTTTTTTTTTTATTACATATAATTATTTAATTTTGAATTTGTTGTTAATAACAACCCAAAATTAAAGATCCTTGTTTGTTATTACAACACTTTGTATTAGCACAAAAGTTATAATTGAAAAAAATAATGTAAAAAAAATATTTTTTAAAATATGCTTTTATAGAAACCGAATTCGCCCCCTAAAAAATAGAAAATAAAATTGATTGCAAAACTTTAGCTTTTTGGACTGTTATAAAATAAAAGTGAATTGCTAGTGCAAGCATTTTGGACTATTATAATATAAAAGTAAATTGCTGGAAGCTGAAATGTGCCAGGTAGCTGTAACCCCTGTTCCCTGGTAGGAATGTGGGGTGTACGTAATATAATGATTTACATATTGCGATATATGAATATTTTTTTTTTTTTATATTATAATTATTGTACCCAGCCGGGAATCGAACCCGAGACCTTTTATACTTTTTAGTTTTAAAAAAAACATAATTTGAATTTAAAAAAAAGATGGGATATATTTTATTCACACATACATTATTATTTCTGATATAAAATACGTTTTACAATTTTATACCAAATGTTTAAGCAAATTAAGAGATGTTAAATCGATTCCATTACATGTACCAAAATACTGTGATTATATAAATATTACAATCCAACAACATAACTCGAATGAAAATGATATACATTAATGTACTTTACTGTATATTTCTATAGTATACTATTAGTAGTATATCGTATATCCAAACAAATATCTAACCTTGAACACCTACCTACTTAATCGCTTAATAAGATCATGCAGTAAAAAATGTTGACAAATATCTTGGTTTAAATTATAAACAAATGGAGCGGAACAAAATAATTTAGGAAATTAGTTTAATATAATATTATGTACGTACGTACATACTTTCATACGTAGTTTTAATTTTTTGTGTTGGCAAAATTTTGTTTGTAAATCATAATTCGTAATGCGCAAAAGCATAATTTTGAAATGATCTTTACTTTTTATATTTTTTACTATGTATATATATATACAAAAAAAATATTATGTATGTATGTAGTTTGAATTTGGCAATTGAAATTATTTTGAATGAAATTTTATATGTATATCTATATAATACACAATATACATAATAAATGTTCCTAAATAAAACACATAAAACATTAATTTTCAACGCCATGCATATTCAATATGCAATAAAAAATGTTGACAACAAATATTCTGATTTAAATCCTAAACAAATGTTTTAAAACAAAATAATTTAGCAACATAAAAACATATTGTACATATATATTTTGTGTTTTGCTAAATCCTAATACAAAACACATGTGCACATCAAGATTAATTGAACTAAATTATTATAGGAGGAAAGAACAAATAATATGTGTATATTATACATAAAATTTTATTAAAAAAATGTTAAAAACGAGGAAGAATACAGTTGACTTTGTCAACTCTTAGATACCCGTACGAACCGTTAGTATGTTCACAGCCTGTCACTCTGCTTACAATATTATTTTTTTAATATTTTAGTATTTTAAAATAATTTGGGTGAATTTTATAATTTCTAGAACTATGGGTTGTACATATATTCAAACTACATGTTTATATGTACATTCTTCAAAAGCAGATTCTAACCTTCCACATAACGATTATCAATCCAAAACTTTTTCAAATATTCTATAGTACCATTTAATACTAAGCGGTAAATGTATATTAAATTTACTAAGTACAAAACAGTAAATATAATTTTAAATATTAAATATATTTAAATATTCCATTGACAGAATAATTTCTTATAAGTACAATAAAATACATATATGTATGTAAATACGGCGCTATATAATATACATCTATACTCTTATCATTCATGCACTAGTGACATATACGATATGTAAATAAACATGATATTATATAAGTATGTATATATATCAATATCATATAAATAAAAGTTCTTCAAGCAACCGTTATGTTGTTTATTTATTTACATTTTTTAGTACTACGCATTATATCCTCAACAATTTCAAATTATCGAGTAAAACAAAATGCAAAAAATTCGTTAAAGAAATTTGTTAGAAAATTTGAAAAAATCAAGTAACACTTTCGTAAATTATAAAGTAACCCTATATTATTAAAAAAAGTTGTTAACAGAAATAAAAGTATAATGTTGGAGCTTTAATTTTTGTGTATTACTTCAAAAAAATTTTAACAGGTGTTCAAGTTACAGGTGTTTAAAAATAGGAAATTTTCAGTTTTTGACCCCTTACAGCTCCTAAACGGGGGGTGATACAAAAAAAATTTCTGAAATGACTCATACTAATTTTCAAAGATCTAACTTCTGTCAAAATTTCAAGTTTCCAACTTTAACCGTTTAGAAGATGGAAGGGTTAAAGAATTTTGCAAAATTTGAGTTTTGCATAACGGTAAATTAAGACACCGTATGCCAAAAATATATATTTATTGTATATATACTTTTAAAGCTAATAAAAGTAGTAATCGTTTGGCGTTTTCAAGATGAAGATATACCTTATACAACTTGTGCTATAACAATTTAAATATAGAGCTTTTTTGAACCTTTGGGGAGCTGTAGCTCCGTAACGGGTGGGGCTACAAAAAAAAGTTATTAAAAATAAAATTAATAGTTTTGTGAGATCTATCAGTAGTTAAAATTTCATAGCTCTATTGCAAAAAAAATGTCGGGATCTAAAAGTTAGGTGTTCGAGAGCTACCCTAAGGCTTGGTCCAAACTCAACCAAAAAAAATAGGGAACCTGCAAATTACTCCCAAAATATTTTGTGTAAATTTCAAGATTCTAGCTTTCTTAGTTTTTGAGTTAGCGTGCTGACGGACGGACGGACGGACGGACATGGCTCAAAAGTCTTAGAATTTTTTTCTGATCCGATCCATACCTTTGAAGGTATATCTAGCTCGCTTATTTCGAGGTGTTACAAACGGAGGAGTAATTTTATTATACCCGATCCTATCGTACGGGTATAAACAGTTAACAAAAAAAAAAAAATTTACGCACACGAATTGGAGTCGAACCAAATTACCCTTACTTTCAAAACCTGTACACTCTCCTTTGCACTATACAACACTTAAATATTTTCTGAACATATTACAAACATAAAATCTTAAGTTTTAACCATGCATATTCAATATGCATTAAAGAATGTTGACAGCAAATATTTTGATTTAAATACTAAACAAATATTGTAAACAAAATAACTTAGCAACATACATAAAAATATTGTATGTATTGTGTTTTGCTAATACAAAACACCATGTGCAATGGACATCAATATTATAGGAGAAAAGATCAAAAATATATTGCGTGTGTATTGCATGCATGAGTTTAGAGATAAAAATTTAAGTTTTAAATTCATATATACAAAATATATACATATTTTATTCAAAAAATGTTGATGTATAGATAGTTAAAAAAAAAGTTGCATATGAACTGGATTCGAACAACATGACCCCCACTTTTGAAACCTGTTCACTTTCCTCTGCACCATACAACACTTACAAATGTTGCCAACAGATTACGAAGATAATAAAAAGCCTGATCTAAAATAAATAAATAAATAAACCGACACCGACACCGACGAGTTAATATAAAAGCATATAAAAAGAATCAGTTTCTTAAACATTTTATTAAAAAGCTTGAGAAATTCTTTGGAAATTAACGCTTTTCTTTTATGTTTCATAAAAACCAATTACACAATTTTCTACAAGTTATCGATTAATTTATTATTGAAAATATATCAAATCTACTTTTAAAACATTTCCATTTTCGTGTTATTAGCTTATAAAGTTTAATTTTAAGATTTTTTGACTCAAATACTCAATTTAATGAAAAATTCATTGAAATGTTTTTCTATTACCTACTCATTTTTATTTTTCAGTTTTTCTTAAAGTTTTTCTTTTATTTTTATGGCATGTATATTCTTAAAAGTAATTTTATATTGGTGTTCTCAAATTTAAAATAGAGTAAGTCTAAAAAATTAGGTTTTTTAACATTTTTAGAAAAATTTAAAATCAATTTAGAAGAACTATATTTTAATTAAAAGAATTTAAAAGAAAATTTTCCACAAAGTTAGAAGCATTCTTTAGATCCGAGCTAAAATTGAGCTTATAGTAGAATAGTCCAATAGTTTTAGTGCAAATTCTGTTAATCGGTTAAAAATTTCACTTTTAACAAGATTTTTTTTTTTTTTTGCTGTATAGAAGAGTTTGTTTTGAAGGATATTTTTTTTATACAAAAAATCTTACGCTGAAGCTTATCATAAAATTTTTTAATCTTTGTAGTATATTAAAATTTGAAAATTTTTTAATTTAGAAGTTTTTCTTCTTGAATTCAAAAAAAATCTTCTTTTTAATTTTCAAATCCATCAAATTTATTAAGATTGAAGTAAATAAATAAAATAATGGATGGCTATTGAAAGGTAATGAACTTGGATATAAATTAGTAACAAAGAATAAAAAATTAAAATTGACAGAATCAAAGGGTAAAGAAAGGATATAAGTTTATTTTTGTTTTACTTTTCAATTAAAATTGAACAGGAAAATCAATATTTTAAATAATTAGTGTTAAAAAGATATTTTAATTAATTAATTTAATATCAATTATCATGGTGTTAAAATAGATCAGAAATAAATGCGAATTTCTTTTAAGAAAATCCAAGCAAATAAAAATAAAAAATAAGCAAATAAAATTTCTTTGTTAAAAATAAATTTTCTTAGTAGATGCTAATTAGTTTATATAAAATAAACGGTCTCCCATAAAAAAATTTTCTAATGAATTAGTTAAATTAGAAATTTTTCCCAATTTTCCTGGAATTTTATAAGAAAGAAAATTTTCTAAAATCGAAAATATTATATTTTTAATAGAAATTTTTTAAAAATATTAACATTATGTTTAGAAAACTTCTATATTGAAATAAAAAACAGATATTGGAATGATTATAACATTTTTTTCTTATCACTGCGAAAATTATAAATTTTTCACATGATTTCAATTTTTAATTAAGATTTTATTAAAAAACTGTTTTAAAAAAAAAAAGAAAAAAAAAATGTTTTATATTTTTGAATAAAATTAACTGAAAAAAAAAAAATTGAAATTGAAAAAATAATATTCATTTTCTATTAAAGTCAAATCATTTTACATTGCCTAAAGGTTTGCAATATTAAAAATATTTTGAAAATTTTCATAAATTTTCACCATGTTTATCGAGAATTACTAAAATATTTAATTATTTACTTAAATAAATTCTTATAAATACTTACATAAATTGTTTTAAAAAAATATTCAACTACAAAAATAATGACAATTGCTTTTTAAAGGCACTTTAAAAAATTATAATAAATAAAAAAAAGAAAAAAATTACAATGAAAAAGTAAGAGAATAAAAGAATAAAAAACTAAAAAAAATAACTTCAAATTCATATGGGAAATTATTATAATGAAGGCTTCTAAAAATAGCTATTAAAAATATTCGAAAAAAAAAAAAAGATGAAAACAACTATCAAATTGAAAAACATTTAAATTTCAAAAAAAAAAAAAACAAAAAAAATGGGGATCCCTGTAGATTTCTTTGAAAGAAAGTAAAGAAAAAGAAGAACTTTGGTACTAGGCAACATAAAAAATAAACAAAAACATGTACTCTACATGATCTCCTCTCGTAAAATATTTTAAATTCTTTAGTAAGGTACAAAAAAAAAAAAATATGAAAAAAGAACAGTATTTTAATACAATTTTTCAAATCAGAGCATTCAGGAATTGCCTTATGTAAAACTCAAATCAGGCAAAAATCTTATACCTATATAAATAGTTTTTGAAATCTTTAAATTGTTTGGCATAGATTTTTAGTTTTTATTTTTGCATTTGTATTTGTTCTAGAATATCCTTTTTTTTAAATTCATTTTTTATTTTTCTTTTAAAGAGTTTTAACTATGTACTATGTTTCTGTTCTTCAAAATTTCAAATAAGTTTAAAGTTTTAAAAAATCGAATTAATATATAAATATATATATATAAAATATATTTATGTATAATATAAAAAAATATATTTAATAAGGACGAAGGACATAATAATATTATATATCATATTTATTGTAACACTAAAAATAATATAAATAATCCTGCTTCAATATCATTAATATGTTCTATTGGTTTTCAAGATATGTTAAATAAAGTTACTATCCTTACTTATCGTTATTTTAAAATAAACTATTTTTTAATATCATAAACTTGATTCGACTGTATATAGTAATTTTAAACTTAATGTTTATAATGTGTATAAAATGTGCAAATAATTTAAAAATGCAACTATTAAAGTTAACAATAACCATTATAAACACTTTAATAACAATAATAATAGGATACAAAAAAAAAACAAAAACAGGAAACAAAAAAAAGAAATTATATAAAATTCCCAAAACTACTTTACACTATAATAGAAAAAATACCTATTTGAAGAAAGTTAAATAAAAGAAAATACAAATAATTCTGCTCATAGCACTAAACAAAATCCAAAAAAAAAAAAAAAAAATCTTTTCCAAAATAGAACAAAAAAAAAAAAATCCCCCAAAAATTTATTTTCTTTTGTTCCATTAACCATTCATTCTTTTTTTGTTTGTTTTTTTTTACAGTTGCTTTTACTTAAAAAAAAAAATTCCATTATAACTGTTTTATTTTGTTAATGTGTATTTATTTTTGATAAAAATTGCTAAAATATTACATACATATTATATATTTATGTATATTTTGTTCTTATCTTTAATATATGTTATATGCTTTCTATACTTGCCAATGTGCATTTTCACTATTATACATGGATCTTTAAACAGTGAAAAAGTTAACACTAAATAATTTGGGAATGACACTACAACAATAATAACAGTATAACAAAAGGACTACAAAAGTAATATATTATTAATATATAAACACATAAATATACGTATTATTTATATGTTCTGTTTTTGAATCAAGATAACCAAAAATTTATAAGGATTTTCAGTAGTTCAATAACGATTTACTAGTTAGTTTGGTTCTTTTTCACTTTTTGTTCATTTAAAAAAAAAATTGCATAAAACAAAAAATGAAGTTTGGTAAAAAATATAATATTTTGTTTGCCTGTTTCTTATTTAAAATTCAGTTTTTTTTTTTTTTTTTTCTGGAAAAATGATGAACATTCAGTATTATTTTCTTGCCGTTCAGAAATTTATTAGTTTTTTTTTCAATTGTCCATTGAATTCTTTTAAAAAATTTAAAGTAAAATAAAAACAAGGCAGAATAAATATCAACGGTTTTAAATGCCCAGATTATACAAAAGATAGTACAAATAGTTTAGAATACTTTGACTTACACCAAAATTTGTAAATTTTCTAAGGATTTTGAATTTAAGTAAAAAAATTTGAAAAATAAAGGGAATGTTCTTTCTTAAATTTTTAAAACAACCCTATAAAATTAAGAAAATAATTAACACAGCTCCACGAAATAACCTGCAACGAAATAAAGTCTAAAACAAAATGAAATAAAACCCAAAAATTTGGGATCATATTTCATAATGATTTAATAACCAGAAACAAAAATGAAATAAAACTGCAAAGAAGTGAGATAAAGCCCAAAACAAAAATCAATTAACATGCCAATTTGTCGTGAAATATTGGGATTTTATTTCATTATGAAAAATGAAATAAAGCCCAAACCTACCTATATTTTTTGTGAAATTTCTGGAAAAAACGAATTGTATTTCCAGAAATTTTGTCCTTTTTCCAGAAATTTTTGAAATGATTATACATTCAAAATTTTTGTTAAAATTTCTAGAAAAAGGAATTTACCACTTTTTCTAAAAATTTTACAAAGCCATTAAAAATTTTTAGTAGTAGTATCTAGGGGTTATTTTGTTGGGCTGTTTGTTATTTTTCGGATCGGATTCGGATTAACACATGTAAAATGATAATACTGAAGCTTAAAGTTTTGAGTTTAATTTTGAAAAAATTTTCACCGGTGCCTAAGTTGAATAAAATAGCAAATTTTCAATCTCTAAATTTTGCAGAATTTAGCTTTCACATAACGGTACATTGAAATATTAGAACTTTTTAAAAAATTATATAATTTTGATATTGATTTGTAAAGATATACGAATTCTGCCGTTTTTAAGATACTTATCCATGGTACTGAAGTTTTGTATAATTTTTCAATTTATTTTTTAACAAGGAACAAATTTCAAAAAATATTAAGTTCTTTTATAATAATTGCAATGCAATGAAGGAATTTTAACTCTGTTAAATTAAAAGTATCACAGTTGTTAAATTCGGTCCCTATACTAAATAATTTTCTAGTATTCAAAAAGAAAATTCGAAATAAATGAAAGCAGTTGAAGAAAATAAAGTTTCGATCAAATATTATTTTATTGTTCAAACAAATATTTTTAGATGTCCTTTTCCTTAATTCTCTTTCATGACTGAATGACATTTATATTACATTAAATTATTTAATTTTGTGGAAGTTTCGAAATTTTTAGGAATTTTCAAACTAATTTACATATGTTTAAATATCGATACATTTTTTGACTTTAATTTTTTCTGATAAAAAAATTTTTTTCGTTCCCTTTAACAAGACCGAGAGGATAATATGATGTTTTTTTTTTTTTTTCAGTTTGTATTTTTTCATTAACTTTTGATTTTTAAAATCAATTTAATGTTAACATGATTTTGATTAAATCATATATATATATATACATATATTTATATTGAAAAAAAAAAGAAACTTATCACATAAGTTTCATAGCAAGGATACAAAAAAAAAAAATACAAAATGCAACTTTAACAGTTTCATAAAAGAAAACTTAAAACAAAATACCAAATAAAATTTTATTGTTTTTAAATATTGGATTAGTATGAAATGTATATTTAAAAAAAAAAATTGCAATGCACAAAAATTAATTTTTTCATTATTACCAAATTAATATTTGATTTAATTTGTAAAAGATTTATTTATTTTCTAAAATTTTTCAAAAATTAGTTAAAATTTTTAACAATTGAACAAATATTGAAAAAAGATTTACCTAAATAAAATCATTGAATCGTATTTTAAATCCAATATTATGAATGATTCTATTCATTTAAAATTTAATTTGCACATTAAAAACGCATTTCAAGGATTTCAAAAACAATATTCAAAAATAAAGACAAAAACAAAAATTTTTTTTTTTTTTGAATTTCAATATTGAATACTAATATATTTCCATTGAATTTAAATGAAATAACTCTTTTTACTTACTTATATATATATATATATATATATATATATATATGTATATGTTGTTTACTTTTAAAAATTTTTAGTAATAATTTTAATTTAAGATTTTTTCATTATTCGAAATTTAATTTTGAAAAGTAATACAAACAATTATTATAATGCATAAATCAAAATTGAAAATTTTAGTAAAAATGAAATATTATAAAAGTGTATTCGGGACGATTTCAACAAATTTTCATTATTATTATCCTTAACAAGTTTTAATTTTTTTTAAATTCTATTATAACACAATAAAGAAGTATGCTAAACTGTATTATCTCGTACCTGATCTTTATACCATTAATTGTCGACTATCACTAACACTTCTCTTCATTTCATCGGATCAAATATTTGATAAAAGTATGTTCCAAAAATGTTTCTGGGGGGGAAGATTTAATCAAAATGGGGGTACTATTTTATTTGTTTGTTTTTTTTTTATTGTTTTGCAAGGGTTGTGAGAATCAACGAAAGAGGATAATGAGAAGTAGAACAAGTACAATTCCTTTTTTAGTGCGTGTAGAACTTACTCAGTAAACAGCTACCAGCACTCTTTTCGAGCAAACAATAGTTAAACGGATCTTTAGAGGCTGTTGTACTGTTTAGCCGAGAGAAAATTTTGTTAAGAAATAAAAATATATTTAAAATGTTTATAGGAATATGGTGAACGAAAATATTGATATTTTCTTTAAAACTTTGTACATTGGAAATATAATTATCCTCAATTTTAAAAAACATGATGACATGGCAGAGATGGTTTCGCATTCCCAATGCTCTATTTACAAACGGAGTACAATATATTTGCTTATTATGGTTATTATTATTTAAATTACATATATATTAGCTGCCATTAAAATTTTTGAATAGTATTTTATTATTTTTCACATGTTAAAATGGTTTTTATTGCTGAAAAGTTACAGCAAAATTTTAAATAAAAGCAATCAAAATATATTTAATTCTTTAATATTCATTTAAAAACAAAAAAAAAAAAAATATAAAAATCAATTGACCGCAATAATCTTAAAATATGATCATATCAACAAATACCATCGCAAAAACAAAGCTAAAAAACCAGAACATATACTTAATATCTATTCATCCATTTTAAGCTTATCTTGTACCTTAATCTTTGCTGACAATTCTTTTAATATATTTTATCTTTAATTTTATTTATCCTTGAACCAAAACAAAAAAACAATTTTGATATAATCATATATCTGAACAAGCAAGAACAGTAAACGAAAGTTTTAAACTCGAAAAAATACAAAAATACAAAGAAAAGAACAAAATTTTCTTCCATTTCATAAAATTAAACTATTACTGGCTATCAATGACCCTAAAAACTAACTTTAAAACTTCTTCCCATTAAAAAAAAAGGGGAGTCACAGCCAAAAAAAAAAAAAAATTACCAAAATCGAAATATATAAATACTATGCGGAAAAAGGACAAAGAATAAAATATGGATGTTGAATTTTTTCCACTTGAAATACTTAATGATTAAATCGTAAGTAATAAGTATATCCTTTAAAGTTATCCTGATTTGTGATTTTTTTTTTTATTTTGTCTTTATATGTATATATTTTTCTTTTGATTTTCAATTTAAATTGATTTTTGATATTGGACAAAGAAAATTCTTTCTCTGTTTATATTTTCAGGACAGTGTAAAAAAAAAAACCAAAATGAAAAATAAAAAAAGGTAAGAAAATAAAAGAAGAAATCGTAATAATTCACGATATCCTTGTTAAAAATTTAATGTGTAATGAAATTTTTATTACCTTGCCAAACTAACAATTTTAAAAATTTTGTAAATATCGTTTATATAAGATCTTATATACCTAAATAGGTGTATGTTATATACTTGAAATACATATATGTAAAAGTCTATGAAAATACAGGTATTATTTATAATAATGGTAAGGACATTTTCTTTCTTATTGATTTTTCCTTCACTTTGATCTCTTTGGTATCAAACAGACAAAAAAAAGGGATCAAAACTTAGTCCTTTTTTTTCAATTCAAGCGGGAAAAGAATTTCAAGGAACGAAACTTCTCATTCTATTTTTATTAACATTTTTTTTTTTTTGAATATCAAAGCAATAAAATACATGGTAGTTTGTAAAAGATTCTTAAAGTAGAACATTTCAAAAAAAAAAACAATAGAAAGAATTTTAGACTACTTTTGCTAGATTAATTTGACAACTCTTGCATCAAAATATCTAATTTTTCTTAGAATTGGTAAGAATTAGTATATTAAGCAAAGTTGTTAACACATAAAAAAATATAATATGCAAGGTATAATTTATATGTAGCGCTTACGATAAATTTAGATAATTGTCCAAACTACAGGTATCTAAAAATAGAGAATTTTTGATTTTTGACTCCTAATAGATTTTAAATTGGAGAATGTACAGAATTTCTGATGTGTAACTTATGCTAATTCTCAAAGACCATCATCTCATTCACAAAATTTCAAGGATTCAACTAAAAGTGTTCCGAATAATTTTTGAAAAATCTTGAAAAATTTGTTTTCACAGTACTGTAAATGTACATAGTAAATTACAAAAATTTAGAAAACTCAAAAAATTTCCAAGCTTTTGATGTTTTTAGATTCAAAATAGATTCGTTTATTAAGAAAAACTTGACATAGGTATATGGATTCCAAAATGGCTTTTGTCTCAATTATAAAAGATATATATATAATTCTCACTTATGGGCTGGCGCTGCTCAAACATCATTAGGTTACCTGGATAAAATCCAAAATCGCGCCTTACGCCTGATTGGCGACCCTACTGTTCAGGGTACCATTACTCCTCTTAACTCACGTCGAAACATTGGAACTTTATCTCCCTTTTATAGATATCTTGTAGGTAACGACACTTGTTCTATTGAATTGAAATCAATAATGCCTCCTCGTAAACAATTCCAACGCAACACTAGAGGAGCCTCAAGTGCTCATTTCTACACCGTGGAAATTCCTAGGTAGTTTAAAACTGGTTATGGAAACTCTTTTATTGTGAGAACCGCTAAAATATGGAATATGCTTCCATCCAACGTGTTCCCCTCTGATTCAAATGGTCCATTATACAATTTGCAACTTTTCAAAACGAACCTATTCAGGTTTGTCTTCAATTTACCAATTCTCCTCTAAATTCATATTTCCCCTGAACTTGTCTGCTTCTTGCTCAAACCTACAATAATTTTGTAAAAAGGAAAATTTTCCTAGAGTTTGGGTAGCGTGTACAAAAAAAAAAAAAGCTTCGTAAAGTGTTAGATATAAAAGTTGATTCATAAAATTAATTGTCACAATATTATTTCAGCTATCCATGATTAAAATTTCATTACTCTATCTCAAAACACTCTATCGAAGTTTTGCAACCAGATGTACGGGCTGAATGAAATTAATAAGAAAATTTTTTTAAATTTTAAGGACATTTATAAATTTTTCAAGAAAATATGAAAAAAACAAAAAAAAATTCCTGGAATTAAGAAAAAAAAAAAAAAAATAAAAATTTATTCATTCAAAGAAAATAAAGTAAAAGTTTTTATTAGAAAGATTGTAAGATTTTCGTTTTGTAACACTCACAGCAATTAATTAAAGTAGAAACAATTGCATTTTTTTGGATCATATTTATTATATTAATGATTGTAGGTATTGAGGCGATCTTTAAACTTTCATTAATAAATGAATAAAATTTTGAAATTGGGCACAAAAAGAGAGCAATTTTAAATAAAGTAAATGATATCTAAATTGAAGTGCATAAAATTTCTTTTAAAATTATTATTGATAGATTATTAATTTAATTTTTTCATTTTAATATTTTAAAAATTAAAAACAAAAACTTTTAAATTACATTATTAAATTAACATTTCTTACAATATAACGAATCTCATAAATTAAAATTATAAATTTAACATTATTTCAAAAGTGTTTTTTTTAAAACGATTGATTTTTGTTATTTCAAAAATAACATAAAAAAAATAAATCATAAAATATTTATTTTTTTTTGATTTAATGTTTAAACATTCAATGTACCTACTTGTACATATATGGTGCAATAAAAATAACCAAATATGTGAACATAATAATAATAATAAAATTAATATAACTTTCTAAGGGATTTACAGTCTATATTGTGCAATATATTATCTGTTCATGTATATATATATATATATATATATTATATACATGGACATAACTTTATTCTACATTTTACGTTTTTATTATATTTTCATATCCTTCCAGAAATATCAAACATGAGGGTACTTTTTATCCTTTCTTTATTTTGATTTTTGTTTTTTTTTTTTTATTTATTTTTTTTTTTTAAAAGGAATTTTATATCTATTTGTTTTTTTGTTTGTGATTTGTGATTTGCCATCATTTATGTCGAACTTGTTCACTAATGGATTTTATATAGTTTCCAATCATAAAAGAGAAAAATGTCTGATTTAAATTGAAGTAATAAAATGAAGGAGTTGAAAAATAAACTAGGATTTTTCTTACATTAAAATATCGGATTTTTCTTCTTTTTTTTTTAACTCTTTAGAATCCAATTAGCATATTTTTGAAAAACTGAAAAATTATTTGCTGAAGGAAAAAGCGTTTAGTCCTTTTAAGCACAAAATAATTTTGATTTTTGGGAATAAAAGATTTAAGTTTTGTCTTTTTGACAAAATTTTTAATTCACTTTGTTCTTGTTTTTAACATTCAATAGAGAATGGTGGAAATATAATTTTATTGATTGGGTTAAAATAGTTAATGATATCTTTGGGCAAACTTTTTTTTAATTTTGGATGTAAATAGTTAGTTGTTCGTTTTTTTTTTTTTGCTAAGGGTTTCCATTTTCCAAAGACACCAAAAATACTTCTTTGTCAGTATTGATTTGTAATTCATTAAAACCAACTCTCCATTTAGCCAATATATAATGGGATGAAATTTCTAACTGCTACATTATATATCTTTATCGGCTAGGTAATAATTGGACAGAAGAGTGTCGAACAATAAAGGAGTATGTTTGTTAAACAAAATAATTAAAAATAGGATCATATTTCAAATTAAGTTTGTTCAAAAAAAATTTTTATCATTCAAATAGTATTAAAGGTTATATTATGCAAGTATAACTTGTCAAGAAAAAAGTACTTGTTGTTTTAATAAATAATTTTTTCGAATACAGAAATTTTTCGTTGGTATTTTAATTAAATGATGGCAATACTATTTTCGTTTTTTTTCTACCAAGATCTACAAAGATTCAAATAATTCAAATGGATTTACAGTATAATATATATTGAAAGTAAATTGTTAAGAAAAACATTTCATTACTGTCAGTTTATTTTTGTTTTTTTTTTTTTTTTTTTCAAACGAATACCAATAACTCAATTGTAATTTAATATCCTTTCAATATTTACTTTTAAGAAACGATAAGAGAAAACAAAAATATATATATATCGATAGTATATCGAAATAATAAATCAAAATAAATTTATAGAAATGTATATGTAAGTTTAGACGTATGTGTATAAAGTGGTGTGGTTATAGTTTTGTAATAACAATAAAATTAAAGAATATTTTATTTTTAATATCAATAATAAAAAGAGAAAGAAATAGAATGATGATGATTTTGATTTTCTCTTACTTCTTCTCTTACTCCTTTTTATTTCTTCTCTTTTTTTTTTTTTCTCTTAAAGTGGTTACCATTTTAAATTTATTGCAATTTTGTTTAACCAAATTTTGATGTTATAATAATGATAAAGATGAATAAATTATGATGATTGAATTTGGTCCTTTTTCAATTTAGTTTTTTGTTTTTTTTTTTTTTTTTTTTGAGTAAAATTGATTTCTAACATAAAATCCAGAAAAAAAGAAAAGAGAAAAAAAAAAATTGAATGATTTAAAGATTATTTTTGATATAATTTATCATAAATGGAGGTCAAGAAAGTTTTTCTTTTTTTGTTTAATTTTAAAGTTATTTAAACATTTAAAGAAAAGGAAAAATATAAATTGTTGCAATTATTGAAATTAACCTAATAATATATAATAAAAGAGCAACTTTTACATAATTTACTGTAGTTAAAGACAAATTACAATAAAAAATTTTAAAATTACTTTAAGATTACTTTAGATTTAAATGGATTCAGAAAAAAAAAAAAAAAAAATCAAATTGTTTTTTCATCTACCAAAGGACAATATTTTATTTTTTTTTTATTACATTACATGCCAGGGATTAAAATATATTGTTTTTAATTTTTTAAATAAATCATTTTATATTGAATTATAGGTTATAAGATTTTTTGAATGGAAAATAATATTTATAGTACCTACTTATATAATAGTAAAACAAAGATTTATGATAAATAGGACATAAAAAAAACAGAAAAACTACAAAAAACAAAAAACAATAAATTGTTTTTTAATTAAGATCCAATACTTTTCAATTTTAAAGTTAAATATTAAGTTTAAGTATAATTGAAAAACTGTTCCTATTGATTAGATCATTATCATTTTTTTTCAGACATTATTTTAAGATATTTGTCTTTTGAATTTATTTTTATTAAATCTATTGTATCTACATGTATAGTAATGCTTTGTTCAAAACATCTTTCTATTAGAGTTTTCAGGAGAATAAATAATACTTATTTTTTATTAATAAAAACAAATTCACTATTAAAAAATAATTATGTGTTTGTAAAAAATTGTGAAATTCAAATCCTTTTTGAAAATAATTCAAAATAAAATTTAGTTATGATAGCAAATCAATATCTTTAAATGTATATTGTCCCAATATAAAATACGGAAAGAAATACCTTAACAATTTTTAATTAACTGAAACAAATCTTCACTAACATAAATAGTAAATAATTATCAGATGGTGTTGATCAAAATATATCTATAAGTATGGTTTTGAAACAAATTATTGAATCGAAAAATACGAAAGATACTTTATTAAAAGATGTCAAAATCTTAGCTATTTTTAACACATTTTTCTTTAAAAAAATTTAAAAAATCTGTCCATCTGCTTTAAAACTTCTACATCTTGTTTCTTCTTTTTTTGTAGCCCCACCTATTATGGAGCAACATGCCCCTCAAACTTTGAAAATGCATTGTTTTCAAATCTATGTATATAAATAACTATAGGTTCTGATTCATTTTTTTAATTCTAGAAAAATGCCAAACTACAGAATTTTTTTTTAGCTTTATAAAATGAATATAAAAAATTCGTAATTTTTTGCAATTAAGTATCTCAGTTTACCATTATTACCGCAAAAAATATTTTTTGCATGAATTTGTTTCTTTTATATCTCTAGAACGCTTTTATTTGGAACCTTGAAACTTTGAAGGAACAGAGATATTTTAAAAATTGTATAATTTTTCTGCTCTTTTATTTTTATTTTGTACCACTTCCTGTTTAACACCTTGATACGTATTTTCTGCAAGTGAATTTTCTTTAAGAGTACAGTTTTATATGTATAGTACATTGTTAAAGATATCAATCTCGGGCAAAAAAGTAACTTATTTTAATATGTAGGCGAATCGTTTTAGGATGATAAATTTAAAAAAAAATATACGTCGATGACCATATTCGTCATAAATGTTAACGCGTTATAAGTTTCAAGAGCTAAGAATTTAAAATTGACTGTTAATGGACATCTGTAACTTAGGCATCTGTATAAAATCTTTCCAAATTAATATACGCAACAATCAAAATTTCAATATTATAGTTTTTATGTATACGTAAACCGTTTTTCGGGATTTTTTAGAGTTTTATTAAAACTGATGAAAGTATCTTTTGATTTTTCACAATTTTTGCTGAAAATTATAAAGTAAATATAAAATAAAAAAAAAAAAATTACATATGATTATAAAATTCTAAGAAAATTAAAAAATGCTAGTTAGTGCCCTTAGTGCCCTTAAAAACCTTAAGTCAGAAAAAAAAAATAAGTACTTATATCCTTTTTTTCTAAATTCGAAAAAAAGGTATAAGCTCTGGGTTTGGAAATGGAGGTGCTATTATTATTAGTTTATTGAATCAATTTAATTTCGAAACCCTGACATGTAATCAAGAAACCTTTTGAATGTTTCAATTTAAATTTGAGGTTTGATGTTTCAATTTAAATAAGGGGGAATTACTCTTACGACGTGTGTGGGATTCGAACCCACACTCCCTCAGTGTTTACAGCATATTTTATACGCTCTTACCCACTAGGCCACCGAGGCCCCTTTTAATAGGTTTTAAGCATAACAATTAAGTAAAACATTTAATTATTTAAAAAATAATATTAATAATATTACTTTAATTTTTTCTGCTAAAACTATTATTTTATGCAGTTTAAATATCTGTAATTATTTTCTGTATACAAAAAAAAAAAAAACAATCAAAGATTCTTTGATGTCCTTATAAAGAAAAGAAAAAATTTTCGTACTAACTAAAAATTAGGTGTTTCTGTTTTTTTTGTCATATTAAAACAAACACAAAAAAAAAAAAAAACGTTTAAAATAAAAAAGAAAAAGAAAAAAAAAAGCTAAATGGGGTGGTAAAAAAGGGAATGTATTTAGCTCCTTCTTTTTAAAGTATGTTTTTGTTTGTTATTTCTTTTTTTAATAAGAGTTTCCCTTTTGGATTAAAGAAGATTACATCAAAAACTTTTATGGTAGTGTTCAAACTTTATTAAAACTTGTTTTAGGTTTTATGGTGGTTTGGTTGTTTTGTTTCATTTAATTTATTTTCAGTTATTTCTTCCCCATTTTATTTCTTTATTTTTTTCTTTTAAGAAAAATTTTTTGTTTTTACTTGTTTTCTCGAAGGACACTTTTAATTTCTCTCCTCGAAATAAAATAAGTTAAAGAAAACGTAGGTTTTCACTTTTATACTTAGAAAACTTTTTGATATTTTATATTTTTATCTTGAGTTAAAAATAAAATGAAACAACATTGTTAATAATAAATTTTTTTTTTTATAAATTCTGAAAGAGTGCTTTATATTATTTTTTGAAACATGATTTAATTTTTTCCTTCATAATACAAAAAATAATAATTAGTAATAAGAAACTGATCTGAAATAAAAGTTTTTATATAATAACTAATAAAAAATTAATTGTTATTAAAATAAATTAATACTTATATTAAAGTATTTTATAATTTGATGACTCAATATTTAAAGATTACATTGGATGAAAAGAAATTATTATATAACTTTATGGTTCAAAATGTTTAGAAAATATATATTTTGTTTTTTTTGTTCAATTGATTTAAAATTTTTTATGATAAGGTGAAATATGGTAATTGATTAAATTTGGAATTCTAATAACAGTCTAAGGAGTTTCTGGGAAACTATAACTGGAAATTATATAAAAAAAGTTTAGGATTCAATAAAAATAAACTAATAATTCTAATAGGCTTTCTGTCAGGACATTGTCGGATAAAGAGGCTCTTAAAGGAAATTGAAATGGAGAAGAAAGTTACATCTAGATTGTGTCAGGAAGGAAAAACCTCTCAAGAATACATACTAAAAAACTGTGCAACTTTACTGTAGGCAAGAAATGTGCACCTAAGAGCATATTACCTTAATTACCAATATTAACTACCAGCAATAAATCCTTTACAGATCAACAATTTGTTGTAGGCAGTTGGGCTAACAAAAGTAATATAAGTGATGACAAAATCAACTACACGTTATAATAGAAAGAAAGAAATTGACCTGCAGTATTGGTTGGTATCAAAAGGTTGCAGTATTATTGGTACCCTTTAAATACTATAAGTATATCTACATGTAAGTTGTAAATATTTTTCATATAGAATTCGAAAATTTTTATAACAACCTATACACACTTTAATGCTATAACACGAATCTTAGCATCGTATTATTTTTTTGTATGTAAGAAAAAGAAATAAAAATTGTTTTGGATAGAATTCTGATTTAAATTTTTATATTTGTTACATTTAGTAAATAAAAAATTTTACAACATCATCAAATTAAAAAAAAAAAATTTCTTTAAAATTTCATTGTCATTAAACACAGCGGGTTGAAAACTAAAATTTTTAATTAATTATGTATTAAATTATTTAATCTGTTAGTCTAAAACTTTAATACTGATTTGTCATGCTTTACATTTTTCATACAAATTTAATTTGTGCTCAAAGGATTAAATAAACAAAAACAAAAAAAAAAAATAAAAAACAGTAAAATCAATTAGGGAATTTTCCAATTTTAAATAAAAAAATAATTACAATTTTATTTTGTAATGCATCGTAACAAATTATTCGATATCCCACTGTGTGCTCCATTTTTTTAGCTTTGATTTTTCTTTTTTTTTTAAGTCTACAGTTTCGGACAAAATTTTATGAAGGACATTCTGGGGAGCAGTTAATTATATGTAATAAATGGTAAAAATAAATTTTTGAAATAATATGTAATTGATTTACTTTTACACTTTCTTTTTAATATATTTTTTATAATATTTTTTTCTTTTATTTCAGTTTGTATCAATCAATTAAAAGATCAAACTTTCAAAACATTTAATTGGCCATCTATTAAAAGATTATTAACAAATCTGATTATAACAACAAAACAATATATAACTGTCATAACAACATGATTTGTTATAGACAATTATTTGATCCTGTTATATAATTTGTTATATAAAATCCTTTGAGATTTTATTTTATATGGTTTTAGTATTACTTAGTAGAAATTTGGTACTCTGAGTTTCTCCATAAATCTTAGTATGTTTTAAAACTTAAGACAGACCTGAGATTGTAAAATAATATTAATTATCTTGGCCAGTATATTCTAATCTAAGTATTCAAAGTATTCACAGTATTCACAGTCATAAAATATGTATATTATCATCATTTTTCTTACAACAAAACCCACAGCAACCATAGCTTACCATATATAATATGTATATATCATAAATTGGAGGTGTAAATGACCAATAAGGATATATATGTATGGAAGAAGTTCAGCAGCATTAGGTTTCGCAGTTCAATCGAAGAAATTTAATAATATCTAATATAACTATTTGTTAACTATATTATAATCTCTGTATATGTACATAAAAATTAAAACTATAACTTAGTAGATAGAAGTACGTTAACCGACAATATAATTAAATTAAGATTTTTAGAACAAGTTGTTCTAAAACGATTTGTCTGACATTGCGCTAGTAGTTACATATGTAAAATTATTTAACTGATTTTCCTTATGTAAAAAATAATCCCATTTAAAATAAACCAAATTGAAAAAAAGCTTTAAAAAAAATTTAAAAATAACAAATTCAGCTATTGAACATTTTTTTTTTTTTTTTTTTTGGTTTTGACATTAACTATAAAAAAAAAAAAAAACAATAACAACAATTGGAAAATAAATACTAGATAAAATTTTTCATTTATTTTTTACTTTTTAAATTTTTATTTCGAAAAATTGATTTGTTAAATAACAGAGAAGTTTTATTTTTAAAATTAAAACATTTGACTTTACTGAAACTTTTGTATGTTTAACAACATTTTATTTTAAAATCAATAAAATGTTGTCAAAGAGGTCCTTGATTTTAAAACATAAAAAAAGAAAGAAAAAAAATTTACGATAGTGGGTAAAAAATCTGTTTTATTATTTATTTGAATTTTTCGAATCCTTGAATCCTTTACTTTAACTCTACGTATTTTTTTTTTTTCCTATATTTATTTTTTCCTCCTTTTTAAATTGTAACTAAGATATCCTATAAACAGTTTAACAATATTATAAAAAAACGGTATACTTCTATATGTAGATATATCAATATGATTCTATTTTGTAATTTATTTAATATTGAACATTGATTTTATTATTTTTTACTTTACTTCTTATTTCAAAAAAAAAAAAAACCAGGAAAAAAATAACTTGACCAGTATATAAAAGAGTACGAAAAATATAAAAAAAGGATATCGTAAGATGAAATTGCCTTTTTAGGATAAATATTGTATCTTATGCAATATGTAAGCAGCTAAGAAAATTTTATATTCTATAATATAATAGCATGAATCAACCAATTAAAATTAAACAAAAACTGAATTAAAACTTTAAATTGAAGTTAAAAAATGTGGAAAGTGTGGATAATTCAAATACACTTTAAGATAAAATTCTGCTTAAACTTGTAGACATAGCTCAAGATTAAATACGATAGAAAAAATATTAAATACGCTAAAAAAATTGTCAAGCAAAAAAATTAAATTATTCCGAAAAATCTCGAATGAATTAAACCTTGAAAAAATCATAAATCTCATAGATAAAATAATAGTAATGATGAAATTAATAGAGCATGCAAAAGAAATGAATTTAAAAATTTCTTATATTTTTGAATTAAATTAAATTTTCTTTAGTTGTTAAAAGAATCTGCTATGGTCATGATCTTAGTCTACTCACCTAAATGTACCTAGAAATATTTACTTAAAGGTACTATCTAGGGTTCTGGATAGCGTTAATATGGAGACACTGAAGAATAAAAATTTATTCATAAAAAACAGAACCCAAAAGTAACTTCTCACTTCGGCTTTAGAATTTTTAAAAAATTTGAAACAAATATCGAAGGTAAGGGCTCCTCTCGAAATTTATAATATACACTTTTTACTAAATAAGATGTACATTAGATACCTATTATTAATTTGAATTTTATTGAAAATCTCATATCATAGATTTCAGATGACAGTTGAAATCCATTATATGAAACCAACAAATGATATAAAAAAAATTACGGCTTTATAATTAAATTTAAAATTAAATTTAAAAACAAAAAAAAAAAACAAAGATTATAAAATAATGTAAATAAACGCGAAAGGGAAAGTAATGTAGAGACAAATTATCCTTAAAGTTTAATTTCCATAAATTCATCAAATTGCGAATACGGAAAATTTGGAAAAATAAATGGAAACATTTTAAATGGGAGCTTTTCTTGTTCCTTTTTATTTTGTTTTGTATGTTCTTCATTTGTGCAATAAACTGTAAATGAAATAAATTAAGAGAAAATAAAAAAAAAAAAATGAAATTATCCATAAGCCCTAAAAAAAGGACTATACAAAACAATAACAATAATAGCAACAATAATGTTAATAATGTTGCAAAGGATACCTGTTATACATTCTTTTTTTATAACAGTTGTTAGCTAAATCATTATTTTTTTTTTATTTAACTGTTATTTCATTTACTACCACCGCTACAATTTACTGTTCTTTTTGTAAGTCCTTTTAGTAAACGATTTAAAGTTTTCTGATTGGCTTTACCCAATGTAACAAATGTTTCTTCTGTTTTTTTATTTATTTCTTTTGATTACTTTGACTCCTTTTTTGGATTTCTTGCTTTGTCCCTAAGTTTTAAGTGATTTTAAGATGTTCTGAAGATTTTTATCGAAATAAATCTTAATTCAAAATTTTTTATTTTTTATTTTTTTTTGTATGTGTATTGTGTTGTCCTTCTTATTGCCAAAATATGCTACTATTTGTTTCTATTGTTTTTTTTTCTTTTGCTGCTGCTTTCAAATTTTGCTAATCAATTATTCTAGTAGTGTTTTTAAAATTAAAATGAAACAAAAGGCAATTGACAGAAAAAAAACATTAAATTAGTATTTCCTGTCTGTTATAAGAATACAATGTTTATTAAGTTTAAATTTAGTTTAAATTCGATATATTTTATTTTATAACACTTGATTTATTACAGAAGCTTTGTGAAACTGAACAAAAAACTTATTAAAGTTATTCAGATAAATCTTAGTATCTTAAGAGATTTTGTGACTGAAACCTAAACTCTTAAAGGGTTGTATTATAACAAAAAATATTGTTGAATATGTTTTGTAAGATATTTGTCAAAATATGAAAAAATTACATATAACTTTGGTTTAAAAAAAAAAAAATTTACAGAGTTAAAAATTTAGAGAGTTGAAATCAAATGTTTTGAAATTTTATGTAGAAACATCAAATATCTTTATTAAAAATTAAATCTTCTAAATATAGACTAAATGGACTTGCCTAATGAAATGGAACAAAATGCCTAAATATGATTTAAGAAATTAAAAGTAAATATTATCTGAAAGGGATGTCTAAAACCAGAAGAAGTACATCTACTGCAAAAAATTTAGATCTTTAAGATTTATATTCTGAACCTGAATGTTATCTAAAAATAAATTTATAAAATTCTATTTCAGAACACCCTTCCTAATTATATTACTAAACATTTTTGTAGGAAAAAAAAAATCTTTTGGATTGACTATTTGCAGTAACTCTTTTAATCTCAAATCTTGAATTTTAAAATTAAATAGGAAAAGTAACAGAAAAATTAAAGAAAAAGTTTTACAAAAAACCTTAAGAGTAAAAAGAACTCAATGAATACTGTAATGAGAAATTTAATAAAATGTTAAAATTTCAAAATCAAAATCAATCTCAAAGGAAACAAAAAAAAAACCTTAAGCTAAAATTAAACTGATTCAAACTGAATTATTTGTTTTTTTTTTCTTTTATTGTTTTGTAATTTACCCAATGATAATTTGATTTTATTTCAAAATAAATGTTGTATTTCTCAAAACCTTAAGGTTTTTGTTTTTAACTTTTTACGAAAAGAAAGGATAAGGAATAAAACAGGCAGGTTTAATTTGTACACAAAAAAAAAAAAAGAAAAAATCCAAAAAATAAAAAATATTTAAAATCAAATTTAAATTTTATATAATAAGTCCTTGACTATTGGCATTATGAAAAGGATAATAAAAAAAAACAAAAAACAAATTTGCAAAATATAACCTTTGTTTTAAAAGTTATTCGTAAAAAGTTATAAGGATACTCGTATTTCGTAAGGAAGGTATTAAGAAAATTTAAATAAGATTTTCTGTTAAGCATTTCACTTTTAATGAGTTTTAATACTTCACAAGCGATTGATATAATAACTTAGTTAAAGAGTTGAGAGTTTATGAAACTTTAACAAATCTCTGAAGTAAATTTTAAAAATAGAATTAATATGCAATTTGTTTTTGGAAATTTTAAATAAAACTAAACAAAATTTTAAAGTTTCCTTATGATGTACATCGTTAATATTAATATACATCTGAATTATTAATATACTACACCTAAAAAATTCAAATTAAATTAAAGATACATATATTATTAATAGAATATGTTATTAATATAAACTAAAAAGATAAACGCTTTTACGAATTTTGTATGGAGCATCCTTGTACAAAATAGCAAGGATCTATCTTTATTAGTTTCAGAGATATGTATCTCTCTTTTCTTTTTTATTCAACTCGAATTTTAAGAACCTAAAAGAGGCGTGATTTAACACTCATGTACAAAATTTCAAGTTTCTATCTTTGTTAATTTCGAAGATATGCTTGCTAGGCTTTGGGAGGCATGTGTCAGCTACCCAAAATGCAATTCCAGTCCATTTTAAATTTCAGGGACATAGAGAAAACATTACAAAACATCCTTGTACCAAATTTAAAGATTTTACCTTTGTTGGTTTTCATGATATGCTCGTTTGATCTTGGGCTCTTTCGGAAGATTCTATAATTCTCAGTTGCAATTCCGCCTTCGTTCGTAATTAGTAACCTGCTATATCAACTTCATTAAGATAGCTTTATTAGTTTTTAAGTCATCGTGCGAAATGACGAACGGACGGACATCGTTAAATCGGCTCAGGTGTTACTGGTTAGGAATATATATGTATAGATGTATGTCTACATCTAACTTCTTTTGGTGGTTAAAAACACCATATCAAAGTTAATATATCCTATATTTTAGGTGTACAGCATAATAATAATTAAAAGAAAAGTACATAAGATATGAGAAAAATTCAAATATAAAATTTCAATACATTTCGTTATAATATCTTAAAGATAAAAGTTTTTTTTTGGCCCGCTTTTATAAGGTACAACTATGAGTATTAAATACTACATCTTAATATTTATGTGAATCTCTAAAGACTTTTAAATCAATACGGTAACGTGATTGGGCTCAAATACGGGTTAAAAAAAATAATATTATTTTTTATGGTGTTGTTTCTTTAAACTAATTTCATTTTTTTTTTCCTTTTGACTTTCTTTTTTTGAAAGGATATTCAAACTTATATAAATCTAATAGATTTTTAAACGAATTTCCCATGTAGTTATTTTTGTTTTCAATTCAGAAAAAATTGAAAATGAATCCTGACGGTTAACAGATCTAATAAAAAAATCCAAAGATTGTTTTTTATTTTTGTCTGATGAATTTAAAATGAAGGCTTTGAAAAGTGTTTTTTTTTTTGTTTTTTGTCAATATATATGTAAATATAATTGCATTTATAAATACATGTGCGAGTATGCCAAATGATTTATTGATTATTTTTGCAAAAAATTGTAGGTAAGAGTAATAAAAATGAAATATTTAAATATAAATGTTATATATTTTTTCTTCATGATATTTAGAATCGATTAACAGAGAATATGATAAATGATTAATTAAATAAAATAACAATAACACTATTTAGAAATTAATCACAAAATTCAAATTAATAATTTGCAGTATATTTGAGCGTCAATAATTACTAGATTCTAGGTTCGTCGAAGTGTACTTTCAAAACGTAGAGTAAGGTAGGAAATCCGATTCGGCCAGAGTTGGTGTTAAATTTGCCCAGATTTATGATACGATCATGATGCAACTCTAACGGAAGAAGCTGTAAAGGCTTCTTAGATCCATGTCAGAGAATTCAGCTCATTCACCATATCAAAATGCCATAAAAATCACCATATCAAAAATGCCATAATTGAGAATTTATTGTGACTTGCAACAATATTTGTAATTTTGTTTAAAACTTTATATGTAAGAAAAAATTGTGAAAAATCAAAAGAAAATTTTACATAATTAAGGCAAGCTGTTAATATATGTAAAAACATAACGTCGGAGCTTTCATTTTTCAGTCACACTTTGATACTTTTGCACTGGTGTTCATTTATTTATAGATCATTAAAATTAGGGTTTAAAAATTAAAACTTTAATAGTTCTTAAACACGGAGATATATAAGAAATGTCAAGATACAACTTCTGACACATTTTTCTTTTCATAGAAAATGTAGATACATGGGTAGACCATAACCTCAGATACGCAACAACATCAGCGACACTTGGGGTATTTGATTGTAACCCCGTACACCAAACAAAACGGGTATAGGCCTAAAATAACTTGGATAAAATGCGTTCAGAATGAGATAGGAAAAAAACCAAAATTATACCAGAAACCAAAATTACGTTTTTATTTTTGTTAGTTCCTGTTTAAATTTAGCAATTGGTTAAATAGCAATTAAAGGTTGTTTTATTGATTTATTATGAAATTTTATTAGCTTAGGATATCTGAGTAGATTATTATAATTTCATTGTGGGTTTTGGTAAAGAAATAACATTTGGAAAGAAAAATTATAAAAATATTTCTGTAAATTTTAGGTTCAAATTGGTAAAATAATTTAAAATCGTTGCATACTGTTTAAGCAACTGTTTTTTATTTTTTAATACACAATCATAAAAGTGTTCGAAACAAAATTTATTAGGATAAAATTTTAATTTTTTTCAAACTTTTAAGGTGATTTGCTATGTATGTCCAAAATATTAAAAAAATAATTTCATGTTTTATTGCTTTATTTTATTTTTTTTATTTTAAAACTCAACAACAGATGACGCTTATTGTTTTGACGTGAAACCATATTGAATAGGCGGTATATGGGTTGTATAGATCAAATATTAAATTGAAAAATATTTAAAATTTATTTTGTTTCTTTTTATATAAGTTATTTATAAAGTTTTTATTTACCGAAAAAAAAATTTTTTTTTCCGAATATTCTGTTATGTCCCTTTTCATTTATTTATTTCAACTATAACTACTTATTTTACACAATTTCTCCCTTTTATTTTTTCGTAAAACTGTATTTTGTTCAAAAAAAAAATGTCAATAAAATTGAAATGTCAAGTACGGTCCTAGTGTTTTCGAAACATTTGAAATAAGTCCTTAAAATAATTTTTGTTTTTTTTTTGTCTTTGTGAAAACTTAAAAATGTCAATATGAAATTTACTTTTAAAATTAAGTTTTTCTTTTTTAATATTCTGCGTGTAAAATATTTCAGATTTAATATATAAAAGTGATATAGTTAAATATTTAAATGAAACATTCAGTAGTAATGTATCACCAATAAATATGTGAATAATATTAATCTTATATGTGTATTGAATATAAAAATTCTGAGTTGACAAAATTTTGAGTTACAATACAAAAATGCTTTTAAAATTGCAGAAAATTGTCATATATATATACGCCATTTTTAGAATAGTGTACCTTCTCAATGATCGGAAGGACGCGGACATTGGAGACTTACCACTTTGAACTTCTTATTGTGAAAAAGTGTATTTATATTTTGCACTTTGTAAGCATACATATAGGTATATATCATTATTTTGTAATTCCTATTTGGTAATCAAGAATTTTACAATGCAGTTTTATATACCCAAGTGAATGTGTTTTGCCCTCCTGCCCTTCTTTTAAAAATAAAAATATTCCCCATATCTCAATAATAATTTACTATATTATGGTGTATATCATGTTATGTAGGTAGCTGTTTTTTTTTTGTCGCTTACTTGTAATTAACGTGACAGAGAGTGATATAAAAAGGGGAAATTAAACTTATTTCTGCCAAAAATTTCTTTTTAGTTTATAAAATAATTATGTTTAAAATATTAAAGCATACCCAAGATTATTTTTAATGTATAAGAAAGCAGTTTTAAGAATATCATCTTTATTACTGGTTTCTGACCCTCTGATGCTGAGACGTTTGTCCATTCTATTTATAGCAGTGGATGACAATTTCGGTTGTTTGTAGGAATATAAGTGACTTGTTCTGTAAGAAAAAATTTCACATAATAAAATTTAAAAATCGGTGGCCTAGTGGGTAAGAGCGTATAAAATACGTTGTAAACACCGAGGGAGTGTGGGTTCGTTTCCCACACATATCGTAAGAGTTATTCCCCCTTACGATATTTACAGCCACACCTGAACAGGAAAGGCTGTGTAATTTCTTAACCATATTTATGTGGCAAAGAAATGCAATTAAAAACAAAAAAATTTAAAAATCAATACAACTACAGAACTGCTTTTCATTTAAGTTGCCTTTTATTATAGTTTACAGATAATAGTTTATTCTGTCCCTTAAATTACGTCATTTATTCTGTTAAACAATGTTTAAAAGATTAGTCTAAGGATTTAATAAATGAATAAAAATGTAGTATTAAATAATAGTATTAACTTTATTTATAAAATTTTTTTTTTTTTGTTGTTCCGTAGGATGGGTTTATAACTGTCATAACATCTAGGTCCTGCAACTCATTATAGGCTCTTCTATTTAAGTCGTCATTTACAGCATTTCATTGAGACAATGTATTTTCATCATGAATCATGCAAATTATGTTTCCTTGACCCAGCATTCTCACAACAGAGAAGTTTTCCGAAGATTCTTCTTCCTTGAAATTCCAATATGGGGCTTTCGCCCCATTCAAATTTTATTTAATATTACAATAAAAATATAAATTTATAATGTAAAAAATATTTTACACTTAATATGTAATAACTGTAATTACTAATAAAATAGGTTTAGGTACTAATACTTAAAAATGCAATTCAAGAAATTAAAATCTTAAAAATTAGAATTTAGATACTTTACAATAAAATTATTTATGTTAATTACTTAGCAACAATACTTAAAATATAGTAAAAAAATAAAAATAAAAATTAATTGCAATTATATTTTCCAAAAAATAGTTTTAAAAATAGTGAAAAAAAAATAAAAATTATATGAATTTTCTTTTTTCCCATTTTTAAATATTTTATAATAATTTCTGTAATTACATTTTTTTTTTTTTTGTCTGTATTTATTTCCTTTCTTGTAATTATAATTAATTGCTGTAGAGCTGTAAAAATAATTCCTTAAAAAACATTTTTATTCAATTAAAAATCAACATTTCAAATTGTTTTCATATTTTCATATCCATTTTTTTTTTATTTATTTGTGGTAGAATTTATAATAAATTTTACAAAAAATATAATATATTATATTATGTATATTGTGAAGATACATATGTATATATGTATATATTTTAAATGTATAAACATTTTTATTCAATATTTTTCATTTAGATGGAAAGAAGGAAAATCTTCTTAAATTTTATGGAAAAGAGAATATAAAGAGGAAAATCTAATTCAATTGAATATAACGAATAAGCACTCATAATTAATTAGTAAATTTAATATTAAAGTAGAAATTAAAATTTACACTGTTGTTTATTTATTTATTTTTTTTTTTGTTTGTAAAACATTTAGCACACTACATATAACTGATATAAAATGCATTATTAAAATATACCCATATCTAATCTATCTATCTAGAATAGTATTTTAATACAAAAATTATTTTATCGATTGTAATTTTCTCTAACAGATTTTTTATAACAGAAATTGAAAATACTTAATACCTTCAGTACTCGGATACGGATCTTTCCGAATCTATTTTAGAATCTAATAACTTTTTTTTTTTTTTAGCATAATGCTCTAATGCTCATTCTTCCTAGTAACTGAGTTTTAATATTTTTTGGAAACAATAACTAACTAATAACTAACTTATTTCGTCAATTTTTCGTAGATTTTTTGAAAATTTTATTCATATTTTGCAATATGAAAAACAATTTGGATCTCTTAATTTCCAGTTTCCAAAAATCTTTATTTGTTTTTTATTTTGAGTTTTTTTTAGTGCATTTCTTTGCCACATAAATGTTAACAGGAAATTACACAGCTTTTCCTGGCGTGGCTGTAAATATCGTAAGGGGGAAATATTTTTACGACGTGTGTGGGATTTCAACCAACAGTCCCTCGGTGTTTACAACGTATTTGATATGATCTTATCCACTAGGCCACCGAGGGCTCTAGTTTTTTATTTTAAACAATATTGAACTTTGTATTCAAGACAAATTTATAATCAAATTTTACATAAGACTGTAGAATTTCAATCATTATTAACGCACATTTATGTATTTTCAGTTTGGGTCAATATAACCCAGCGCGAGTACTTAGAGTTAAATTTATTTTTTATATTTTGCATTTAAACTATTCGCGAGTTAATTTTAAAAAATATTCGAATTGACTTCAAAATAGCTTAAAATTAAGTTTGGGTCAATATAACCCAGCGCGAGTACTTAAGGTTAAATTTATTTTTTATATTTTGCATTTAAACAATTCGCGAGTTAAGTTTAAAAAATATTCGAATTGACTTCAAAATAGCTTAAAATGAAACTTGTTCTCTTAAATTTGATTAATTTTGTCTTAAAATATGTTTTATAGAGTTTATAATACATTCTTTAAAAATAATATTGATTTCCGTACTAAAAACTTCATGAAATCATTGCTGATTAGTGATTAGCATTATTTTTATCATGAGCCTTTCGGGTCTGAAAGATTTGGTGATATTTGTTATCGTCGTTGAAATACTTAATGACATTTGCTTTTTAATCTAAAAAAATGTGTAAATAAAGTAAATTTTTAATTTTAGAGCCCCAGCGCCCAAATAGCTTTTTACAAGGAATTTTTTCTAATATAATTTTTTCTTTTTTCCACTCTAAAAATTTCAAGGTTCGATCTAAAAGCAATGCAGAGATATTAAGGTAGCAAAATCTTAATTGTATTTATAATTGCATATAACACTAAATTTAAGTGTTAAAACTTTAAACAAAATTGTACAGTTTTTATATCGATTTGTAAAGGTAAAGAGAAAAGTAAAAGTTCTGTCATTTTGCGTTTTTAGATTGAAAGAATGGCCTGAATTTTTATAGTTACCAATTGATAGTATTTCTAATTAGATACCTAAGATATTTGGTCTTACTGTTTTGATACCGAAGACAAATAGTCTGACAAGAAGGTGGCCTTATATGGCCTTTTTTACAAAGTTTCTTTTTTTAAGTATAATAAATTAACAACAGTTAATCGATAAATTGATTTTCGAAATATTTCAAATCGAAAAATGAGTAATATTAATTTAAGTTGCAATAAAATATGTAATATTGAAATAAATAATAGAATAAAAAATATACTAGATACAACAACGCTTAAAGTAAAATTAAAACAGGATGATACCAATTAATTTCTTAATTCAATATAAGATAATATAATATTATTATGCTCTCATGTTATTTTAAAATTTTTTGTTTCAATTATTATTTTTTTTTTCCTATTCGAATTTTCTTGATAATTTTCTTTTGTATATCAAATAAAATTTCCTCGTGTTGCTATAATATTCTACACTATTTTGAAATGAATAAATAAAATATAGTTATGAAGTTTTAGAATTTTTTAGATAATTATTTTCAAAATTTTAAAAAGATTACCAGATGGGCAGAAATTTTAAAGGTAAAGTTTAATCTGAAATCAATGTAATTGTATTGTTAATATTAAAGCACATATTAAAACTATCTAAAAAAAAACTCACCTTTGGTTTATATTCACCCTTCATAAATCAAGAATAAATAATGGTTAAATGTTTTAAAATTTCAGAAAATTTAATGACTTGTTTGTGTCTATTATTGAATTATTGCAGGTTGGTTTGTGTCTTCAATCTATTTCAAAATGATTTCGCAAATAAGCATCTAATTTATAGAAAAATGCAGAAATAGAACGTTGCAGATAGAACTGACTGATAACAGTTATATAACAAAATATAAAAACTACAGTGAACTTTTTATTGAATATAAGAATATTTTATTACTATGCCAAAAAAAGAAATTAAAAATAATACTGATCAATTTTGAACTTTTTAATTGTTCGATCAAACACACATCAAGAGAACTGATGAGATAAAATGAGATTAGAAAATTTTACATAATATTATCTAACTCTATGATTATTACAAGACAATGTTATTTTAGAACAAAAATTTAATTTTGGATTAGTTTTAAATATGGATAGGTATTTTTTTTTTACTTGCTTCATTTTTCAGTGGTAAAAAAAAAAATTAAAACATTTTTTTTTAAATTAATTTAAAAAAAAAAAAAAACTTGAAAAAAAAATCTATTCAATTTTTCAATTGGTTTAACTCCCATTTCAACAACTGCTAAAACTGAATTCATAAGATTTTCTAATAAAAATACTGAAAATTAATACTGAAATTTTTATAACAAGTTTATTTGTTTTTGTAGGTACGAGATATCTAAAAAAATTTCATATCCTTTTGTACAAATATCCTTAGAGATCATCGTGTATTCAAGTAAGTACTTACGAAATATATTTTTGTATCATTTATTTTTGTGTGCCCAAGTAAATGTGTATTTTTAGCTTTCTTACATTCAATTTTCTTGTGTACTTAACATTTTTTTTTGTTTTGTTTTTGGATTTCCTGTAACAACGTTTATATTTTAATATTTTTTACACTATCGGTTATATTATTTTTATTGAATTTGATTCTATAATGTTAAATATAATTTTAGTTTTTGTAGATCTTGAGTTTTTTCATAAATGATTGTTTAAAAAATTACATATACTATAAATTTTTTTAGCTCGTAAATTTGAAAGAAAGTCTATAAGAGTTAGTATTAATATTAATGAAAAACGCGAATTTAAATACAAATGCTATTCTTTTAAGAAATATTTAGACAAGGTATCGTAAATCATACTCCTTAAATTGCTTTAATATTTCACATTATATTCAACCTACACAAAGTTAAGTTCTAAACATTTATCCCATTCCTACAAATCTTAAACCTATTTTTATTATATAGGTGCAGAACCTTCTATGGTCCAAACAGTATCATGGTACTAAAGGTCGTCTTATATTATTGGTTGATGAAAAAAGAAGATGGTGTTTAATGACTTAAAGTTCCACATGATGAATCTCTTGCTGGTACCACTATTTTTTAGAGTCTTTTGATGATTCCCACCTACCCTCAAAAAAGAAAAATTAGATTAATGTATTTATTTATTTCAACTATTTCTAGACTTTTCTAGGCTAAGAAAATTAAGAAACTCTAAAGGGTTAAATAGAAAAAAAAAATGTTTACATTTTACATAATATGTGGTCTGGGGAACAAAAAAAAGAAATATTTTCTTTAACTGTATATACTTATTTTGACCAATAGTGTAACAGCAAATTGTTGAATGTTACTACTTGAGTGAAGTAAAATGAAAATTACGTTTTTATGTTTTTTAATTTTGAAAATCCTACGAGATTAACTTTGTATGAGGTATTCTGCGTTATTATGTTTTAACTGTTTATTTTAAATAAGAAAACCTTACACCATAATATTTTCTACTTCATATTTCCAATCTTCATTTATTTGATTTCTATTTTAATTAAAAAATTACTTTAGATGTTCGATATAATGAGTTGTAAGCATATATGCATTAACAGAATTTATTTTTTTCTCATATTTCTTTATTTTACCATTATAGGTATATTAACTTGGATAGGTGCTATAGAAAAAAAATCTATCTAAGGATATCAGAAATTAAAAAGTAGAAGTGGAAAATGAAGTATAAGTACATATTATATTGAATTGTATGAAATTAAAAACTTTTTTTTTTTTTTTTTGATCTTACAGTTGATGATTTCTATCTTCTGAATTATTCTTCAAATTCCATTTGTTATTGTATTAAATTTGATCCTTGAGAAATATTTTTTTATTAGTTGAAGAATGTTCATTTTTAGATTGGAAATAAGTACTTATAATAATAAAAAATAAAATTTACTATCAAGTAACAATTTAAATGAATATTAAAAAATAAAAAAAAATTTCATATTTATTGTGAATTTAAAAAAAGAAAAAATTTTAATAGCTAGCTAATAATAGCAACATAATATTGTAGTAATGCAAAGTTTTCAAATAATTTTATTTTTAAATATTTTTTGATGGATATATATAATTGTTACAAATTAATTGTTACCTATACATATTGTTAAATATATATATAATTTGAAATAATAATCATTTTAACTTTTAAATTTAAAAAATTGTTTTTTATTAATGAATTTTAGATTTTTTAGTTATTTTCATATTTAATACGATGAGAAAAAATATTCTTGAAATTTCAAAATAAAGATATTTAATTTTTAAACGTAATGCAGAAAAGTAAGTTTTAAAGGAATATTAAAACCTCAAATATTTGGTTGTATACTTAGCAATATCAAAAATGTGTTTTGACTAAGTTAAGTGTTGGTTTAACTCAATGCTCAAGATATGTTTAAAACTATTTTGAGTGCTTCAAAAGTTTCTCCCTGAAAGAAATGAGTAGTAGTCGTTATTAGTATATTTCGGAAAAAGCGTATTAGTTTGATTTTATAACCAATTATAAAATCCTTCCCAAATGCTTATTTTACATTTATATTTTCATTATTTATAACAAAGCACTTAAAATAGTGGGGATTTCCGCCTCCAATCCATAATTCCGTTAAACAAATTATTGAAAACCTGATTTTGTAACTTTTTTTTTTTTCCTAAGGGAGATGGGAATCTTCCAAAGACACCAAGAATTACCCCTTGGTAGTGTCAGATTCTTACTGACTAAACCCACCTCCCCCTTTAGCCAATATAGTGGGATGAAACCCTTACCTGCGAAAGCAGTATATTGGGTAGGGAGTAGAAAAGGGTAGGAAAATGGATACGGAAACATTGAATGAGTGGGACTGTAAGGAAACAAAGAATCCGCCTATTATTATTATTATTTTTCTAACAGTGACTAAAGCCGTCACAACAGTTACAACATGTAGTAGTAGTATATATATTACTACATGAGGTAATTATTGAAGGCAACGCCCACTGTCACTGTAGCGGCTGTTATTATTGGTATTAATATTCTTATTAATATTATTATTATTTTACTACAGAGTCAGCGCCATTAGTGGATTACAACGTGCAGCAGTATATAACACCTTACTTGCATGATATAACCAAAGATGATTCCACTGTAGCAGCTATTATTATTATTATTAATATTATTTATTATTATACATTATTACGATATAAAAGTACTACATATTTTTTATTTATGACCTGACCGGGGTTTGAACCCAAGAACCTTCGATTGAAAGGTTGGCGACTTAACCACTGCGCCATGAGTCAGATATCTCTAACTCTAACTAACTCTAAAGTTTCTCATAATTATTTTTTAAAAATAAAAAACGTAAAAGAAAATTTTTTTACAGTTGTATTAATCTGGTGATTAATGTTATAGTGGTTACAAAATTCATAGAAATCTACAAGGATGCTGTCGTCATTATTAAGAGAAATAAATTATTCAGTATACTCAACTACATAAACACCGAGGCCACCAACTAGAATTAGTTTAATCTAAAAAAGTAATTTTGCATATGTTTAGGCGTTATTTTGCTTCTAATTTTTATATTTATACTTTTCTAATCAATTTTTGTTTTATCATGTTATTAGAATATAATAAAATAAAAATTAATTATAGCTCGAAGTAAAAAATTCATTTTGGAAGTCTTTTATATAAAATTTAGGATTTTTGTTCTTTAATAAATTTAGCTGTAAGTATATACTTTTAAGATTTCCATGTAGTGAATTGCTGTTGCTTGCAATGATACTGCATATTTTAAATCGTTCACTATAGTTATAAATTTAATTTAATAATAATAATAAGAATTTATATAAAATAGAAGAATATTATATTTTTATGTTATATATATTTTATAATAAACAATTAAAGTTCTTTTTAATTAATAATAATCTTTAAAATATAATAACATTTAAAAACTGTAGTAAGGATCTAATAACCTTTTTCCTATATAAATATAATATTAGATAAATGTTGTTTTTGAATTTACAATTTCATAAAAAAACAAAAGTATACAATTTGAAGGGACAAAAATAAACTTTTTTATTTGTTAATTTATAAATGCAAAAGGGACACTAGAAACTTAATAAAATGGACACAGGAAATATAAAGGAAAAAGAAAACACTTATTAAAGTTTTGTTTTTTTTTTTTAGTTTTTGGTTTTTTTAGTAAGTTTTTGTAATTTTTTTTTTGTTGTAATACAATATAAGTATTATTATACAGTAAATAAACAACAGAATGTCAACGATTAAATTAAAATACAAAAGTTATTTAGTATTTTTTTTTTATAAATTTATTAAAAAAAGAAACAGTCCTTAAAATAAAACTTAACAAAACAAAATATTATAATAATAAAATAATTCATTTTGAATTTTGTAATTATTTTATAGTTGCAATGTAAGTTGTTTGTAATATGTTCAATTTATATTATTTTTATTATTGCTTTCTTAGAGAAATCGTAGTAGAGAAAGAAATATATTCTTTTAAATCTATATGCCATAAAACCTTCTACGATTAATTATTTATCAGGAATTATTAAATAAAATAAGGTTATCTATAAGGCTAAGAATTCAAGCTAATATGGTGCATTAACCGAGGGAATGCTGATTAAAATATTTCACAGATCAGAAGCCATGTTATGAATAAACCGAAAGAGTGCTCCTTGAAATCCTTTGTCGTAAGAATTTTTAATTGGAAGGAAGTTGGCTGAAAAAGTAATTTTTCTTAACAAATCAAAAATATGCATAACCAAAAATATCTTATAATAATACAAAATAATATTATTAAAAATGTAGTAGTATTCAACAAATAATGGCATTAAAAGTCCATGGTTTAGTAATATTATTGCATTAAACAATTGTGATTTGTAATATTAAAATAATTAAAATAAAAAAAAGTGATTTAAAACAGACAGTAGAATGTTTAAAAGTATTTGAATCATTTTATAAACTTATAAATAAAAAAATATTTCTTCGTTTTTTTTATACAATAAAGTGTTTTTATAAAAAATATAATTTTCGTGTTTTATTATCCAAAGAATTTTTTAATGTTTTTTTTTTTTTTTTTTTTTGTTTTAAATATCCATATACTGTTTTTGTTAAATTTGTTGTTTGTATTTTTTTTGTTAAGAATTCTTCATGGTATATAAATTAAAATTTTTCTTCCAGTAATATTAATATACATGCTTGTACGAACTTAAACTATACAATGTCCATATGTACAATAATAAGGATATATTGCAATGCAAAATAAAAAAAAAATAAAAATCCTAGAATTGGTGTTAGTTTACTGTTCGTTTTTTTTAAAGAAATTTTTCATATTCAAAAAAGGAATTAAAGCAACAATAGTTCTTACATAGAAAAACGATACCCTAAAGGACATCCTAAAGGTATGAGAAGGTCCTTATCACAACTTAAATTATAAAAAAAAACATGTCCTTATGCTGAGTGTAGCAGTAAAGCAACAAATTGAAATAATAAGTTTATGCATACATTGTTTTTTTTTTTTTTGGTTTTTTTATTTTTTTGTTATTATATTTTATACCTTTTGGTAAAATGGAATGGAATACTCGAAAAAAAGGACTCTTTAACACGTGTATAAGTATGTAAATTTACATAAAGAATTAAGAATAAACAAAGAAAACCAAAAATAAATAAGAAAATAAAAAAACAAAACTGAAAAAGGACATACCTTTATAAATTTTCTTTTGATATATGACTACTGTTGCATAACAAATGCAATTTTATAGTGAACAAAAAAAAGCTAAGTGTAATCTTGTATCTTATGTAAATGATTAATTTTTATTTTGGTAGTTTTGTTTTGTTATACAATAATTACAAGACCTTCTAATGTTTGTAGAGTTTTTTTATTAAAAGGACTTTATTATAAAATTTTTTTTGATAATATTCTTTATAAACTCACAGAAGATTTTTCGATAAATTTATGAAAAGTGCTTATGTAATGTCCAAGTTATTCGATGGCTTCCGGTCGTTGCCATATAAATTCTTTTTTATAGGAGCATAACTCAGTATTTATATAAGCTTGATATTTTACATTTTGATGAAAAAAGTAAAGTTTTATGTCAAGAACTTTTGCAAAATTTGGTTAGTTTAATGCAGAGAGTTCAGATAGTTGCGAAATTTATATTCTCATATTTTTGTACTTAGAAAATCTAGACATCTGAAGTTTTTTAAAACAAAATCACGTTTTAAGCCAAGAATTTCTATAAAGTTTGTATCGTTTGTCGCAACAAGGACGAGTAGCTGTCATACAACTTCTCTCACACTGTCACTACTTAAGAAAAATATTTTAAACTTTTTAAATGTTTCTTAAGTTTAATGAAAGCAGCATTTATTATTTTCGTGGACGTATCCTAGAGTTGACATAGTTGGTACTCTTACACTCTTCCTAGTTTTGAATATAAAATAGATTTCAATGGTGTTCAAAAAACAATTATAATAATTTTTCTTTTTATATAATTTATATTTCTGATATCATTATTTTGTCAATACTTAAGTATTTAGGAAAATTAAGTCATTTGGGTTCAGTTTTTTGAATCAAAATGTATCTGAAAAATGAAATTAGAATTGATGGTGTAAAATGTTGGGATACCAATAAATTAAATACAAGTTTTAATAGATTCCGCAGAGGGGTTCCGCAGAGGGGTTTATTAATATGACGTAATTACATAACGGTATTTTATATCTCCAAATTTTCATATATATATGCCATTAGGACAGATGCCGGCATTTAGTGACCTAAAAATGTATTACAAATATTTTTAACATTTTATAATATTTTACTTAAACCGTTTTATTTTTTCTCTACGACAGGAACCAATTTTCGAATTTAATTTCACCGGAACAATACAATGAACTTAATTTTTTAATGTTCTTGATAAAGTTTGTTTAATTTAGATTTTTATTTTAATTTAACTAAAAAGCAGAAAAAGGAAAAAGAATAGTCTTGTTAAAATAAAGAAAGTTGTTTTTTCTTTCTATTAGTATTATTTTAAAGTTGTTATATCCTTTTTAATTCTCATAATGAATAATATTAAAGTGTTAAAAATATACTCAATTTCATTAAAATAAAAGACATGTTTTTTTTTGTTATTGAATGCATTTTAAGTTTTCTTTTTAAGAAAATGTAAAATTAATAGATACAGTTATTTGAAAAGGAAAGTTAAGATTTTTATTATTTTTATTTTAAAATAAAACTTTAAAAATTTAAAAAAAATAATTGTAAAATATATTTTTAGAAAATTTTTTTGAAAAAATTTGGAGCAAATACATTATGTTGATTTTTTTTAGTTCTGGAAAATGTTTATATAGCACTATAATTTTTTTTAAAAATTCTTTGTAAATTTCTATAAATCTTTTTTTTTTTATCCTTAATATATTATAGTATATTAATAGTATCTAATATCTTTAAAAGTATAGTGTATAATTAAAAAAGCAAATTTAGTTTTGAAATAGTTATAAAATTATGTATAAAAAAATAATATGTAAAAAAAATAATTTTTAAAATACATATGCTTTTATCAAAACCGAATTCGCCCCCTAAAAAGTAGAAAATAAAATTGATTGCAAAACTTTAGCTTTTTTGACTGTTATAATATAAAAGTGAATTGCTAGTGCAAGCATTTTGGACTGTTTTAATATAAAAGTAAATTGCTGTAAATTGGTAATAAATACATAAAGATATTGTATGTATGGATTGTGTTTTGCTAATTATGCTACTACAAAACACCAGGAAAGATCAAAAATATAATGTGTATGTTTGTAAGCATGAATAAGAGATAAAAATGTAAGTTTTAAATTCATATATACAATAATGTATACATATTTTATTCAAAAAATGTTGATGAATAGATAGTTAAAAAAAAAAAAATGTTGCATGTGAACTGGATTCGAACAACATGATCCCCACTTTTGAAACCTGTACACTATCCTCTGCACCATACTACACTTACAAATGTTGCTAACAGATTACGAAGATAATAAAAAGCGTGACAGAATGACAAATAAATAAATAAATAAATAAATAAATAAATAAACCGACACCGACGAGTTAATATAAAAGCATATAAAATTAAATTATTTTAAAATAAGTAAAATTGTATTTTTCTACGTTAGTACGCTATTCGAAATAAAAATATTATTTATATATATATATACATTATTATAAAAATAAAGTATTTAGAAAATTATATTTAAGATGAGTTTATAACATTTTAGTCCTTAACAGCTATTAATTGATTTATAATATAAATTCTGTTGTGCAGTTAAAATAATAATACTAAACAAGGGAGAATGTAAAAGCAAAAGGTTTTAAAAAGGGCACTTTTTTAAAAAAGCATTCCTAAATTATGACTGCTGTTCGAACAATCAAGAAAAAATGACTCACAACTTACAATTTTCATTGCTGTTAATTCAATATTCCGGATTCCAAAAAACTTCATACATTCGTTCCACACAATCAGGATTAAGCAACCTAAAACAACATGACAGTCGTTATAACTTTTCTTTATCCACAAAATTGGTTATAAAAAGTCTTTATTTCAACCAGAAACTTCACTTCAGCAGTATCCTTCGAAAAGGAGCAATAAAAAATATATGACGTTTATAAAATAAAATATATTATTTTAGGGGGCCTCGGTGGCCTTGTTGGTAAGATCGTATAAAATACGCCGTAAACACCGAGGGAGTATAGGTTCGAATCCCACACATGTCGTCGTTATTCCCCTTTACGGCATTTACAGCCACGGCTGAACAGAAAAGGCTGTGTAATTTCCTGTCCACATTTATATGGCAGAGAAATGCATTTAAAACAAAAAAAAATATATATATTATTTTAATCCCAGAATTTCATTTTAAATACAATAATGGGGAATGTAATTTCTACAAAAAAAAGGGTGGCACAACAACAACTATTTTTGCATCAATATTGATTTATGTTTTTTCTTATATTCTTATATTCGAGATTTATATTATGTGTATGATATATAGTTAAGAAACCCTATTAACACAAGAAAAAGTATAATATTATTTGAACTTTAATTTTTACATATTAACTTTAAATAATTTGGGCAGGAATAATATTTATTTTAATTTTAAAGCGCCGTATCCACTATGCATCTTGTGTGACATACATGAGTTACGAAATTGGAATCAAAATTATTTTGATTCTTACGATCATGCGTGACATACATTTATTCAACGCTATCCACTGTGCTACATAGAATGCCGTTACTCATGTATGTCACACATGAAGAGTATTAGATACAGCGCTTAAGATATGCTTTTTAGAATATAAATTAAGAAAACTCTGTTCAATTTTATTAGTGGTCTTAAGACTTTAAATATAAGTTTTAACTTAAATTACATTTCCTCTTAAGATTTATTATTTAACTCATTCATAAAACGTGAATGAGATCGTATTAATATTAGTGGAACTCTTTAAAAAAAAAAAAAATCTTATCTAAAAAAAATCTTGAAGAAAGAATCTTGAAAAAAAAATAAATAATAAAAAAAAATATTTTTTTAATTAAAAAAAAATTATTAAAAGTTTTTCAAAACAAAAAAATACCAAACTAGGGTTGCACGTTTTTTCGGGTTGCCCTTTTTATTTATATGCATTTAGAGTTTTTTGTCATTAGGACGGATTTTACAGTTGGTTTAAAGATTAGGATACATATTTCCTTTATGCAGAATATTTATATTAATGTATTGCCGGATTTTAAAAATCGTGATTTCGTTACAGACCATATTATGTTTAATGAATTTTAGTGACGTGCTTAAATACTTGATATGTAAACTCTCAAAACAATTTTCTCAAGAAAACTATCAATTTTGATAATTTAATTAAAACAATATTAATATATTATAATGTATTTATAAAGGGACCGTATCGAAATCTCGTGTATCAAAATTTCGTGCTTTTATAAATCTCGCGTTTCTAAATCTCGCATGTCAAAATCTAGTATCACAAAATCTGGTGTTTCAAAATATCGCATTTGTGCGGTGTTTTTTAAAAAATCTCGCGAAAAAGTACAAATGAAACACTATAGTATTAGGAGGTAAGTAAAGTGCAAAAGTACAGTGAATTAGGTGGGCTTTTATAGTTGGTTACAAAATCAGTGTTTCAATAATTTGTTAAGCAGCAAGATTTTTTTTTTCGAGATTTTTTTTGTTCTACATTTTTTTTTTCAGGATATCGATGCAGACCCTAATTTTAGTATCTACGTTACAAATGCCTAAAATGAACAAATTTTTAATTATTAAGTCTGTACAGCTTTCGATTGGCAGGAAATACAGAAATTTCGAAGTAACTTAGGTAATTCATAAAATACTTACCCTTCTCTAACTTTAACCGTATATAGCAGTAACCATTTAGACGATATGAGTGATCAGAAATTTGCAAAAATATTTTTGAGGTATTATCATTTGAATATCGGGAGTTTTTCAACTTTGGGTGAAGTTACCCAAAAAAAAATATTCTTCAAGTATTACTTTTTTAAGAGATCTGTCTACGTCCAGAATTTCTTTTCTTTATCTTAAACGGTGTAAATGTTGTAAACAAACAGACGGAGTTTCGCACTGACTTTTTATTTTCGTCAATTTTTTTGTAAATTCTGCTCAAAACTATTATATTATTTAAAAATACAGCTTTAATTGATTATTAATAAATAAAATATCATTATGGTATATAATATTTTTTCAAACTTTATAATATTAAAGAGTATTAAACCAAAATTCAAGATTAAATATTGTTAAATTAGATAACAAACATTAGTAAGTACTATCATATGGTACTCTCCAAAAAAAAAAAAAAAAAAAAATAATGACGGTCTAAAATAAAATTGTTAAATCAGACATTAAAATAAAGTGGTTGTTTTTTATTATTACTGATATCAGTAAAAGGACGTTCAAAATAACTTGTAAATTTTCCAATTTATGTTGTAAAAATTGGTTTTTCCTCTGTATATATTCTTTTCATTTCAAATTGATAAAAGACCCATATTAAAAAAGACATAAACTGCTAGTTAAGGTATACTGGGTTTTTCTTTTTTACGTTATTTCAAAAATGTTTTTCTTTTCATAGTTGTAATGTAATATTTTAGTATGTACATATAGAAAAACATTGAAAAATCCTTAAAAATCTTGGTTTTATGTTTTTAATAGAAATGTTTATAAGGTATCATCAGCTGAATTTTTCAATTGGGTTCGCTAAATAAATTTACAATAAATATCTATTTTTGATTGGTTTTCATATAATTTGACGTTTTTTTCTTAAAGAAAATAATATCCTTTATTAGGATCATCATAAAAAATATATTTGTGTTTTGATATTATTTTTAATGATCAAAAATATTTCCTGTTATTATCTATGTAATATGATTTTAAAAGAATGAATCAAAAATGAATTGAAATGTATTAAAAAAAAATATTATTGAACAATAAATGAATATGAACATGAATTTAACATTTAATTTTACAGCAAAATTAAGAAAAATCTTGGCTATGGGAAAATTAAGTATAAATTAGGTAATTAAATTTAAAGTAAGACAGAAGTTTAGTTATACAATATCATTTTGTATTCAATTTACGTTTATTCTAGTTGAACAATAAGTTTTTAATTTTTATTTATTTAAAATCTACTTTTGTTTAGAATATTTCATAGTTATTTTGATAAAGTTACTAAAACTTATTTTTTGATTTCCTCTGAAGCTCAAAAAACTCTGTGTAATAAAATTCAGATATCAGGCAGTAATGTCAGTCTTGAGATGAAACGACATCTTTTTGTTTTCACATCTTTCTCTTTCTTTTAATTTAAACATTTATGCATTTGAATTATATGTGGTATAGCAACAATATGTTGTAGGATAAAGGATTTTGCAAAGAAAAATAAACAATTAAATAAAAACAGTGATAAACAAGAAAAAAAAAAATTAACGTCATATTTAATTTTGAATATCAAAACTGAAATAATAGAAAGCATGGATGTTCTAACTAATTTTTTTTAAATGAAAATCGTTTTTAAAATATTAGTTATTACCATCTTAAATCAAACATGTTAAAAGCGCAATTTTTAGATAGAAAAAAAGTTTTTTTGTATTTCTTTTACGGGAGTAGTTGCGAATTATTGGAAGATGTTAAAAAGAAGCGGTACAAGCACGATTCTTCTATTAACATGCTGGACTTTAATTTACTAAACATCACCTCCATTTTTAACCAAATATAAAGTTAGGAAACCTTTAATACTATTGTACTGTTTGGGGGACAGAAGAAGTCTGCTATATGGAGTGAAAATTAGTTTAACGAACAAGAAACAATTCTCAATTTTAGGGAACACATAAGGTTGTAAATGATTTCACATTCGCGATATTCGAATCACAAACAAATTGTTTATACTGAATTATGCCACTTAAAGTTATGAATTACCATGTTTGGTTTTCGTTTGGAAAACATTGAATGGAGCTTGGTATCAGACTTTTTATTTCGTCGGAAAATATTCCTACTCCTAGATATCTTTAAAATGTAGTAAGAGAACTTACTAAACTCTGGACACTCGGTGGAGAGAGCATTTATGTGACATTGGGATCATTTATTAAACGAATCACTTTATTTTACTCTATTTTATAGGGAGCGAATCGAAGTTTCGCAAATTAAAATATCGTGTTTCAAAATCTAGGATTTTTAACGATCTCGGTTTTTAAAATCCCGTGCTTTTAACAATCTCGTTTTTTAAAGTTTCGTATTATTAAATCTCAGGCTTCTAAATATCGTGTCTTTTTGCGAAAAAGTAAAAATGGAAAAATACAAGAAATATTGAATTTGAAATGCTAGATATGGTGGCCTATCCCATTTTATAGAGAAATTTTAATGTAGTTTTAGAAGCTGCTGCCAAAAATGGGCATTATACTCCATCTTTGGTCGTATGAACGCGTTCCATATATTGAGAAGATCAGAAGAAGAGAAGAAGGTTTTACACTAATTAATTAATTAAAATACAATACAATTTACAATAAATTCTAATAAGCCATAGGCCAATGCTAATTAGCCATTAGGTCTTTTAGAAAGTGCTATCAATGACGTAAGTACACAATATTTTTTAAACCTTGTTTTGTTAAAGGTAAGATATTAAAAAAGGTTTTATATGAGTTACATAAATATATCATCATATTTAGTAGTATTGATACTTATCATACAAATTATTTAATTTTTTTCTTCCTTTAATTAATTTAATTAAAAACAGTACATATCATCCACTTTACGATGTTTTTTAAGTGTATTGAGATTTAATATCTTTAATCTATATTTATATAGAAGGAACCGTAAAAGGTTCTTTTATGGGCAAATTGGTCAAAATTCGTCGTCCAATTTTCTTGTCCCACATTTAACAAAAACGAGTTGACTTTGATTAAAATAGCAGTATAACAAAGATCAATTAATGATAACCTGCTATCGAACATTTGTTGGATGTGAAATAGAGGAAGCAGATGACTATTCTAAAATTGATAAAAAATTTGGGTGAAATATTATGTTGGTTAGTTCGGAAACCCGTACATTAAAATTTCTAATTTAAATTTAGAGAAAAGTGTCGTTTAAAATTTCTTCATTTATTTTTGAAGAAAATTTTATTAATATCACACACATTCAGTAACTAATACAAAAACAGCAGAAAAAAAAAAAAAGAAAAATTAAAGACAACGTCCAGAAAAAAATTTGCAAGACTGATGTCAACATGTTTTTCCTTTTTTTTTTTACTGTCTTATTTGCAAAACAAACTCATGATGTGGTTTGAACAGAAAAACAAAAAAAAAATTGTAAGATATGAGTGTTTGTACTTGGAGTATTGTCTTGGTATATTTTGTAATTTATGATATTATGTTGTATTGTTCAAAATAAAAATTGAAATGACCCATGTTGTTTATTTTTAATTATAATTGAATTGTTTGTCTTTCTAATTCTTGTTTTGTTGGAAATATTTTAGAATTATGAATAATAATTGTATGATTTTATTTTAACTGCTAGACTGTTATTTTTCCACTAATTTCTTCTTCAAATTATAAATATTTGCAATCTTTTAAGAATATGAATTCGTATTCTCCTATGTATTTAAAAATTCGGTTAATTTGTAGAGTATTAAATTTATAATATAAAACTATAGGTACTTTTAACTGTTTTCAATAATATTTTTTGAAAATTAAAATTCATTTATTAGCATAATTTCCATATTGGAAACTTTAGTAGGTATACTTAAAATAACATGTGTACAATAATAGAGAATATTTACAGCAAATAGTCACGTGAAGTTTGTTCTCACTTTTTAAAAATATTCTAAATACAGCATTTTATTTTCATGAATATTTTTAATTAAGTGCAATTAATTAAAAAAATACCTTCATTTACTTGAATAGTCTTCGATTTATATTAAAATAATATATAGAGTTATATTTGCATATTTTTAGGTTAAATTTTCTTTAAAATAATATTATTTTGCCCAAATAGCAATGAATTTATACTTATATTTATATTTGATTTATACTTAATGGTTTTACATTTTTTTTCTGATATATGATCTTTTTTCTGTTTATCCTTGAATGTAAAAAAAAAAATTTGTAAAAGGAAACCCACATTATTCCAATTTTATTTTTTTTTATTTTTAACATAATATTGTGTGTGTTTATTAGTACGTAGCTACATTTATATGTAATAATAAAAATATAATAATAGATGTCATATTTTTGGTTGTTATGTTATGCCATTTAATTTTTATTTTTCGATCCTTTTTGCTTATAAGTTTTAGTTTATTTTTTTTATTTTTCTCTGTTTCATCCTTCCATGTTTATAATATTGTGTTATAAGTCAAAGTTAAGTTAGAATATTGTAAAACAAATTTTCCAAATATGCGATTTTTTTTTTTTTTTTTGTAGTACAATACACAAATTATATTGAATACAAAGAGAGAACTAATGACAGGACATTAAAATATGAAAAATAAATGGGGGAAAAAAAAAAAACTTATTGAGATCAGACTATAAAAAAAATTGTTAATAATATTTTTTTTTTTATTTGCCTCGTTTGAGCATTATTTGTAATTTTTGCTTTAATGTGTTTTTTTCTTTTTTTTATTTGAGTCTCAAAAGTGAATTTTAGCAGTTTATGTCTAGACTATGTAAGTGAAATCGTGATTTCAATCATATTATGTATATTTTTCTTTTTTGTTTTGTTTTTGAATCCTTTATATGAATCCATTATGTAAAAAAGAATAATGTAAACCAATTAGGAAAGGAAAATTAAAAATTGGTAAAAGTTTTTTGTGTGCGAGAAAAATGGTGTAATTACTTTTTTTTTTTTTGATTTCAAATTAAAATTAAAGCAATTTTTATAATTGTGAAAAATATATTGTAAGCTTATCAATTTATTAAAATTTTGTGGAAATGATAAATCGATTAAGAATTACATTAGAATTTATTGTGAAAACAATTTAGAATTAATAATTTATTTATATTTTTTATATTTTTTGTTCTTTTATAACATAAAATCGAATAAATATTAATTTTATGCAATTAGGACATAAATTACTACTAGAAAATCCCCTGTGCAATTGCACAATTTCTATAGATTCAAAAACATTTACGTTATCATACTGACTCCCTTACTACCTGTATTAAGGGAGGGATTATTACATGTATTTTTTTAGCTTATTTATATTATGTACCTAACTAAAATAACTTATGGATTTTTAATTTAATTTGAATTTCTTAGGTGTAGGGTATAACTTTTACTTGTTTTTTTTTGCTTGAAAAAAATTTGCTGAATTTATTTTATTTAAATGTACTTTGGAAGAGGTCTTTGGTATATTTAATAAAAGATTCATGTCTCTGATAATGAAATTTCATAAATTTTCGGTAGCTTTTTTTTGTGACGGTCGTTTTCGACAGCTTTTTAATTTAATGGTCTAATAATAAATTAGTACAAAATTATGAATCTATTGTTAGAGAAGGCTTCTAAAATGATATTTTCTATGTTAGTTTTTTTTTGTTTTAAGAAAAATATCCATTTCTATAATATTTGGTAAGTTCCAGACTTCTGTTATGAAATATAATTATTTAAGTCTGCCGAATTTTATATTAACAAAAAAAATTTGAATATTTTATGTTGTATCAAAAATTTAACTTAAAAATCAAAATTTCAATCTAAATAAACAAAACTACTTTAAAGTCTGTTGCGAAGCTTTTACCAGCTTTTATACTAAAACAAAATCAAGAATAAAATCGGCCTATTATTTTTTTCTTATAAATATGAGACTTACTATAAACTTTGCTCTTTTCACTTTCAGGCGTTTTAATTATATTAAGAGTACCTATTTTTATTTTTTTTTTTTCAAAACAAAGATTGAAAACGCCAACAGAAGATTAATAATTTATTTTTAATTTACCGCTGCGACCGAGTTCATAATGGATGTGGCGGTCAAATTTAAAAATTAAAAATTTGCTGAATTTATTTTTATTGAAAATGTGTGTTTTTTAAGTATGTACTTTTCCTTTTTTGACTGTACTCACTTTTAATAAACGGTTTGTGTCTCTGATAATACTTCTAGTGGAAAATTTGGTCTCTGGTAATAATATTTACTAAATTTATTTATATTTTTAATGAACGGTTTCTGTCTCTTGATAATACTTTGAGTCAAAGATTTGTGTCTCTGGTAATAAAATTTTAACTTATTAAATAAATATAAAGAAATATCATCATTGCCAGTTTAGTTTACATTCAGTGTGAGTGTTTTATTATAGATATAAAATATATTTTTTTACATGTTGGCAAGGTCTCGCCAACATCTTGTGTATTATATTATAGATAGCTAAAAATTAAAATTAAATTTAATATAAAAGAAATTTAGAAAATTACAGAAAAATTCGTAATTAAATAAATCGTAATTTAATTTATTTTCTGCTTTTTAGTTCAAAAAAAGCTGTTTTTTTTAAAACTTTTTTTTTTTAAATTTTTTTATTTTTATCTAAGAATTTATAAATAAATATTATAAAAATTCAATAGATAGTAACTGAGAGCTAAAACTTTATTATTGTATGGAAATCAGTATTTGTTTTTTTTATAAAACTCTATTTTAAAATTTAGAAAATTATTTTAAATTTATTTTGTATCAAGATGAAAATCTGATGGTTTTCCAAGGTCTTCGAATTTTTTTGCTTTCCTTTATGTCCATTGTGGACATAATGAATCTCATCTTTGTTCATGTATTTCTATTTTCTAGTTTTTCAAAATTTTACGTAGAACAAATAAAGTTGTTCAATTAATTATTATTGATTTATTGTATAAAAGCTTTTAATAAAGGTCCATTATTATACCCGTACGATAAGTATCGGGTATAATAAAGTTACTCTTCCGATTGTAACACCTCGAAATAAGCAAGTAATAGATATACCTTCAAAGGTATGGATCGGATCAGAATCAAATTCTGAGTCTATTAAGCTTTGTCCGTCCGTCCGTCAGCGCGCCAATTCAAAAACTAAAAAAAAGCTAGAGTCTTGTAATTAACACAAAATATTCTGAGGTCAATATGTGACCAAATGTGTATGACCAAAACTTCGGGTAGCTCTCGAACAACTAACTTTTTGATCTCCAAAATTTTCCATACAAATTTTTCAAAAGTTTCACATCGTTTGAAGTAGAGGCAAGAAATTGCCAATAGATATCTTAAAAACATTAATTTTATGGAACAATTTTTTTTCTGTAGCCCCACCCGATACGGAGCTAACAGTCATTCAATGTTCGAAAATGTTTAAATTTTATAACACAATGCTCTATGTTTAAATTTTTATAACACAAGCTCTATAAGGTATCTATATCTTCAATTTGAATTCAAAACGATAGCTGCTTTTATGAGCTTTACAAATATATATACAATAAATATATACTTGTGCCATACGATGTCTTAATTTACCGTTAGGCGAAACTGAATTATTGCAAAATCCTTTAACCCTTCTATCTTCTAAACGGTTTAAGTTGGAAACTTGAAATTTTGGCAGAAGTTATATCTTTGAGAATAAGTATGAGTCATTTCAGAAATTTTTTTGTATCACCCCCCGTTTAGGAGCTGTAAGGGGTCAAAAAATGAAAATTTCCTATTTTTTAACACCTGTAACTTGAACACCTGTTAAAATACTTATAAGAAATTATTCTATGAATGGAAATATTTTTAAAGAAATATTGCAATGTATGGCGATATACTTATAACAATATAAATATACTATGTGCGTATTAATATAATATAATATTTGAAATTATATTTACTATTTTGTACTAAGTAAATTTAATATACATTTACCGCTTAGTATTAAATGGTACTATAGAATATTTGAAAAAGGTTTGGATTGATAATCGTTATGGTGGAAAGTTAGAATCTGCTTTTGAAGAATGTATAAACATATAGTTTGAGTATACATATGTACAACCCATAGTTCTAGAAATTATAAAATTCACCCAAATTAAAATACTAAAATATTAAAAAAAATAATATTGTAAGCAGAGTGACAGGTTGTGAACATACTAACGTTTCGTACGGGTATCTAAGAGTTGACAAAGGCAACTGTATTCTTTCTTATTTTTAATGCGATTGGAATGCATCAGTTTTTCTCTCTAATCAATTTCTGGTCTGATTCAGCTACCAATTACTTAAAGTTACTATAAAAGATAATTGTAATCGATAAAACAGACTACATAACTGTAGTCGATAAAACATATCGATTTATTAATCGATTATTATATTCAAATTTAAGGATTTTTTACATTTTTTCTCTTTAATTTTGTTTATACTATATACAAAATTCATGATTTTTATTTATCATATGTTTTCCTCTCAATATTTTTGTGGTAGTTTTGTTCCCTTAATATGTTTGTTTAAAAATAATTTGGATTATAAGATTAAATTACTATAATTTTTTTTTTTGTTTTACTACTATAATACTATTTATATGTAAACATGTAAATATACCTTTTTAACTTTAAGAAAAAGGATATCCATTTTAAGTAAAAGTTTGTTTTTTTAAATGGAAATAATTTCACTTTTCATTTTTAATTACAAGTATTTATGTATGAATTATTATCTATTGTTTAATAATTTTTAAAAAATTAAAAAAAATATTTTTTTCATATAATATGTATATGTATTGCTTAGAAAAAAATATGTTGATATTTACGTCAAAACCTTTAATATAAAATTTAAAAAAAATCGCTCAGTTCTTTAGGATATACACGGGCTACACACTCACACTCACACACAAACACACACTTTTTTCTTCCTTTAATTAATTTAATTAAAAACACTACATATCTACTTTAAACACTACTACAAACACTACTTTACGATGTTTTTTAAGTGTATTGATATTTATTGGGTCGTCCAAATTTTTTTGGCCCACATTTAAGAAAAACCATCATAGAGTTGGCTTTGATTAAAATTTCAGTATAACTAAGATCAATTAATGCCTGCTATCGAAAATTTGTTAGATGTAGAATAGAAGAAGAAGATGGCTACTCTAAAATTGACCAAAAATTCTAGTGTAACAAAAAATTAAAGAATCACACTTTTGGGTTTGAAATATTATGTTAATTAGTTCGGAAACCCGTACATTAAAATTTCTAACACACACACACACACAGTAAGATATCCCACTAAAAAATTTTACACGTTTCTACGTGGGTACCGGAGTAATGCATTTTATCAAATATATGTCATATATGTATGTGGTCGGTAAATATTTGAATTTAAAAATAAAATTATTGCACTTAAATTGAAAATACTTTTTCTTAAAATAAAAAACTTATATTAAATAAATTTAAATAGAATACAATCTTTTCTAATTAACTTATAAACTTATATTATGGTAAAGTAAGTAAGTCTAAAGCTAAGGTCATTTTAAATCAAAGACAGTTTCTGATCCCATATAATTAATTAGGACTAAATGCAAATAAATAAATAAAAATTTTTTTTTTATTTTGTATTTTCTAAAATTCTAAACTATAAAGTTAACAGACAGAGTTTAGCTTAAAGTACTCTTCCTTAATATATTTTTATTATTTTAAAAATCTTATCACAATCTTTTAAACTTAAACCTTAATTGAAATACATATTATTCTTATTTTTTTGTCTTATTTAATTCATATAAATTCAGAAAATCATATAAATTAACCCAAAATATAATATTTCTATGAAAAATTTAGTTTATTCAATTTACAAAATATATAATGCTGCATATTAAAAAGAATATTGTTGTGTAAATTGTTTTTATTTTCTCAATAATTTCATAACACAACAAAATATTGTCCTGAAAAAAATTTCAATATAGAAAATTTAAATATACAAATGTAAATATATACATTTCTTTTGACTTTTTATTTAATTTTGAACAAAAAACTTTGAACAATTTTTATTTTTAATTTTAATTTTTAAAATTGCATTTTTGCCATTTACATAATAATATAAATAAATTATGATTGTAAAGTTTTTTTATAACCAAACAAAGAAAAAAAAAAAAATAAACAAAAGAAAATAAAATTATAGTAAAAGATATTTTCTCTACAAACTTTCATTTCATATTTGTATTGTTCGTTTTTTTTTTTTGTTTTTTGTTTTACAAAAACTTTTACAATTTTTCCTTTTTTTAAGTTTTTCTTTTTTTTTTATCTATTCTAAAAATTAAATATATATAAAAAAAAACAAAACACAAAACTTAAACGAAAACTTTGTTAGGAAAATAAAAAAAAAAACAAAAATAAAATAGTTTTTATCAAAATAACCAAAATGGCCCATTTATTTAAAAAACCAAACATTTTACTCCTAGGGATATGCAAATATTGATATTTGTTTAATTTTTTATTATTTAGCAAAATATTAATACAGTTATTTGTAATATTTTAAACATTTTTTTTTTTTTTTTGGATATTTTCATATATTGTAACATATGAATAAAAATGTTTGATAAAAGAAAATAAGTTGTCTTAAACTTAAGATTTGTTAGATATAATATTAAAAAGCAAAACTAACATTTATTTGTTCTACTGTAATAAGTATATTTCGTGTGAATTTGCACAATAGCAATTCAATAAATACAATTTTATTTTATCGTTAAGTTTTCACAATTTTCATGATTCTTTTTACTTAAAAATTTTATCCTGATTAACTTTAAAACTAGTTTAGCGTAATTCTAATAATTATAGTCTAATAATTATATTCTAATATAAATTCTAATCTATAATTATAATTTAGTAGTTTTCAGCCACACACTACGTATTATGAATTCCGTTTCAAGCTTTGAACATCAGTAACTACATATTTTTTTCGATTTTTCTACTATAAAACCTATACGTAATATTAATAATAAAACATAAACAACACATTTCATATTTACTACATTACACTATTACAGTAGTATGGTTCCTACGACCGTCGGTAGTAGTAACAAAACGTACACAATAGAATAACAAAAAAAAAAACACAAAATTATAAGAGACATTCTCATTTACTCTCTTTAAAATTTTGTATTTTTTTTTTCTTCTCGAGTCTCGAGTCGACTCGACCACAACGGCTCAACTATTCTTTGGCTATGAATGTAATGTAGTATGTATATATACTTTAACTTATGCATGTATAAAGAAAAAAATTTAAAAATTGATAAAAATCATCATTTAGCACAATATGTATTTAAATTTTAAATAATGATGAATGATATTGATCTGATATTAATAATCAATATGTATCTAAGTATGTACTTATGTATGACCAGCGGACAGAGTGTCTTTAAAATTTGAATATATAATTGTTTTGGTTTTGTACTTTTCTATTAATTTCTTGCATTTATGTATAAACGTTTGTATATTATTTGAAGCGATTAGAAAACTTTTCTAATTGTATTCTTTTTTGAATTAAATTTCTTCTCATATAAGTACGTAAATCATAGTATTTTAGTACAATTTTATGCAGGGTTACTATTTGTACAATTGTGGTAATTTGTATGGTTTTCTCGCCCTCTGTACCATGTACAATCTTAATCAAGGATTGTACGTCAAATATACGGTCTTCTCAGATTTTAAATTGTTTACATTAGGGCAAGGTAAAACGAACAACGGCAATATTGTTACAGACAACGTGGCCAATAAAAAAATTTAACTGAATTTTGCTCCAAACTTTGTTTGTGCATTTTACGAATGTTTTACGGATACCTATTCTGTTTTCCTCATACGTACCTTTAAAACATTTATTTCGAACTCGATAAATAAATAGACATAATAGTTCTCACTCACAATACCCAATAATCTAAAATATATACGCAGACCAACTACAGGCTCTTTATACAATTTAATTGCGTTTTGGTGTTATTTTAAAAATAATTTCAGTTAGTGTTTTGATGAATTTGGTTTTGCTTTCTAATTTTTTACGGATTGTACTTTTTTCATAAAATCTATTTTTCTAAAGTCCAACTGTCTATTATATGAATTGGGATTCAACATAGAATTTGACTACACAATAACAGGGACCCCTATTAATTATATCTTTTTAAATGTATCTATACAAAAATATTATATTTAAATGCATAATTTGTTAGTTTTCCGGTAAACCAAACTTCCTTACAAATAAAGTTAAAGAAAATTCAGTGAAATTAAAATTTTATTTTATTTTCATGTAAGCATAATAATAATATAATATATACGATTATACACATTTATAAGATTTAAGTTTTATTTTAAAATAACTAAAAATTAGTTTTAGTTATTAAACTAACAAACCAGAAAGTTACTATTGGAGAAATTTTCTTAAAATATAACAGTATAACTTTTCAAATTAGGCGAAAAAAAAAAAGAAAAAAAAAAGAAAAAAAACCAAAAATTAAATAAAACATTAGAAAGTCCTTAACAAAAATTTTACATAGTATATGAAAGGCATGAAAAACTATTAGTTAAAAAATAATAAAGTTCAACTAAATATTGAAACTTTATAAGAACGATAAAATGGATATTATATTTAAATTTACACCTTTCTACGAAAATATTATGATCCTTATCCTTATCGCTGGCTTAATAAATTATTATTTACATAAGAATATAAAATTATTATCATTACTACAATTTATTATCTTATGAAAATTGGAAAATAAACTTTATTTTAAAATTTTTATTAAATTAATTTAAAAAAAAAAACAAAAAATTTATATAAAATTTTAAAAATAGAAAAAGACAAATAAACAAATTATAAAATAAAAGTTTTTAATAGAATTTAAGAATTTATACAACAAATGGAGCAGATGTCTTCAATCTCAAAAGTTTTATTTCTTTTTTTTTTTTTTGATGTTATTTTTCTTTTGTTTTGCATAGAACTGAAAAGATGTTGTCCTAGAATCAAATTTTTTTTTTAATTTTTATTGAATTATTTTCTATATTTTTATCTTTACTGTCCATTTGTTTTGCATATTAGATTTGGAAATACAATAAGTATAGTGAATAATTAAAAAAATTCAACAAAGGATTGTAACATAATTTATTGTAAGAAAATTATTAAATTTGAAGCCTGGCATTTATTGATAGACTTTAAAATGCAATTTTTGCCTTTAGGGATTCGGGAATCTTCTATTGACACAAAGAATACCTCTTTGGTAGTGACTTAATTCTTACTGACTACAAGAGTTGCCTTCTTGTTTTGCAAATACTGAATGAAATGAAATACTGGGATGAAACTCTCAATTTTGCATGTAGTCTATTGGCTAGGCAGTAGAGATAGGGACTCTAAAAAAACAATGAATCCATCTATTATTTTTATTATTTTGCGAACAATAACGAATATATTAACATTTGCAACATGCAGTTACAATTTTAAAATATTGTTTTAATAGTGTGTAAAACTTAGAAGGAAATCATAAAGAGGCTAATGATATATACTAGAGTAGGGATTATAAAAATGTTTTCTTTTTTTGAACTACAGTTAACTACAGAGAATATAAAATAACAACAATAACTTTAATAACTTTACGTTTCGTAATTTTCAGCATAAATAAAAAAATTTAACCCTTCTGTCAATAACAAAAACAAAACCCTTTCCGTCAATGGAAAGAAATTGCCAGATTCTTATATATTTTGGATGTTGTTTATTTGGCAAATATGGTAAAATTTTTTCCTGCCGATGATTTTTCATTCTTCGCTTTTGTGTTGCGGATGCTATTTTATATAGGTCAACCAGAGATGAGAAAATCTCTGCGATTTTCTCTAAGAAAATCGCTACAATTACATTAAATCTATTCAATATTTAGGTATGTTTATTGTAGAACAATATTGATTTTGGGATCTTGAGTTTACCAACAATTTCATCCAATTATGAAAGGGATGTAATATAATAAATCAGCACTATTTTCCTTTTCTTGAAAGTAAGATCTTGAACATAATATCCCACAATTGTGATGTGAATTTGTATTACATCTTAATATCTCTACAAAAGACAATCGTTATAGCTACAGCTTATTAACAGCTTTCAGTCGTATAAAGAAATATTTGGCAAATCTTTTGTAGCTGTTGGTAAATGAAAAAAAAAAATTAATTAGGTATGTAAAACACTAAAAAAGAACAAAGTAAAAAAAAAAATGTTGATATAATATGAAATAAAAGTTTTGAAATATAAAGTTTTTATACATTCAAAGACCATTTGGTATCAAAAAATAGCTTTTTCAATACATTTTCCATATAGGCCAGGTCAGACCTTTCCATTGCACTGACGTGAATTGATAATTTGAAAATCTCGCGCACATATACACTCACAAATTTTGTACACATGCCAAATCAGAGATAATTAATTCGTTTAGAAAGTCAGAAAATTTAAAATAGATTCGTTAAATATTTTGATAAAAAAAGAAAAACTGTGTTACAGTAACACTAACATTTAACATTAACAGAAGGATGAATACAAAATAAAAAGATATTTTCCTGATCTCTTTAAAATATCTTTTAGGAAAATATGCTGGTTTCAAATTGATAATTTTAGTATCGAATTTATTTTCTCCTTTATTTAATTTAATTTTAAAACTTAAATTATAAAAATTGCAAAGTTTAGAACTTATATTTTGTTTATAGTTTTCTAAATATTTTTTTTTTTGATTTTTTTTTTTAACGGAATAAGTTTTAAAGCAATTCAAAAATGAAATTTACCAATTTCAATCCAAGCTTTTAGTATAGAAAAGGTTTGTACAAAACTTTTTTTTTTTCAAAGATTCTTTTTTAAATATTTTAACATAATTTTATAGTATCTACACATATAACATAAATCACTATAGTCCAAAAAGTATTCTAAAGGTGAGTTAAAAATATTTTTGGGTCATATATGTATAAGTTTTTTTTCAAAAAAAAAAAAATTTCTTGATGGAATGAATCAGTTTTTTTTTTTTAATATGTCAAAAAAGTCAAAATTCAAATAAATCAAAAAAAAAAAATTTTTTTTTTTTAAAAAAAGTTTTATATCAATATGTGTATTTCATTTTAATTTAAGAGGTTTTTCTTACAGTTTCTTTATTCTTGGGAAATCAAATAAAAATACATAAAAATAAATTAAATAAAATTTACAAAAAAGTTTATGACCTTGTTTGGGAAAGTTTTATAGAAGTTTTGATAAAAGTTTGAAAAAGTTCTACTGTAAAAAAAAAAAAATTCCTGAATTATGATGTAGATGAAAATTCATATTTAAGTACATTTTAGAATGAAGAAAAAGATTTTGCTGAAATGAATTAAACTTTTAAGACATAGTCATAGGTCAATGATTGTTTTTATTTTTTTTTTTTTTTTTGAAACAAAATTTTAAATCCTTTTCGTAATTTGGAATTCCAAGGGTTATCCAAAAAAACTAATTAGAAATATTTTGAGATAGGTCAGAAATGTTTTGGTGTAGGTATTCATTATGACTAAACCAGATATTGAAAATTTCAATAAAAATGAGATTTTTCTAATTCGTGTTTGTAGGGGTATCTTTAATAAAATAAATTTGTTTGTATCATATATATCAAAATGTTTGACGGCTTTTCTAGATTTGAAAACATTTACTAAAATAAAAATTTGAAAAAATTCCAGAATTTTCAAAATATAATGAATTCTTAAAAAGGGAATTTATTTCCAAGGTCTTATAGTTTTCTAGTTTCTGTTTTCCTTTTTTTTTTTTTTTTTAATTTTTCAATTACAACTGATCTAGTTAAGTATTCTATTTCTTTGCATTACTAATTTTGCATATATTCTTTAACTTTAAAATATTCATTCCAATTAAAATTCGCCTAGTATCATTTTTAGTTCAGAAAAGTTTTAAAAAAATTTCCAATTCAAAAATGTAACCAATACAAAAGAATAATAAAATAATGCTGACCTTTTTTCCTATTCTTTTCATTCAACAAAAAAAAAAAAAGAGCAAAAACTGAATCTATAATTGAAAAATTTCCAAATTATCCAATTTCTACAGTTAACTTTATTAACCCTATAATTTCATGTTCGTATCTCTTGAAACTGTATATAAAAAAGATAAAAAAAAAAAAATACAATACGATGATTGTGGAAAATTGTTCCGTATCAGGATTTTTTTTTTTTAATTTTTAAAAATTTTTTATAGAAAAGCGAAAACTAAAAAAAAACCAAAAAAAAGAAACCTTTAAAATTGAAATTTGCAATTTTTATTTTTAACCAGTTATTTTCACATCCTGAATTTATTACTTGTTTCTATATCTGAAAAATCATAAAAATTTGAAAAGGACTTTAAACGTCTCTTATTTTAGTAAATTGCAATTGTTGTTTTTGTTGGGGGGTTTTATTTTTTAAGCGATTTTTTTTTTTTCTGTTTTGGGTAAACATATTTTTGCATATTTTTTGGCGTGACTTTTTTTTATATTCTTATACAAAGAAATAATAAAAAATTCAGTTTTCAATTACTCAAATTTATACTGTTTCTAAAAGAGTTAAAAAACCGGAATCAATTTTATTGTCTTGCTTTTTTTATTTATTTCTTTCAAAATCTAGTAAAACTTAAAATAAACGAATATTTTATATATGCACCACTTTTTTTCATTACTGTTCTAATTTGAATTTTTTATTATCCTTGTTTTAGTACATTTAAAAGAAAAATTTGAAAAAAATTTATTTTTTAGTTCATTCAGTTTACTTATAGTTCAACATCAGCCTATGATAAAGAATTAAAATTTTTGACCCAAATAGATTTTACAAAAAAATTAGAACCTATTGAGTGTGTCAGCGTGTTTCACAGTTAGAGCGCTGTAAATTTGTGAAAAACCCTATACTAAGAACTCTACTTTGATTGAATGTTTTTTCAATTTAAAAACTTTTATAAGTTCTTTAAGTTTTATAAATTAGGACAGAAATGGCATCATTTTTTTTCATTCAACATTCAACACACGGTTATGGTGATTATATAAAATTTTAATCCATCGTATCTCTTAAATGCTTAAAGTTCTTTCAGAAATAATTTTTTTTATTCCACGCCGTTTGACGTATATTAAAAATTTAAAAAAAAAATTAAAAATTTCTTAATTTTAGACCTCTGTAATATTGTCATCCTTGCAAATTTTCTAATGTTCAAAAATTTTATGTTAATGACTTAAGGTTTGTTTGAAATTAAAGAAAGTGTCTCTTAATTTTCTCACATTTTTGTATAAAGAAAGAATTCCATGAAAAGTTACAAATCTTCATGCAAAAACAGTCAAAGTTCAAGAAATAGAAAATATTGTTTTTTTGAAAATATGCACTTATAAAAACCTTTAATTTTATATACTGCCTTATTTCATATTAGTTTTTTTTTAATCTTTTTCAGTTCTTTAAACTTAAAGATTTGATGATGACCGTTGGTCATAGTTGTGGTCATATCAGAATCAGATAAAAGTTTTTTTTTGTTTTTTTTTTTTTAATTTTTAAGATTTTTCAATAAAATATAAAGGAAGGGATGTTATTATGAAAAGTTTATTTTGTACTGAAACAAGGATACTCGTTAGCAAACATATAGAAAACTTTAGTGATAATTTATTGTTAGATGACTTTTAGTGTGGGCTTCACTTTATGTGACATGATGATGTATGAGATAAAGGTTATTTTCATTATCAAAATGATATTTGGACACATTAAGTGTCACAATAGAAGCATATATAAATAAAGTGTTTGTTATAATGTCAAGCTTTTTAAGATGTTAAATATTTTGAAAATAAACTCTTTGTTATAAGTATTTTTAATATGTTAAAAGAACGATTTTTGTTTTGGTTAATTGGAATAATTAAAAACAAAAAACTCTTTGTTTAGATACAAAATGTTAGTATAAAGATAAATTTAGATTCATGGTTCGTACAATTATATACATAACATCTGGTAAAAATTTCGTAGTATATGCTTATAGAATAATTCGATTTTATAAAATTATTTTTTAGGTACTATGAAAAATGAGATCATGAGTTAGTTTTTGAATTGCTTTCTTCAGTACCATTTTGTCCTTACGAAACTTTAATCTTAGTTATCTTTAAGTTTATTAATCCGTAAAACGAAATGTTTTTTTTTTTTATTATTATTTTGTCCTGTCTTTTTATTTTTGTCTTCTAAAGTTGAAATAAATCAAATCTGAATAAAAGTACAATAATTGTAATCATTCATCAATTCTTAAAATGATTTTTAATGCATTTTTTATGAAAGTGTTAAAATACAAATTTTCTTAAATATAAGTACAAATAATTTTGAAATTTCATGAAGTAATTTATTATGTATGTCAGTTACTATAGATTTAATTTTTTCTTTGAAGACTGTTTTGTTCAAAGTTTCATCTTAAATTTTTCTTTTGTTCCAATTAGAATTCAGTAAAAGTTTATAAAAAATTATCGTTATAAATGAATCAATTTCATCTGAAAAATTAATCTTACAAAATATTTTATAATTAAAATTTATAGTTAGACTGATACAAGAAACAAAATATGAAAATTCTCTTGCAATTTTCCAATTAATATTTCTTAATTAATTTACAGGAAAAAAAAAATAAAAAAAATCTGTTTTTAATAAAAATAAAAACAATTTTTAAAAATCCAGTTCTTGTTATAACAAAAATAACAATTCAGTTTATAATTAAAAACTCCAAATAGTAATTATCTTTTCAGATTTCGTCCTTTTATAGAAAAGTCAAAGTATGTAAAATATATTATAAAAATTTCCGGCATATTTCACTATTATACAAATGAACATAAATTATTATAATCATGTATATAATAACATACATAATAAATAATATAATAGATATACATATATATATATATATGTTATAATAAATATATGAAAAGAAAACTATTTAAATGTTCAGTATCAAGAGTGGGATCTTAATAGTTGAGATAAGTTTTTAAAAAGAAAATTTTTTGTTTCTGTAACTGACGGTCGGTCTCGCTAATGCTGATAAAATTTGTTTCTTTATAACAAAATTAATGGTGACTTCTTACAGTCTTCTATCTTTAAAAGCAGAAGATTTAAATATTAATACCATACAACTTGCACTAATTAGTTTGATCAAAAAGGGGCTTCGGTAGCCTAGTGGGTAGGCGTGTGGCGTATTAACCGAAGGAGTGTGGGTTCGATCCCTGCACAGGTCGTAAGTTTTTTTCTTTACATACCCCCCTTACGACCTAATATAATGTAAATATATAGTATATAATATAAACAAAATAAATAATATTAGTATATAATTTAATAATAGTATAAAAACCTATAATGCCCTTAGTAGCCGATGGTTCAATAATATTGCACTACATTAATGTATGTAATATTAATATAAATAAATAAATAATAGTTTGATAAAGAACTAGGCAGGGCTAATATAAAGATAGTTATCTATTTCCTCTAAAACAACAACTATTAGTTTCATTATTTGCAATTAAATGACTTCCAAACAATAAATAAACCATAACAGGAAAACTCTCGTCTCATATTTATGGATTATTATTATTGTTAAGTTATGATAGCATTTTGTTTTATTAATAATATTTGATCAAAAAGGGAGTAGTCCTTATTTATACAAAGGATAATACAATATTCCTATACCATCGGCTATTGGCGCTATCATAGGCTAAGTACTATTATTCATTTGTAGAGCCATACATTATTATTTATTTTATTTGTATTAGGTATGTATTATACATATTATATTCACATACTATGATTTTTATTTATTTATTTATATTAATATTACATATATAGCTACGTCCTTTCACTTTCGCGTTCAAAACTCGAATCCTCATATTATGATTGATGACATGTGGTAATGAATAAAGTTTAAGAATAAATTGCATACTTTTAGGAGACCATTAAGATTTTCATTACAAACATATAAAAAATTAGTAATATTTATGTAAATTAGTTAATTTATTATCAAAAAGTAATAACTTATCAAAATCCTGTTATTACAATTACGATAAAAAAAACCTATTTAAAACCGTTAATATATTATTATATTATAATATAATTATGTAAATTTTTTTATGCTGTTGTCGCCTGTAATTTTAGTTTAGTTCTCAGTTGATATTTTCAACTTAATAAAAGAAAAAAAAAAAAATGACTATCCTCTGATTTATAAGAGTAAACAATATAATATTTTTAAAGTACAGTTTTATATAAAAATGGGTAAATATTATATTTAACAAAGATTAAATTAACACTTTATAACTCGGATAGTTTTCTTATTTTTTTTTTTTTTTGTACTTTTTATTATTATTGTTTTTTTTTTTGAAATTGTAACCATTAATAAATATTTTGATTATATAAGGAAGGAAAAATGGTGTTAATATTTAACGCCATTATTTATTATATTAAAAAAAAAAAAATAACAGGAAATGTTATATTATATCATAAGTATATATTATATTATATTATTAAACAAAAGTTTATGTAAATATGTCTATACAAAACATTTTTGTTTCATACTGAACTTTTTATATCATTATTTTATAAAATATATATATATATATATCTGTATATACAATATGTGATACGTATATAATATTATTTAGGTATATACAATATGTATGTATGGTTCTTAAACATAAATTTTATTATTATTAACATTAAGATAAAAAAAAAAAAAAAAAAATTTTTATCAGGAATAAGATAAATATTTTGATAAATAAAGATTCATATACTTATTAATATATATATAATAAAACTATCTACATATATATTATATATTAAATAATTAAATATATTATATTATTTAAATTAACATTGTATACGATATTATTTTATTAGTTTTGTTGAATGTGATTAAGTGCTTTAATAATTAAAGGAAAAAACAAAACCTTTCAAGTAATGAAAAGAAACTAATGCTGTTATTAGTATCTACAGTATTCGATAAAAATAAAAAAATTTACCCAAAAGTTAAGTAAATTTTTAATGAATACAATCATAAGGATTTCAATATGTTTTTTGAAATTATATAGAGATCAATGTTCTAAAAGAAAATTTAATTGAAATAACATTGTAACGCAATACACTTATGTATTACAAAGATCGGTAATTATTATCTTAACAACAAAATTTAAAGATTTTAAACATTTAAATTTAAAACGAACTGATCTTAAAAGAATATTAGTAACAAATTTCTAATGTATCCACAATATTTACTTCAATTTATTGTTACAAAACCAAAAACTATATTAGTATCATCAATAGACTGATTGATTTCGTTGGAATATATTGTCTTGAACCATAACTGGTAATGGTCATACAAAAGCCGTTTTCTTTTCATATTTATTTCGCTAGAGGGGTTCCTACTAGGTATCTACATGTTTTAGTAAATATTTATTTGTAAATAAATTATTTGAAATGATTTTAATGTTATTTCTATATGTTTAAATCATATATTAACCCTAAAAGGTAGGTACAAGAGAGTCTATCAATATCTATTGAAAATTAAAAGACTTTATATCTTTCTTATTAAGCTGCCGATTTTCTCGAAATTTATAAAGTTTGTCTATTTTTATCTTTCAATTATATTTCAATTAAAAAATTTTTTTTTTGAAATTTATAGAAACGCGTTAATTACAAATTGAGTTTAATTACAAATACATATAGAAATATTTCATACTAACTAACAAGAACACTATTGTTCGTTAACGTTAGTAAATTGTTTTTGTCGGGTTAAGAACCCTAATTTAATTTTTGTCGGTCACTATTATTAATATTCATTTATTGTACATTCATTTTATGTAGAAAACCCAATTAACGAACTGTTGATTAATGGATAATAAAATATTATTAACATAATAATAATTTATAAAATTTATCAAGAAAAAAAAACAAGTAGAACATTTTAAAATTATGAAGAAAAAATGAAACATATTATTAAAAAAAGAAAATATTTTGGGAAAATTTTGAGAATTGAGAGAAATGAGAAACTTTTAATTCAAAAGCAAAAATATATTTTTAGAAAATAAATGTCAATGAATTTTATTTAAAAAAAAAAAACAAAGTGTTAATTAATTTTATAGATTTTTAAAAAGTTTTTGACAAGAATAAAAGTTATAAAATCTGTACTTAGTTTTTAAAATGAAAAAAAAAAAAAATAATTAGAAAAGATTTAAAAATTTTATAAATAATTAAAAAAAAATGGAGTAATTCCAGCAACTGATTATTTTTTGAAGCAATTATATTTTTAAAAACGTTTTCAGAGTTTAAAGTTTAAAAGGAGGTGAGAATCTTTCTAAGAGACCAACGACAGAGATCCCCTTGACAGTGTCAGATTTTTATTGGTTAAACCCAACTCCTTCTTTAATAAATATAATGGGATGACCAGCAAAACTGAAAAGCTGGCGACTTAATCACTACGCCATGAGTTAGATTTACAATATATTTTTTTTGTTTAGATTATTCTCTTTCTCCTGTGACAAGGAAATTATACACAACCTTTTCTTTTCAGGCCTGGTTGTAAATATCGTAAGGAGATACAACTTACTCTATTCAAGAATAAATAATAATTTTCAATGGTCGATTAGACATTGTACGTATATACTATTTCATTCATTTATACTATATGGGTAAATTCCAACATCTGAGATTTTACAAAAAAATATTTCAAACATTTTATTTTAATTTTATGTAAACGAACTTTGAATTGTGGTCCAAATATTTAAATATGTGATACGAGTAGGTATATCAACCGAGAAAAAAAATCTCAAATTTTCATCTGGTCAAAAACATTTTGATTCGACATAATATGAAAATAATTTTTGATTGGAGTTCTTTTGGAGTTATATTTTGTATAGACATAGAGATCACATATAAAGCAAGCATCTAAATATTTATATTAATTAATATTATTAAATCCATAAATAAAAATATAAATATAAATTATAAATAATTAAATATTATGGTTGGTAGATGGAGCTAGGTAGATAGAGAGAGTTGTAAATGTATAATTAGATAAGTTTAAATTCATTTAAAAAATTATTGGATATCGATTATATTTAAATTCGGCAGATCGAGAAGATTCTTGAAGATGAAATATCCTTCGAACCGTTCATCTTTTGATTGAAAGAGCAGGATATTCAGACAATAGGTAAATCATTAATTCTTTTTCCTTTTCAGTTTAATAAATTCTCTAAAATTCATATGAGCGATGACCTAAACTTATCGCAATTAGGTAAACATCCCCTTATATTAAATAATATTATAATATAAAGTGAATTTGATTAAAAATTATTATTTAGTTATATAAACGTTTTTAATTATTAATTTTTAATAGGTATAAGTAATATTATAATTTTGAATTTTACTAAATTTTTAGGTGTTACAATACAAATCTAAATAATTTTCCAAATTTAATTTAAACTGTTTTTTTTTTTTTAAGTTTTTAATCAGTTTCAAGGTTTAACATCATTTAAAATGGGACACGTGAATTGTTGATGTGCAATTAAAATTTTGGGTTAAGTTGGTTGGTATTATTTTCTTTTTTTAATTTAGGATTTTTTATTTTGTTTTCTTTGTATGGGTAATTGTAAATCATCAAATAACACACAAAACAACATTTAAAAAATAATTAGAATTAAGAAGGATTAAAAAGGAAAAAACAAAAAAAAGAAATAGGAAAAAGACTTTGAACAAAACTAATTTAAATTAATCTATTCCACATTTTTCCCATATATATATAATAGTATTCATTCAATATTCGCAACTTTTCTGATTAGATCATAGTCCTCCATAATTTCATTCCATTAAAATTTTTTAAATTCTTTTAAAAATAAACAACCTATAATATTAGTACCCATACTTTCTATTTTAAAGAGATTGAAATTTCTAACGAAATACTTATTTAAACAAAATTAATTTCATGTCATAATTAAATTTAAATTTAGTTTTTCTATTTGTAAAAAGATGGAAATTTCATATATGGAAATTTATTTTGGCAGAAAAACAGATTAACCTGACTAAAAAACCAAAAAAAAAAAAAAAGAAAATTAAAACCACATTTAATGTTATTAAATATTATTTTTAGTATATAAAAAAATCCAATTAAAACAATTTTCAAACAAATATAATTTTTTATCTCTAATAACGTTTATGGTTACGCATAATCGCAACGAAAAAAAAAAAAAAAAAAAAAAAAAAAAACGTGTTAAATATTACAAAACTAAAAGTGTGTAAATAACTTCTTCCATTGCTTTTTTCATTTTTTTTTTTTTGTTAAAGTAATTTTTAATGATTTTAAAATTATTATATAATTAATTAAATTATTAATTCATTTATTATTCCTTTCACATTCTATAATAATTAAGCGGTATATATTTGGTTTTTGTTTTAAATTTACTTTTAAATTATGTAATATTTAATAATAAATATAGACATTAGGTACACTCTGGAATAAAAAGATAAAGATACATTATAGTAGTTATTAATATATTATTATTTTTAAAAAATTTGATTATTTCTCTGTTGAAATTCTTATTACGGTATACCCTATTATTTGATTTTATTTATATTTCGAAATATAAAATATTCGTCTTGTTGCCTTACACCTAGCCCCTGTCACTAGTTATGCTTCTCTGCTCAATGGTCCGCTTTCCTCATACAGCGTCTCATTTAGGCATTGTATATACTCTTTATGAAAGGTTTTATGTCTTCCTTATTAAGCATTTTCACTTCAGAGAAGCTTTCACCATGCTGTTTCTCCAAAGTTCTTTGTCTTTGGGATCTCGAGTCTGAGCATTGGCATAGAACGTGGAGTACTGTTTCTACATCTTGCCTGTATCATCTGCATTGATTTGTTTCTGCTATGCCTATATTATTGGCATAACCTTTTATCATCAAATGACCTGTTCTGATTTCCGTAAAAAATCTCAGATCCATTCTTTTGCTGTTTGATTCACGTCAGAATTCTTTCGTGTGTGAACGAAACCAATTTTCATTCGAACTGAATTTTGCTCTGTTACTGGTTGCCCAATGTTTCTTTTATTTTTATTATTTTACAGAGTTTAAACTAAAAATATATTCTCTTTACAGTTAAAAAGATTTAGAATAACAGTATTACAAAATAACGTCTAAAAATAGAAAATGAAATAACATCTATAATTTTCCAATTTTTTATGTCATATTTTGCAATGAAAAAACATCTAAAAATTTTGTTGAAATAAAATATAATTATGAATGAAATATCAAAACAAAATCAAAGTTTTAAATAATTTTATATTGAAACTTACAAAGTGTCTTGCATAGTGGCTCGACAGCAAGGACAAGAAAACCTCAATGTAATTCTGTTCGCTAAGCTATTTGTTTTCCGTTTTGCTGTTAATCACTTTAAATTATTTTGTTATATTTCAACAACAATGTATTTCAACAATAAAAAGGGATTTTAAAGTTGGTTACAAAATCAGGGTTTTAAATATTTGTTTCACAAATAGATATTTGTCATAAAAGTATAAAAAAAAAAATATCAAATTACAAACGGTTTAAAATGTTTTATTTAATTTCTGATTTAAAAGTATGAAGTTTAAAAGTGAATTGTTCGTTTGTTCTTAATAACTATATTTTTTTTGATTCGATTTTCTATTAAGATGGTCATTTTCATATTGTATACGCTACTATTATTGTATACGCTACTCAATAGGTACATCCTTATTTTCAATTCAATGCTAAAAATTTGAATTATTTATTACCCAGTAGAGATTTTTAATATTTTTTTTTTTTTTAAATTTATTATTCTCACCATTATTCAAGTGTTTTTAACTGTGTATCTGTAGGTAGATTTAAAAGCTTAGAGATACATATATTAAAAGTATTAGTTGTAAAATGTTATATCTAATTTTAATATTTAAAAAAATAGATTTAACTTTTACTTAAAGGAATATTTAATTTCTTATTTGTTTTTGTTTTTTTATTTTGTTTAATTCAACATGTAAAATATTATGTATATAATATTATTGTATACCTTTATATCTATAGCTATAATTATAGGTATAAGAAAAAGTTTCTATAAAATATAATTATAGAACATCTTATCATTATAAATTAAAATCTTGAAATATTTTACATATACATATACATATTTTATAATGGTAAATTAAATGAAAAATTAAATTTGATTATATAGCGTTTTTAATAATTATTTTACATACCATAAGATTTTTTTATATATATATTTTTTTTTTATTTCGTATTAAAAATTATTTTACCTTAAGTTTTAAAAAGTAGATCCTTTAAGTATTTTAGTTTGAAAGAATTGAAATATATAAAAAAAATTAATATTTTGGCAACAAATTTTTGAATGGATTCTGATGTTAAATTATATCTACCTATATAGTATAATATTCCTATACATTTTGGTTGATTAGATCTTTTAAAGTTTAAAGGTTTTTGTTAACATTTTACCTTTTAGTAGTTTTTGTTTAATAGAATTTATTATGTTTAAAACCAAATAATACAAAGTACTACCACATAGGATTGTAATGATTTTCATACATAGTTTGAATCATATAACACTGTTGAGTATCCCTTATTCGATTATTTTATATTATAACAATATTTTGATATTTAATAGCTTTTTAAAGTTTGTTTTTGTTGGCGTTGTTAGAGTTTGTATTCTTATGTTTTGTAATTAAAGACTTTTCAGGTACCTACTTAATTTGTGCTATCTGTTCACCAGTTTCCAAACTTCATTTTATGTAATTTTTAACAGAAAATGGTTTCAACTTTTTAATATGTTAAATTTTTTTGAAAAACTTTTTGGTTTTTTTTACTATTTATTAATTTAGGCCTTAATTCAGATCAACAATGTTTTCTTCTTTATTTCTAGAGTTTTTTATAATATAATATTAAAAAAGTATTTTTTTAATTAAAATCAAAAGTTTATTTATATGATATTTTCAATACATTAATTATAATATTATAATCTCTATATAAAAAATAATTATGATAATCGTATTGTTTCTGAAAACTATATGAATAGATATTTTCTTCTCATTTTGTTCAAGTAAAAACAAAAAAGTTTAAAAACCACTGAAATCAATCCTTTAATATTTCTATTTTATGATTAATACAATCACGTGGAATAAAAATTTTCATTTTTCTTATAAACGTTTTCATTTTCCTATTTAAAAAAGAAAAAAAATTATCAAAAAGATGGTAAAAATTCAAAAGCAAAATAAAATTTTTCAAGGACATCACCAGAAGCATCCTTAAAAATATAATTTCCATCATCAGAATAAAAACCAAAAAAAAAAAAAAAACTAAAATAAAATAAAACAAAAACAAGGGTAAAAATATGAAGAAAGAAAATTATATTTTTTATTTTTGATGAGAAAAACTTTTGGCAAAATAAAACAAAACACAAGAAAAGTGGGGAAAATATAAAAATAAAAGAGAAAACAGAACATTTTCCTTTCAACTCCCATTGTTATTCTTTTTGAAGACTTCATTGTCAGCTGCTAAACGGGATAAAAAGAATATTTAAAGGATTTTTAGAGGCTTCGTTTTCCTATTTATAATATTGTTTTTTCTTTTTGTTACCATGAAAGTAAAAATAATATAAAAACAATTTTCTTTTTGTATTTTTTGTTTGCTTATTTTTTTTTTTCTTTTATATTTTGGAAAATTTAAAATCTTTTAAAGCAAATATTATTGGGAAAAATAATAAATTTGTATATAATATAAAATATATTATTATGATTAAAACAAAGAAGACAGGCAACTGTCAGATATTTTTTAAGAAGAAATGAAAGGTATATTGAATGGTAATACTACTATTTTAATTTTCTCTTTTTATAATTTTATAATTGGTTCGCATTTCCTATTTTATAATCGATTTTATAATAAGAAACAGTTTCAAATTTATGTACGTAAATATTTTTATTAATAAAATATATAAAGTTTGAAGGAAAAATTACCAATGTTTAAAGTTTGAAGAGATTCTTTTATCTATTTTCAGATAACTTGTGGATTTTGTTTTATAAACTACACATTTAAACTACATATAATAGATCAGGCATATCCTGATAAGAGTAGAGCATTTTTTTTTTCTTCTAATAAAATAAATGTTTGCTTAGAAATGTGTTCTTTGACAAAGTTCTGTAATTCTATTTTTTTTATAACTAGTACTAAGATCTTTTCTACGATAGTTTTTTGAAACGTTTCACTAAGCCGATCAACTGTCATTTTTTTAACATTCTAATTTTTTCTGATATAATATGTAATATGTATAATGGTGATTCAAAGAACAGAAATCAAACCGCGTCATACTATAAGATTATAAATCGATTATGAACCGAAACCTTTACCAATTTATACTACACAATAAATAGAAATATTATAAATATATATGCATAGAAATTTCTATGCATATAATTGCCCGGTGCAACTAAAATTTTTCGCTTAAATTTTTTTTTTGTTCTTCCATCTCTACATCCTCGAGGAAATATAATTTTCTTCAGTTTATATATTTCCTTTTGTGTTTTTCTATTCGAAATAATTTAAAATTTCCAAATAAAAACCAAAAAAAAAAAAAAAAAACAAAAGAAAATAAAATAAAAACTAAAAAATTGATAAAAATAAAAAATTCAAAAAATGGAATATCTGCCAAAAAATCCTTTATTACTTTATTCATTTTTAAATATCATATAGTGGTAAAAAAAAAAAAATAGTTAAAAATAAAAAGTATAAATAATTTTCTTTTTATATTATTTTATCATCGTCATTTCAAAAGTATTGTGCATACAATAAAAAAAAAATTTTTTTTTTTTTTAATTTAACAAAAAACCGACATCTCATTTTTTAAGTATTTTAAAATTAAATAACTTTTTAAGGTAATGATTCTTATAAAAAATTCAAATTTAAAAAAATTTTTTAAAATAAAAAATAAAAAGGAAAAAAAAAAATATGAATGAAAATTTTTCATCAATCAGATTGATTAGTTTTTCCTACACATAGAATTATATACCTACATACCAACTGTTAACATATTGGCAAACATAAAAAAAAAAGTTTTCAAATTTTGATTAAAAAGCGAAAAATGCGAAAAAGAACGAAGGATGTTGTTGATTTTCTATGGCAGAACGTAAGTAAGAATAAAAGAAAAAAAAAAGTAAGAAAACTTCAATGAAAAATTTAAATTTAAAAAAAAAGTAAAAAAAAAAGCAAAAGATTTTCTAACAGATTTTGAAAATTTCAATATAGTGTCCAATATTTTATAAAGAATATCTTCAGATTATTATTAACTTGTTTTTTAGTTGAGTTGTTTTCATTGTATATAGTATAAATTGTTGCTTATTAAAAAAAACAGAAAATAAAAAAAAAAAAATTTTAAACAATAATAAAAGTTTTTTTTTTGGTAACATTTGGAAGGATATTTTTCCTTATTAAGTTTTTGTGTGTTTTTTTCTTTTTTTTTTATGAATTTCAGAGTCAATAATTCCTTTTCTTTTGTTCTTGTTTTCTTTCAGTTATTGTTCTTTTGAAATTTTTGAGTGATTTCTTTCTTTTTCAATACATTTTTAAAAGAAAGTTTTCTACTCAAATGAATGATGGATGATAGAATGGTACGCTGGAAAACAATGAAAAATTTAAAAATATCCTGAAAATTTTAAGTTTAGAAAAAAAAGGTACTGGGAATTGACTAGACCGGAAATTAATAAAAAAATTAAAATAAAAAAATATAACGAGAATAAAATATAAGTATAAAAATTGTAGGAATATTATAAAAAACTCTCTTTGGAGTACATTTTTTTTTTTTTTTTTTATGAATTTATTTTTTTTTTTGGATATTTTTGTATACAGTTGTCTTCTCAATTTTTAGTTCTTTTTTTTATTTTAGTTAAAAAAAAATATTATAATACATAAAATTGTGATCCAAAATATACAAAACAAAAAGGAAAGAAAAAAATCATTCATCGAAAATAAAATACCAAATAAAAAATTGGTATAATTTAATAATATAGTCAAAAAGTTTTGAATTTTTATAAATAATAATAAAAGTTTTTAAATAATATTATTGATTAGGACTTGGAAAATTTTAAAATTAAATTTTTTTTTATAGTATAGGTACTGATTGTTTTGAAAATGAAAAGATAAATCTTTAATATAAAGTTTATTAATTTATTAATTTTTTTTTTCTCCAAATTTTTTTTTTTTTATTAATTTAACATAAATATGTTTGCATTGTATTGAAAAGGATGTTTCATTAATATTCTTCTGGCACAATAAACTTGTAATTTTTTAATTTAATTTAAAACGAGGAAGAGTGCAGTAGAGTAGACTGTGTCAACTCTGGGATATCCTTATGAACGTAATATAACGTGTTTCTATAAAATTTGATCACTTTTTGAAAAATTTCCGATGACGTTAACTACAGAGATATATTTTTGTAAATTTTGGAGTTGTATGACAGCTACCCGAATCTATTGCACCAGCACAATCAAATTTTACAGAAGTTATTGCCCTAAAACTTGATCATCCTTTGTAAGATTTCAGGCGCCTAGCTTAATTGAGTTCGAAGAGGTGCTAGAAACCAGAACCTGTTCCTCTAGACCAACCAAATTTTACGAAAGTTTTTGATATATATGCGCATATATGGTTATAACTTGATACTTCTTCATTAAATTACAGATAGTACCCAGCTTCAATAGACATTAATTTATTTTCATTTAAAAAGATAAGTTGTATGGCAGTTACCAGAACCTGTCGCACTAAATTTTATAGATCTTGTTGACTTTTAACTGGACATCATTTTGCAAAATTACAGATACCTAGTTTCAATAGGTAAGGAGTTATTTCCATATAAAGAAGGAAATTGTATGGCAGTTACTCGAACACGGCGGCCGAAAATGCTGGATTTAAATAGCGAAATTAACAATTTTGCAAAAGTGACGTAGACAAAATTTTAACCTCCTAGCTTCTTTATTTTTTGAGTTATAGTGCGGTTGGACGGACGGACGAACAGACATACATGGATTAATCGACTCAGAACTCGATTCTGAGCCGATTCATGCAATTGACACTATTTCTAGCTCGACTCCTTTAAGGTGCCACAATTGTAATGGCAAATTTATTATACTCTTGAACATAGTTCATACGGGTATAAAAAATATATAATATTATTATGGAACACTCCTAGATTTATTAAGAAGACCATTCTTTTAAATAAATATTCAGATAATATTAACAGCTGATAGATTTAAGAGTATCATCTTTTTGATTTATTTCACAAATTAAGTTACTGTTTTGATGTTAGGTGCATATTATGTCATTATTTAAATTAAAAAACATATTTAAGTCCATGGATTTAAAAAAAAAGTACTATATAAAGATCTGTCTTAAAATATTTTTTATACAAAAAAAAGAAAGCTATCATAAAAATACTATCTTAAACAATTTTCATTCTTAAGTACTGACACTCGTCTGTGACAGGAAATATAAATTTTGTTTTCCTGTAATTCTGCAATTTCCTCTAAATTCTTATTTTTTATATTATGAATTATCTACTAGTTCACTGTTTCTTCAATTTAGTTGTATGCCAAAATCAATACACCTATAAAACGTATTTATATGGTGAGTTGTTGTGAAAATATTATTGAATAGTATGTTAAAGTTTGACTAACATCTGTGAGACATAGAGTCGAATTTAAAATACATGTAACTTTAAAATTGACAACTTTTTGAAATTTATTTAAAATTTATTTGTTTTTTATTATTTTTTTTTCATGAATTGTTGTTTAAAATTTTATTATTTTGCAATTTTGTTAGATATATATGTACTCGTATACCTATATACCTAGATCTTAAAGCATTCTTATTTTTTATATTTTTGTTTTTAATTTTATTTAAAATAAAAATAAATTGTTTGAAAGTAACAAACTTAGAAGCAATATAAAACATATTAGTTATTTTCTGGTTTTTTATTCCACTTTGAAAATAATTTCGTCTCATAGATGCGTGTCAGTATATAAGTGACAAATTTAAGTATATGTACTGAAGCGTTAAATATGAAAAATCAAAAAGAAAAATTACTTTTTTAAGTACAAATTTAAACATATAAAATATCATTATTTCTGCAGATTTCTGTAATGATTTATATTAGTAAGAATAATATTCTAGTAGGTAATCAATTAACATTTAATCAATATTTACCTTTTTAAAACAATAAACCAAACTGAACTGAAAAAAAGATTAAAATAAATATCTAAATATTATCATTATTATGTTTCACATATTATGATAATCAAATCAAAAAAAAAATAAAATAAAATAAATTTTACTAATTTAAGATCTTAAACATTATACCTTTCTGTCAAAATATTCAAATAAAATGAAGACTACATTTTGACAACTATTATAACTGTCTTCAATATTTTTATGACAATTTCTTATGACTATATAATAAGTTTTACTTTAAATATCACTACATTTTGTTTTATCCTATATATTGTCTCTTTCTATTAATAAAAAATTAAGTAAATAAAAACTGAAAAGCTTTTAAGTTACAAAGGATAATAAAACAAAAAACAACAAAACGAAAAAAAAAACAATAATAAAACTAAAAATCAGTAACTTATTAAAGCTATGACAATTCACACAACCGTACATCCATTACATAAACACTAGCTAGAATATTTAAAAAGTCAAATAGAGAGGGTGGAGGAAGGAGTGCAAAAAACTAACAAAAATATTAAAGAAATTAAATATTTTTCGTTACAATACTTGTAAATAAAAGAAAAGATTTTATAGACATATGTTTTTTTTGCTTATTCCCAGGAAATTACACAGCTTTCGGCAACACGCGTGGCTGTAAATGTCGTAAGGAGAAATTAGTCTTACGACGTGTCTGGATTCGAGCCCCCCCGCCCCCTCACTCTCTTTTTCTTTTGGCTTATTCCCATGAATTTACACAGCTTTTGGCAACAGGCGTGGCTGTAAATGTGGTAAGGAGAAATTATTCTTACGACATGTCTGGATTCGAGACATGCGGAAGAGGGGGATCCATTGGATTCTTACGACATGTCTGGATCCCCCTCTCCCGCTGATTATAGCCTATTTTATACTCTTTTACTCACTAAGCCATCGAGGCACCATATAGGTATTATACCTTGAACCACAAATTAATTAGTATCTTTATGAAATGATATAGGCGCCCGAAAATAAGTTTAAATTAATCGTATACTATCCTAAAAATCCTAATCTTTCGCCTGTACGATATTTATTTTTTGTTATACATTTCTTCAAAATTAGATATTTTTTTTTATTTCGTCACGTCACGTTTTTTATTTCAAGTTAGCAATATTTGAACAGACAACTAGCAATTTTACATTTTTCATGCTGTATAAATGTCTAACTATTATTTTAAATAAAAACTAAGCCAAAAATCAATTGAATTAAAAAAACCACAAGTAAAAAATTTTACTTAAAAAAAAAATAAGGCATAAAACTTTACCAACAGTAAACCAAAGAAAAAGACAAAAATAAAGTTAAAAAGAAAAAACATTACTGTATTTATGTATTTATATGATAAAGTAATGAAAAGGCGTACAATAATTGAGCCTTAAGCTATATGAATGTATTTGAAACCATATACCATCTTCAAAAACCAAAACCAAAAACAGAAAAAATACAAATACAAAAATAAAAAACCAAAAAAAAAAATAAAACAAAATAAGAAAAAAAAAGTTAGAATACATGAATAAGAAGGATCTAAGGACCAAAAAAAACATATTATCCGCAACAAAGAGTACCCTTGACAGTCATAAACTGAAATAAACATATTGCTGCGACATATCCTATAAGTGGAGCGTAAAATAAAAATAACCAAAAAAAAAAAAAAATTATATTAGAAAATAAGAACAAAAAATATGAAAAAAAAATAAACAGATATTCACTTGATTTCATTTTAGTCCTATTTCAGTAAAAATTATATATTATGTTTTTTTTTTGTTTTACATTTTTTTTCATTATTTGTTTTAATGTTTCAATTTTCTTATTTGACACAGGAAATTTAAGTTTTCTTTTTTATTTGTTAGTCCATCTATCTTAAAAAACTGAATTTTTATTTATAATAACTGAAAATTAAAGCAAAAAAAATAAAATTGTTTAGAAAATAACCGTCATTTACAGCCGCACTTGGAAAGCAAAGGCTGCTCTGCAAGGAAATGACCACATTCATGTGACAGGCAATTTTTTTTTTTTTTTGTATAAACTTGAATTTAGAATATAAGTATTTAGTTCAACTGGTGGTGCTTAGGATTTCTATGCACCTGTTGAAGATTCCCATAGCAAAAAAAAACCCTTTCCATATATCTTTAAAAAATAAGTTTTTAAACTTTCGATAATTTAAAATTTTTTTTTTTCTAAGTTTAAAAATTAGTTAAAATAGAAGTTTAGTAGACTATTTCTAAATGTATGGCTGGTTTTAAATGAAAACTTCATTAATTTAAGAAAATTTCAACAGCCAAAAATCAAAATTAGAATAGAAAATTTTAAATTCTAAAATTTATATAGTAATAGCCTTTACATGTGACTGTTTTTGTAGTTTATTATTTTTTTTCAACCGATGATTAGAAACAAATCGTCAGAAATTAAAATTCACGTCTTCCATTTATAGATAATTGGAAATTTCCGAAAATTTACATTAATCAGTGTTTCCTGGAAAAGTGTTTTAAAATAGCAAAAAATTTGTGATCTGTAACAATATGTAAAATTTTGAACGTTTCGCTGTATTGTAAATTAATTTTTTGTCAATTCCTTTAACTTTAACATTTTACACCTAATAAAATCCTAAATCTAATAATAAACGCAATATAAAAATATGTATGTACATATTATTATCATTATTTTTAAAAATTATTTATAGTAACATACATTTTACACATATTATATACACATTATATGCATTTGAAGGTTTATGTATTAGTATTATCCTATCTTAAATAATATGTATAATAACATTGTATTGCGTTTTATTTGCTATTTTCTTTTTTCTTTAAGTTTTTTTCTTTTGTATTATTCTTTTTTTTTTTTCAACTTTTGATTACGAAATAGGATGATAGAAATAAAAAAAGAAGGAGTTGGTCATAATTAGGAGAAAAAAAAAGAAAATATAGAAAGCCGAAAGGGATTATGTTATTAGATCTGAGAATTATTATTATTGCGTATATTTATTATAATTTAACCATAAGTAAAAATGTATATTATATAAATATATATTCTATATACCAATCTGTGTAAGGATTTATATAAAAGTGTTTTTAAAAAAAAAAAACAAAAATAAAAATAAAGATAGTCAATATTTCTATGGTTTCAAATTATAGCCAGTATGTCATTATTTTCTTACAAACTTCTTTAACTGTTATTAACCCTCATATGAAAGAAGAAAAAAAAACATTTAAATCGATGAAAAAGTTCCTTTTAATATAAAATGAAAAATTAGAAATTAAATTCGAACTATTTTCAATCGTTCAATCGTTTACATCCGATTTTATTTCTGATGATAATGAATATATTCTACCAAAAGATTGCGAACTTCAGTTTCGAACTGAAAGATAAGTCGAACCCTAGGTTATAATATTTAGCGTAAACGTGATTTTAACTTAATATTCCATATTATTGTATTGTAGTGGTGATGCCACAGTAGTACAGAAGTCTTAAATCTTTCAGTTTGAAAATATTTTTTTTGTATTCAAAAAATTTATTTTATTGTCCGAATTTATAAAAAAACCCTATTCCTTTTATAGAATTTCAAATAGAATTTCAAAGCCATTAGAAATGAATTTAAAAACAAAATAAATATTGCAAAAAATAAAAAAGACATGAATTTCATAGATATCTCAATAATTAAGGATTCGTTTGAGTTAATAGAAGAAAATCTACTCTTCATTCTAAATAGTTTACTTATTGAAGGAATTTTTTCAGAGATTTGGAAGGAGATCCCATTAGTGATCCCAATTCTAAAAGTAAAAAATACAAGTGTGTATTTTTCAAAATTGAGTGTTCTGAATGTCGTCCAATAAATGTAATCTCAACAGAAGCGAAAATTCTAGAAAGGATAGTATACAACCAACTTGTAAATTATTTTGAGAAGAATCCACTCATCTCAAGACATCAATCTGATTGTGAAGCATTTAATATACTAAACTTAGTAATAACTAACGTGAAAAAGTGTATAGTAGATGTGCTTTTAGACTTTAAACGAGCCTTTCGAAACAATAAATAGAGTAATACTACTTCAAAAGCTGAAGAAATATGGTGTGACGAATAGTGAACTAGATTGGTTCAGATCATATCTGAATAATAGGGCACAAAAAACAAGAGTAAATAATAATGTCTCTGATACATTAAATGTTGAAATAGGTGTTCATCAAGGGTCATGTCTTGGAGTTTTACTTTTCTTAATATATATAATGATATGGTAAAAAGTATTAATTTATCAAACTTAATAATGTTAACCAACAGTGTAACGTGCAAATAAAAAATTCTATAATAAGCCGAGTTAGAGAAATCAAATACCTAGGTGTAATAATTGATAATAACCTAAAATTCAAAAACCATATAGACTACATTTGTAAAAAAATAGCGAAAAAAAATTATTTCCTCTCTGAAGTTAGGAATAGAATTTTACTATGTACTGCTATAAAAATGTACAACAATATTTGTCAAGTGGCATTTTGAATACTGCCCCTCAGTTATATTCACATCGACTAATGAACGATAGTTCAAAAATAAAGAAATGAGCATAGGTAGTTCTAAAATTAAATAGATTTACATCAATAAACTTTATGTTGGAATGTCTGAAATGGATGAGTATAAACCAAAAAATTTGTTTTAATGTTTTATTAATGGCCTTTAAAATTAAATATAAACTGCTACCAAAATGTCTGATCTCTTATAGTATATGTATAGGAGATACTCATCAGTATAATTTAAGAAATATGAATGATTTTAGACTAATTAATGTAACAAATAAAAAAACCAAAAATATGCTTATGTATAAAAATGTTTAATGAACTACCAGCTGTTTTAAAAAATTTAAGTAAAATATATTATTACATGTCAAAAATTCTTTTGATTAAGCTCATATATTGTATAAATGTATCTTTTTACGAATTAGTTATTTGTTAAATAATAAATAATATATCTAAATCAGGAATAACTATATAACTCAATGTATATTTTAAATAATAGTAAGAAAACAAATAAATAATATATCTAAAGATACCAGCTAGCTGCCATTTCTTTACGATGTTAAATTCCAGATAACGATTTTTAATAGACTGCGTTCCTTTTAATCATTTTAATATACATAGCTAATATAAAATAAAATTAATATTTTTAAAAAGTTAAAGGCCTTCTGACATGTATAAAAAAAGTCAAAAAATTGTAATCAAAATTTAAAAAGTATACTGTGGTGAATATAAATAATAGCAACGAAAGTTAAATTTAAAATAAAGAAAATACAAAACTTAAAAGATTATATTCATTTATAGTACCCAGGTATCTTTTCACTCAGTTGATGGTTAAAAATTGGTTATCATCCAGTTTTAAGTGGTTTGTAACTGGAGACATTTTTTTTGTACTTATTTTTATTTTTATTTTTTTGTTTTCCTTGTCTTGTTCTAATACTAGATTTTTTTTTGTTTGGGTTATTTTGGCTCTGATTTCAATTATTGCATTAAAAATCTCCAACAGAGAATTGAAAAAGAAATTTAAGAGAGAGACTTACATGCATAAATCCCATAGATTTTTATAGAAAAAAGAATGGGTAGATGTTATTATAATATTATATATGAAGTTATTATATCATGTTTAAACAAATAAAAGAAAAACATCTAGGAAAAAAAAAAAAAAAATTAACACAGTGATTCCAAAAATAATGCCATATCGTATATTTTTTAAAACACTGAACCCGTTTATCGCAAATATTGCTTTTTTTTTTTTTATAATATAACTTACAGACTCAATTTGTAGCAAAATTATAATTGAAAATATCCAAATTAATTAAATTACCAAAAAAATAAGTTAAAACCAAGACAATAAAATTTTGATTTACATTTACATTTTATTTAACACTGATATACAGTGATATTTACATTTATTGTTTGTCTGATATATACATATATAAAATAGGCGCCTTTGATATATATTTAAGTCTTTTAAGAAATTTAAAAGTGTATATTTCTCTTTTTTAGTATACATAAATTAACAAAAAATTGGCGTATTCCCAATACTTTAAGACACGTTATGTTAATACGCAATCGGGTAAAAATTTTTTCTAGTCTAGATTGAAAATATGCTACTAAAAACAACTGAGCGATATATCAAAGATAAACTGGTAATGATTAAACTAGAGGAGCTGCAAAACAGAAACAAATATAAATTAAATCAAAATACAATGCATTCACATAATCACAACCAGACATTGATAAATATAGAGAAAACAACACTTAATCAAAAAGCTAGGATATTATTATGAAAAGGAATAGTAGGTGTTAAGTGCTGAAGTTTCGAGAACATTTTCCTTTTTTAACTAATTAAGTTATAAATTAGAATCTAATGAGTAAGTAAAAGAAAGCAAAGAACCGAAACAGAAATATGATATTATTGGAAATAATACAAAATTCATAATAAATACAGAGTTCATAGATAATAAATGACAACAATCGGATTAATTCAAGGATTTCTGTATTTTTTTTTTTTTTTTTTAATTATTTTTATTACATTTTTCTATTCCTTCTTAGATTATTTTTCATCTCATCTCATTTTTCTTAAGTTGTTTGTATTAAGTTAAGAACGTTTAATACCGAAAAAAAAAAAAAAAAAAACACAAAAAGAAAAAAGAAAAAGTATAAGGCGGAGATTTTCAAGAATTTATTTGAATAATGGTTTTTATTTTTATTTTATTTATTTTTGTTTTTTTGTTCTTAGATATCAGTTAGAGCTAGGGCTATATTTGATGTTTTGAATCTTTTCCCTTTCTTTTGACAATTAATTTGTCGCGTATCTAAGAGTTATAAACAAAAAATAAAATAAAACAAAAACGAAATATAGAAACAAATATCTAGAAAAAAAAAAAAAGATCTATGAAACGGAAATGAAAACTATAACGGTTTGAAATTGAAATAAAGCAAAAAAATGAAAATGAGAAAAAGAGAATTTAATATTGTAAAGAAATTTATTAACGGTTCTTAATATGGTGGGAATTTGTTTTGTGTTTTATTTTTTTTTTTTGCATTTTTTGTTTTTTTTTTATAAAATAAAACCAAAGAAAATTTAATTAATGTTATTTTATATATAGGACTAGTCTATATTTATTTATTCTTTATTTTATTTTTATTTTCTTTAATATTTTCTTTTTTTACTCTAATTACAATTATCTTAGACAGAAAAGGACAATAATAACAAGAAAATAATAATAGAAGAAAAAAAAAATATAAGAAAATTAATATTAAAATAAATATTAATCAGTAAAGAACTGTTTGTTTTTGTTTTTATTTTTAAATTTTTTATTAATGTGTTGATGTTGAGGCATTGTTGTAGCTTTTGTTTTTCTTCTTTATTTTTTTTATAATTTTACAAACCTTATTACTTTGAAATTAGCTTTCGTTAATTAGCTTTTTGACCTTGAAGGATAATAAATAGAATAATTATGTTTCAGTTATTTCTTTTCTGAGTGAGAGTTGCTTTATATTTCACCATATTTTTAAAAGGGGAAAGATAAAAAAAAAAAAACGAATTCATTTAAATAATTATAAATTTCAAGGTTAAAATAAAATGAGGTGAAAATTAAAGTAGATTTGAACCTGGTTAGAGTAATTAATTTTTTATTTTTTTTAATTTAAATCGGAAAATTAATCTGAAAACGGTACAAGGTTTAAACATTTTTTTTTTTTTATAGTCCATTTTCTATTTTAGTCTAGGAAGTATTTTTACTGAGCCAAAAAATATATTTTAGTATCCCTGGTATTTAAAAATTTTAGAGAGTATTTTGGCTAAGCTTTAACAAAACTTGGGTGTGTGTGTGTTTGTGTGTGTATGCGTGAATTAATGTGACCTTCAGTTTATATTTCCATAAATGTCAACATTAATTAGAAAAAAAGTATTTTAGTTTATTTCATTTAAATGTTTCAAGGTTTTGTTGGAATTCGATGGAAATTTATTTGGAATTTTTTTTCTTAAATTTTTTTTTTTGAATACTATATAAGTTATTTAATATTAATTTTATGATAACCTTCATTATTTTGTTTATTAATTTGAAAGCTTTTATTAAAGGATAATAACAATATTTAATCGGTTAATATTTTAATACAGAACCTAATCGTAATTTGATAAATTAAAAAATGTCGACCCTTTTATGTAAATATGTTTCCTAGAAGAAACATTTATTTTATAACATTTTATTTCATTTTTAGAAATTACTTTTTACTTTAGAAAATGTTATCAAAATTTGTAGGGTAAAAATTAAATAGAGAGTAACAGAAGTCTTATTCTTAAACACTTGATATATCATATATCTTTGGATTCAAATTATATACGGGTCACAAAAATTTTTTTAATGAGTAGATTAATTCGTCAGATTTCTATCCAAAGTTGCTGCCACTCATTAATTTTATATATAACATATTATATTTATTTACGGTTTCCCATAATTATCAGACAGTTTTTTAGGTCGAGTATATTTGATAAGGATATAACTTGTATGTAACCTAGGAAATTCATTGAAATTCGTTCATTTTACAAGAAAAACACAACCTTTTACTACTTATTTTAAAATTTGGGTAAATAAATGGAAAATAAGCCCTACAACTCAAATTTAAGACTAGGACAAGTGCAAATAATACGAAAGTAATGAAAAATAAGTAGTTACCTAATTTCAAATAAATTATCGTAACCTTAGCAATTACTCACACACTAAACTTTAGGTATTTTGAAAACATACCACTTACATATTTTGAAAACATTTTGTGGAAAATAATTTTCAACTTATCGATATTTTTAGAAAATTGGCAAAACAAAAAAAATTTCATATTATTGTAGTCTTTTAGGATTCTGTTTATCATCATAATAGAAAAATTCCAAATAAATCGAAATTTTAATTAGTTTCAAATTAATTAAGATATTAATTTTCTTAGGGTAAAAGGAAAATCCTTCGATTAATATGAAAATTGAAAATTTTGTATGAATGAAAAATAAAAGTCGTTGATTTCCAAAAAGAGAACTAAAAAAATTAAAAATTTTTTAACTAAATTTTATTTATATATAATATGTACATACCTATACCTATTATAGTGTATAATATCGATTTACAAAAGATGAAAAGTTTAAGGAATTTGCTACCAAATTTAACAAATAAATTATTTTATCAACTTATCCAAATAACTTATCTTAATTAATTAAAATTAATGAAGTGATGTGTTTATGTGACTTTTTTATGTCAAATAAAAGTCGGTATAATATTAAAAATTTTTCAGTGAAAAAATTCTGAAAAGTTGTCAGTATTCAAAATAATTATTACTATTGAAAAAATAAGAATATTATAAAGTTTTCTTTTTCCATAACAATTAAAAATAAATACATAATTTATTTCCTTTTTACACTTTTTCTTTTGGGAAAATTTTCTTTACAGGCTTTATAAAAAAACAAAATTTTTTTTGGAAAAATGTTTAAATACAAAAGAATGCCTATGAATTTTTACAGATAGAATAATTTAAAAAGTTAAATACAAAGTTTTTTTTTTTTTTTTTCTTTTTTTAAGATTTTCTGTTTATGCAAAATTCTTTATGTTTCTTTTTGGTGATTAATTACTTTGTGTTGCGTTGCTATTAGTGTGAGTTGTAAAAGGTGAATTAAAAATTAATAGCAAAATTTTAATTATGCAAGGACATGAAAAATAATTCTTTATAATTAATTTTAATTTATGATTTTTATGTATTAAATTTTTATTAAATAGTTTGTTAAGAAATTAATACCTTATGACATTACATTGATTAAGTGATTTCCCCTTTACAAAAACTAAAAGAATTTTTAAGAAAATATTTTTTTAATATATTGTTAATTTTGAAGAAAATTTTTGTTTTCCATAAAAATAATTTGAATTCATAAAAATGATAAAATTAATAGTTCAAAAATTTCATTATCAAAAATTATGATTTAGATTTAATTTTTAGGTGAAGCGAAAGAATGATTTTATCCTAACCTTTCACCTAAAGCCAGTTTAATTTGATGGAAATTCTAATAAAAACAGTAATTATTACGTTAGATGAAAATATATTCAAGAAAAATAGGTGTGATTTTATGATATGGAAGTGATATTGAATGGACAGTTAGTAAAAGCAATTAATTTTGCTTTAATTTCTTTTAATTCATAAATAGATACATATAATAATATAACCTTCGTAACTAGTGAACTCAACAAGGGTTGTTCCCTTGTTAAAAAGTTAATTATTTAAATTCGATTTATTAAAGAATCCTTTTATTCCGCACATATAATTTGAAAATAAAGGATAAAATATATTTAGGAAAAAGAATTGTCAGGGTTAAAAGAGTTATAATAATATTGAGAAGTTTACAGGTGCGGGAGTATCAGAAGTATATTAAGATGTAAGAATTAAAATATTGGTATAATATCAATTATAATTTTATGGAAAGATTTATCCAAAATATGCTTTAACAAAAATACAGGGGACTAATATATTTCTATGATAACTTGTGGACGTAATAGTCTTTTGTAATTTCATTATAATCAATGACAAGTTGAAAAAATACTAATTTGGCGTTTTTAATTCTAAAAATAGCCGTCCAACCTTTAAAGAAGAACTGGGGACAGTATGTATTGAAATATTTTAAATAAAAAATATAAAATCCCAATAACCGCCATCTAGTTTAAGCAACTTTTATTAAAACCATATTTTTCAATTAAGTTGTGAAGTTATATAAAATTCGAAATTGCACTGATTCTCGAAGGATATTCCAAGTTTTTATCAGTAACAAAAAGAAAAACATAAAACAAAATTACAACTCTTTTTCTTATAGTAATAAATTTTCTGTAAAGTGACAAACATTTTCTTTTACCTTTCTTACCATAAATTTTTTTGAACTGTTATTCATAACTCACATTATATACCAATAACTGAAAATTCATATAATACATAATATCATTTATAATTAAAATACGCCCATTTTATTTGTTAAATTCGTTTGTACAAGACAGACGACCCTCAATAGGTAGGTAATAGCTTTAAAAAAATATAATTTCCTACATTTCAAGAAAAGCAAATATTATTTTGCTGTTTTGTCTGATATTTTTAACACATTTGCAAAAAATAATTGTAAAATGTGCCTATTAGTTTCACTCTGTCCGTCTGTTTACAAAACTTAAAAAAAACAAAACTTACACCGTTAAAGATATAGCAATGAAATTTTTACCATGGGTAGTTCTCATAAAAAAATTAATATTGTAAAACAACTTTTTCATGTAGTCCCATCCATTATGAAGCTATAGCTCCTCAAACTTTGAAAAAACTCTATTTTTATTTTTTGTTCTACTCACCTGGTTTAAGAGCTTTAAAAATTAAAAATTTACTATTTTTGAAAACCTGTAACTTAACCACCTGTACAAATTTTCTTCCATAAGACATACAAATTAAAGCTGCAGTAACATATTTTTACGTGTATTAAGAATTTCTGCTAGTTGTATAGAGTTACGGAGTTAGAGCCTCTTACGGAGTTACAGGGTTAATAGTTTTTCTTAGTTATGTAGAGTTCCTTTAAAATTTATGTATAAGTTTCTCTTTAATTTTAACATTTTTTCTTATTATATGAAACTCTAAGAAAATTTTCAAATTTTGATGTATAGGTAAGTCACAGTTCTAAAGAGTTTGTATTGTTTTTTGGATATTTGCGGCTTTAAAAACTCCAGTTGGTTTACCTTCTGCCTTGTTTTTTTTTATTTTTATAATGATTCTTGGTAACGTTTTATAATCAAAAATATGAAATGTAATTTTTTTGTTAACGGTTGAAACCGTTATAATAATAATTGAAATTTCATTTCATGTGTAAATTTATTTACCAGTTATATGTATTTTCAAAGTAGCAAGAATGGAGATGGGGCCGGATGGGATAAGTTAAAAAATAAAATGTTTTTGAAAACTTCAAAACTTTTTTTTTTTTAAGTTTGTAAAAGAATTTTCTTTTGAAATCCATAAATATTTTCGGGGAATTTATTTTTTTTAAAGGTAAAATTGGTTTTATTTTATTTTTTAACTCGATATATGGGTAAAATAAACGTTAAATACATTTTTTGTTTATGTATTATATAAGTTAAAAAGTGGAAAATCTTATGAGCTTTACTTTAAGTCATTTTGAAAAACCAGCAGTTTTCGTTTCAAGTAAAATTGCAAGGAGAGAGAAAAGATGAGAAGTAATTTTATTTTTGAATAAATGATGGGAGGTCTCCGATTTATTTCAATTTTTTCATCTTGTTAAGAAATATAATGACATGTGGGGAATGATAAAAGAAGAAAATGAAAGTAAATTACCTTTTTTGCCTTTTTTTTGATTTTGGAAGATTTCTTTTAACTGTTATTTTTCTTTTTTATATTAATTTTGCAATTTTCAGGGATTCCTGTGATTTGTTTTTTTTCTGTTGTTTTTTATTTTTACTTGAGTTTTCTTGTAAAAAAAAATATGAGAGAAGTTAACAGGAAAGAAATATGATTTAAATATTTTCATCTTGCTTCGTTTATTGTTATAAGCAAAAAAACCAGAAAGAGTTCATTAGAGTAGACTATGTCAACTCTGGGATACCAGTATGGACGTAATATATTCTGTTTCTATATAATTTGATCATCTTTTAAACAATTTCAGATGTTTTAGTACCGACGTTATAATTACCGAGATATATTTATGTAAATTGTGAAGTTGTATGACAAAAAGCGCAACACCAGCGCAACCAAATTTTACAAAAGTAGTTGCCATAAAACTTGATCTCCACTTGCAAGATTGCAGGCGCCTAGCTTCATTAAGTTCCAAGAAGTGCAAGAAGCCTGAACCGGCTGTTCAAGATTAACAAAATTTTGCAAAAATTGTTGGCATGTAACTCGACACCTCTTCACAAAATTTCAGATACCTTTAATAGACACTGAGTTATTTACATTTAAAAAGAGAAGTTGTATGGGAGCTTCTCGAAGCTGTCGCCTCAGCACAACGAAATTTTACAGGTGTTGTTGGCCTGTAACTTGACACGGTTTTGGAAAATTTGAGACATCTAGCTTTTATAGATACTCGAAGCAGCTACTTGAAGTAACTACTCGAAGCCGGCGGCCGAAAAAGCTGGATTTAAATAACAAAGATAACAATTTAGCAAAACTGACGTAAAAAATTTTTTAGCTTCCTAGCGCCTTTATGTTTTTAAAGTATCGTGCGAACGGACGGACAGACGTACATAGCTCAATCGACTCAGAATTCGATTTTAAACCGATCCTTACCTTTGACACTATATCTAGCTCGACTTCTTTAAGGTGTCACAAACGTAATGGAAAATTTATTATACCCTTGAACATAGTTCATACGGGTATAAAAATATGTATACATATATAATAATTCTTAATAGTATACATTTATCGTTGTAATCATTATTATATTTTCATTCAAATCTACAAAAAAAACAAACAAACAAAGTATTTAACGTTAATATTATTTAATTTCTTTATTTTTGTTTTACTGGATATATTTTTCAGGACTCAACAAAAAAAAAAAAAAAGGGGAGCCAAAATTATGAAATAGAAGGATGAGAAAGAAAAATCAAAAATTAAAAATTTGTGTTTTTTTTTCGCGTCTATGGAAAGATTCATTTACTTATCCACCTACTTATCTAAATATTAACACAGTTAAAATATAATGAACAGATTAAAAAAAAAAATCACTTTGTTTACTAAGAAACTTAAATAAAAAAAAAAAAAGAAGAAAAAAAAAATACTATCTATATAAACCTTTTTCCCCATTTTTCCTAATTTTTTTTTTTCAGCCTAAAACATAATTTTTTACAAACGATGTGGTTTAAAATGTATTTAGGATTTGATTTGTTTTCTCTGAACTTTTAATTATAATTATACAAAACTAAAAGAGGCAATGAATAAAAAAAAAAAAAAAAAGACGAAAGAAACGGAAATTAAAAAAAAAAAAAAAAATAATAAGAAACATAAACGGAATTAGAGTTTTAAAATGATTTCATATAGAATAAAATTAAACTGATAGCATAGGTATAATTTGTATGGCTTTCGTGACTGATTTTTCTCATTTATCTCACGTTATCTTAAGTGATCCCTCTATAAGGCATTATTTTATTTAAATAATTTTTTGATTATTTTAATCTTTTTAATTTTTTTTTTTCAATGATCATAATACATAAAGTGGTACTGTGGTAACTTTCACTTTTATTAGTATTATTATTAATATTATTAACTTGTGATATCTTAAGATTATCATTCATTTCTCATCATTTGTTTGTTCATAGTACCATCCTATCATTATGTTTCAAAAATCTTTGAATAATTTACCTAAAGAAACAAATTATTTAAGAAGTGTTTTATGTTGGCTTGTTTTATTTACAATTCGTATTATTTTCATAAAATAAAAATTTAATTTCTAAATTTTCTGAGAAAAATATTACAAATAAAAGATTTTCTCCTCATAATTCTTGCGTATTTTTAATATTTTCTAAGCCTACAACAATAAAAAAATAATTTTTATAGTTACAGATAAAAAAAATAAAGAAAAAAACAAAAAAAAAAAAAAATGTTTTTTAAATTTATTAAAATATGTTAAATTTACTTAAATAAATAAATTTTCTAAAAATATTATATATTTTATTTACTTTAAAATTTAATTTTATATTTACGGGGAAGTTGCTCTGCTTAAGAAGTTCATTCTGAAAATTATTAATAAATATGAAATTTGAGATTTGTCCAGCCAATGGTTTAGTGATTAAAACACAGACTTTTCATTTGAAAAGTTACGAGTTAAAACCCCGACTGTGTCATAATCAATATGGCGTAGAAATAAAGAAATATTTACTCATCTCATGGTCTGGTACAATAACTACAGTCGACGTCGAGTAATCAACAGCATATAGTGAAACTAATGATTACAGAAGTTTAGTCACATATGAATGACTTAGTGAATATCATATGCTCCTGTAGATGGAAATGGGAAGGAAAAAAAAGAACTTTTAAAATTTTTTAATTCATATTTTACAAATTAATTTTTTGGTCCTTATATTATTATCAACTCCTTGTCTCAAATTATACCAGTCTTTTTCACATTATAACATGGATTTTTATTTATGTTTAGGAATAATCTCTACTAAACGAGATTTTGTATATTATATACTTTAACACATTCAATTAAGATTCATGGATTCATGTGATTTTTCTTTTTTTATACCCTTGTCTGATATATAATTTGAAAATTGAAGCCTTTGAAAATGTTAACTAAATATAAATTTTATTTTTCAGAAATTGTGTTTATCTTTTAAACAAAAACCAACACAATAATAGAATCTTATCTAAAAAAAAAAAAAAAAATTATAAAATGAAAATTAAATAGAAATAATTGCAAATTTGATATAAATGATAATAATAATATAATAGGTAAATATTTTTTTAAGTCATTCTCATATTATTATTAAATAACCTACACATTATTCTGAAGTCTTCTATCGATTATGATTTTTTTATGCCCTTATATAACAAATATAAGAAAAGCATTGGAATCAGTATTGAAAAATATAAGTTCTGGCCTCAAGAGGTCATATGAATTTCAAAATTTATATTTTGTTATTTAAAAATACCGTGTTTGGCAATTTATATGTGAGTCTGTATTTATAGTTTTATACCCAATTTAAGAGTATATTTGACAACCAAAAATGATCACATGTTCTATATAAACTAAAAATAAAAATTAAGCTCGAAAATTTTTTAGGATAGCTAAGTCCTTATAAGTTATAAATATGCACAAGACAGTAAAGTACATGTATTTAATATACGTAATAAAATATAAATATATACAATGTACAGATGACAAAAATATTTTTAAAGGATCGTTTTATCAAAACAACAATAAAAACTTTTTAGAATTGTGATAACTTTTGTACAACCATTTTAAATTTCTCTTCGAATTTTTTAGTACGAAAAATGTATGAAAAATCAATAGGCACTTTTTCAGTTTTAAAGAACCGTATATAATTGCGAAAAACTATTAACGCATGTTAAATTATGATGTTGGAACTTTAGTTTTTATGTTTTTTAGAAATTTGTTGAACAAATTTCCGTATGGGTCAATGTTACATTTAACTAAAAATATCGCATTTTAAATTTTATACTGTAATGTGCTATTGCCTTTAATGTGGTAATGTGGTAAAGTTGATTGCCTTTAAGCATTCAAAAAATTGAGATATTACTTAACACCAATATTGTTATTTTAAATTAACGGATTTATTTAACTTTAATGGGCTACAGAGCTAAGCTGTAATGTAGTGAACTACCTAAAAAAAACTTATTAGGTAAAGTTAATTTTTTATGACATTTTTTCATGATTAAAATTTCATCTTAAAACAGTGTAGAAATTTTGCAAAGAAACGAACAATGGTGGGACGCACAGAGTAAAACTAATGCGAATACTTTTTATTCTAAAAATAATTATTATAATCTTAAAAAAGTTCATTTGCTTTTTTTTCCAAAAACTTAGTAATCTTTAATTGATAAAAGGTCAGAGCTCAAAAATAGCAATACTTTTTTCAAAACAAATTTTTCCTTTTATACCCGTACGATAAGGATATTAACAAAACAAGTATATTAAAATTTCTCCTCCGTTTGTAACACCTCGAAATAAGCTTGCTACATATACCTTCAAAGGTATGGATCGAATCAGAAAAAAATTCTAAGTCGATTAAGCTTTGTCCGTCCCTTTGTCCGTCAGCTAGATCGTCCGAACTGAAAAACTAAGAAAGCTAGAGTCCTGAAATTAACACAAAATATTCTTACAACAATTATAGGTTCCCTATTTTGTTTGGTTGAGATCCGACCAAAACTTCGGGTAGCTCTCGAACACCTAACTTTTAGAACCCCAATTTTTTTTTTGAAATAGAGCGATGAATGCTTATAGATATCATAAAAATATTAATTTTATTTTTAACAACTTTTTTTTCTAACCCCATCAGTTAAGGAACTACAGCCCCCCAAAGTTCGAAAAAGCTCTATATTTAAATTGATATAGCACAAGTTATATAAGGTATCTCTTCAATTTGAAAACACCAAACGATTACTGCTTATATTAGCTTTAAAAATATATATACAAATATTTACAATAAATATATACTTGTGGCACACCGTGTCTTAATTTACCGTTATGCGAAACTTAAATTTTGCAAAATTCTTGACTCCTTTTATCTTCCAAACGGTTTAAGTTAGAAACTTGAAATTTTGAGAGAATTTCAGAAAATATTTTTGTATCGCCCCCCGTTTCGGAGCTATATGGGGTCAAAAACTGAAAAATTCCTTTGTTTTAAACACTTATAACTCAGACATCTGTACACATTTTACTTCGGGCAGATATAAAAATTAAAGCTCCAGTAATATATTTTGTTTAAAGGTTTGTTAAAAGTTAAAGGTTTCTTTTAATTGTATAGGGTTCTAAAGTTACAGCCCCCCAAAATTGCAAAACAGCCCTATTTTCAGATGCATATATCTCAGGCTCTGCCTGAGGAAGGTTAGAATCTGCTTTTGAAGAATGTGTAAATATATAGTTTGAATATATGTACAACCCATAGTTCTAGAAATTATAAAATTCACTCAAATTATTTTACAATACTAAAAAATTAAAAAAATAATATTATAAGCAGAGTGACAGGCTATGAACATACTAACGGTTCGTACGGGTATCTAAGAATTAACAAAGACAACTGTATTCTTCCTCGTTTTTTTGGAATAAAAATAATTTTAATTTATTTAATCTTAACTTTTTAACTATTTGTATATATACGAAAAAGTCAAGAGGAAAACATCATTTGATTTATTTCTTACAGTAACAATGGAAGGGCAGCTAAGTGTTTGAGATTGAAGTGTTTGGGTATGAGAAAATATTATATTTTTAGAACAAATAAATAAATTCAATTATTTTTTCTTTATTTAAAGGTGTTACCAGATAATACATAATTAGGTATGTATAATTTTTAACAAATATTTTTTTAAAAAGAGAATTTTTTGAATTTAAATAAAAGCTATAACTTTTTATTCTAAAAGTACTTAAGATACAAAATTATTCAATAACTTTTTTTGAAATTTTAAAAAGAAACAAAAAAAAAAATTATCATTTTCCATTTTATAATGATTTGTAATTAAATTTATTTTAAAGTAATTCTAGCGTAATTATTTTTCAACTTTGTTCAATACAAAATAATGATAATAATAATAATAATAATAATAATATGTTTGTTATTTATAATGACTTTTTGACCATTTTGTCCATTTTAATACGCAATTTTAAATACATTAGGTATAAAGAAAGTTTTATTTTTTTTTTTATTTATTATTTAAAACAATTTTTAGGGCCACTTTAACACGGCTATTTTATTTATGAGCGTAAGTTCATACCATGACATTTTCACAAAAACAAAAACAAAAACAAGAAAAAGCAAAAAAAAAAAAAAGGAACAAAAAATTGAATGGTTTAAAATTAAAATGAAATAAAGAGAGAAAAAAATAATAACAAAAAACCCGTCATAATTATTATATTAAAAAATACCACATGTAAATACAAAATATATAATATATAATTAAATTTGACAAAATTCCCTTCATATTATTTCTTTTTTGTTTAAATTTGTTTTAATTTTTTATACCGTTAAATTATAGCTAATATAATATAAGTTGATGTTTAATATACTGTTATATACAGAGTACGGTAATTATTTTACAATAAAACACTTATATATTGTTGTTGGTATTTTCTTTTAATGATTTCTGTTTTCTAATTAATTACTGTGCCGCATGGACTTTATGTAATCTGTTTTTTGGTTACTGTAACAAGGGAAATCCAGAAATTACTATATTTTGAGATATTGTTTCTATATGGAAGCAGCAATTTTGGGAAGACAGTTAGTTATTTATCAGTTATTTTTTCATGGAAACATTTTAACGAACTAAACTCAATTTCTGCGGCAATAAGGAAATTCTATTAAATAATAGTTTAGTAGTAAAACGGAATGGATAGATTATGAGGATGGAATAAACCGATTATGTTAAAAGTTAATATGAAAAAAGGTTTTTTTTTTACAGTTTTATACTTGAATGAAATTAATTTATTTAATAATCCAACCAACGATGCAAAATCTATTTTAATTTTTATATGAAAACCCTTAATATTCTTTAGATCAGATTTTATATTGGTAATCATTTAAAAGTATTATCTTATTGTAACTAAAGTTCCGTAATTTACCTTTTCACATAATAATTAAAACTTTAATTTTACCGTTACAGGATTACCCAGTATTATTAAATTATTTAATAAAAAAAAAAAAAAAAAAAAACAAAATACGGTTTTAATTACTAAAATGACAGTCAACATTTTCGCAATAGAATATAAAAAGGATTAGGATGATATGCAAAGAGTTTCATTATTTTTGTTTTAAGTAATTTTTTTTTTTTCAACATACCGGATAAAAATTATTTCTAAAGGTGTTTAAGCCAGTTGAGAAGGGTTATATTGAACCTAAGTTCAATCACCTTTTTTCGTTAATTAAATTGATGTCAAAATGACTCGTTAATATTATGTTAATATTTTCCTAATTATGATAATAATTTTAAAATTGATTACCAAAGAGTTGAAAAAAAAAAAAAAACGATAAAAGTGTTGAAATGTGTGTTACAGAATGAATTTGTATGATTAGTTGAAGACCCAAAAAAAAAACAAAAAAGAAAAAAAAGAAATTCAAAACAGTTTAAAAATTAAAATTGACTGTTATTTTAAATGAAAATCTAATTTGAATATAAAACCAATTTTTCGAAGTTCTGTTTTTTTTTTTTTTTTGTTTCTTTTATAATTTTATTGGTACCTGTAATAATAATTATCCGGATTAGGATACTTTTAAAAAAGAAAATTATTTCAAAAATGATTAAAAATACTAATAATAAAAAACTGAATATATATATATGTATTTATATTATATAACAAAAAAAAAAACACTATTATGTATTTTATTACCTCAATTACCGAGGTTAATCGGTTAATGAGTTAATCGGGATTAAAAAAAAATTTGTAAGAATTAGTTATTTTTTGGTTCTTTTTATTTCTTACTTGTACTTTATTTCTTCTTTTAACTGTATTAACACTAAAACTTCCATGTGTATTAGCAGTTTTGAACATCATTTAAATTTGACAGGAGTTCGTATTCAAGGTGAACGTATATCATTGGTAAATGTATAAAGAAAAGCTTTTTCCTTAATTCAATTATTGTTTCAGTTATAGTTGAAATCACAGTAGTTTCTAAATTTTTTAATTCTACATAAAACTAAAATTTTATTGTCAATTATATCACAACCAATTTAGGTCTAACCGGTAAAGAACTTAAGAAAAATTTAACTTCAATAAGTGTAAAAGTTAAGGTCAAACTGTCAAACCATATTGAGAAACTGAACTAAAACAATCAAATAATTTAAAATAAAAAAGGAAAATTTTTTAACGTGATCATCTGCTAGAACAGGTTAACGGAAATTAATAAAATTTTGACTTGGTTTTTTTTTAAGATAATTACTAATTTAAAATTGTTGACATGGTAATGGGTCATAATCAAATTATTACTATTTTCAACAATAACTTTACAAATTTCGAACAGATACAGAGCAACAAAAAAACATAAATTTTTTTACTTGGACCATGTCATTTTCTTTTGATTATTTTCCGGAAACAAAATCCATTAAGGAAATCTTTGTTACGGATGGAAAGATAAAGTAGTGTACGATTTCTCGCGGTCTCAGGCTAGAAACAATACTGCAAACTTTGATTATAATCAATTATACGATAGAAAAATATTTTACATCTTTTTTTTAAGATAATTTTTCGATATAAAGGAAAAAAAGATTTAATAATAAAATTAAAATAATTTTAATTAGTATCCGTTTTTCATTGTTTTTTTAATAATAAACTTTATTAAAGTCCATTAAAAAACAGAACAATTAAAAAAATTGTTATAAAAATCTTTAATTTTAATAAAAACGAGGAAAGGTGCAGTAGAGTAGACTGTGTCAACTCTCGGATATCCGTATGAACGTAATATATCCTGTTTCTATAAAACTTGATCATCTTTTAAAAACATTCAGATGTTTTAGTACCGAACTACAGAGATATATTTATGTAAATTGTGGAGTTGTATGACAGCTACCCGAATCTATTGCGCCTAGCTTCATTAAGTTCCAAGAAATGCAAGAAACCTGAACCGGCTGCTTTAGACCAATCAAATTTTATAAAAGTTTTTGGCATGCAACTCGACACTTTTTCACTAAATTTAAGATAGCTAGCTTCAATAGACACTGAGTTATTTTCATTTAAAAAGACAAATTGTATGGCAACTTTCCGAACCTGCCATATCATCATAACCAAATTTTACAGAAGTTGTTGCCATAAAACTGGATCATCATTTGTAAAATTTCAGATACCTAGATTGAATAGACACTGGGTTATTTCCATTTAAAGAAAGAAGTTGTATGGCAGCTACTCGAACCCGGCGGCCGAAAATGCTTGAGTTAAATAGCAAAACTAACAATTTTGTAAAAGTGACGTAAAAAAAATTTCAGCCTCTAGCTCCTTTATTTTTTGAGTTATCGTGCGGACGGACACTGAGTTATTTTCATTTAAAAAGAGAAGTTGTATGGCAACTACCCGAACCCGTCGCACCACCACAATTAAATTTTGCATAAGTTGTTGCCATAAAACTTGATCATCATTCGCAAAATGTCAGGTTCCTAGCTTCAATAAACACTGAGTTATTTTCATTTAAAAAGAGAAGTTGTATGGCAGCTACCCGAACCCGTTGCACCACCACAACCAAATTTTGTAGAAGTTGTTGTCATAAAACTTGATCATCATTCGGAAAATGTCAGGTTCCTAGCTTCAATAAACACTGAGTTATTCTAACTTAAACGGATAAGTTGTATGGCAGCTACTCGAACCCGTCACACCAGCACAATAAAATTTTGTAGAAGTTGTTGCCATAAAACTTGATCAGCATTCACAAAATTTCAGATTCCTAGCTTTAACAGACACTGAGTTATTCTCATTTAAACGGAGAAGTTGTATGGCAGCTACCCGAATCCGTTGCTCCACCACAACCAACTTTTACAGAAGTTGTTGCCATAAAACTTGATCATCATTTTCAAAATTCAGAAATGTAGCTTGAATAGATACTGAGTTATTTCTATATAAAGATAGAAGTTGTATGGCAGCTACTCGATCCCGCCGACCGAAAATGTTTGATTTAAATAGCAAAACTAACAATTTTGCAAAAGTGACAAAAAAAAAATTTCAGCCTCCTAGCTCCTTTATTTTTTGAGTTATCGTGCGGACGGAAGTACATGGCTTAATCGACTCAGAATTCGATTCTGAGCCGATCCATACCTTTGACACTATATCTAGCTCGACTCCTTTAAGGTGTCACAAACGTAATGGCAAATTTATTATACCCTTGAACATAGTTCATACGGGTATAAAAATGTTTGCATTAACATGGGAACATTTTTTTCTGTTTATTTAGGAGAATTAAATGTAAATAAAAAGAAGTACCAACTTACTAATAAACTCTTAGGCAATTTAATAAAAATAAAAACTGATCCCGATCAGAATCTATGTTTCATATAATATCAGGGATTAAAGAGGCTATATCATGCAGTCTTTTATAAAATATATTTATTAATTAATTACAAAACAAAAATAAAACAATAAAAGAATATTTTTGTTTTGCCAAGGTTAAATTCTGAAAAAGAAAAATAATTCTGAATATTTGAATATTTGAAAAGCACCAACCTTACCACGAATTTCATTGATATTTAACTCATTTTCAAACTTGATTATCTGCGTTATCTATTTTTTAAATTTTACAGCAAATTATTCAATTCAAGAGACAAAAACTCGTTTCGGAGATGTCGAAACCAACAAAACGGTAGCAACATTAACTAAATTGTAGTTAAATTAAATTAAAATTTTGTAAATTTACTTTACCATTATGTTTGGGATACTGCTCATGTAGGCCAGATATAGATAAAGGAAGGTGTATAATATATTCTCAGAGTTAAATTCTGAATTGATTTAGCTATGTACGTACATCTCTTTGCATTATAACTAAAAAAAAAAAACGTGTTAGGATTCTGAAATTTTTACCATTTCTTTTTTTTATTAATACCTACAAGTTTTAATATGGAATTTGAATAAGTTGGACTGGCGGGTGCGAATACCTGCCATACTACTTATTTTTTATACGAAAATAATTCAATCTCTAATTATACTAGACAACCGAAATTTTGCCGAAAAGAAGTTAAGTTTTATTCAAACAACCTCTAAATTGCAAATTTAGTTTGGTCTAGACTAGAAGACTCGGATAATTTTGTATCTTCATCTTAAGCTTAACTTAAGCTTCACTTAAGCTTAACATCTGAAATTTTATAAAAGATGATGAAACTGTATAAATATAACTTCAATTTTTTCTTTTGGTTTGACGTAAAGGTTTTTGGGGACTATCACACAATTCTAAAATTTACATATTATATATTATGTACTTAATTAAGTCAAATATCTAAAATTACACACTTCTTAGTTGTTTTTTTTTTAACAATTTTGTGTTAGCAGTTTCTTAAGTACCTTATTCTAAACATTAGAATTTTTTCCCTTTTTTTTTTAATTTTTTGGCCATTAGAGTATCCTCTTATTTTCTTATAATTATGTGATACAATGTAAATTTTTGGAACCCTTTTGATTTTTTTTCTCATACTCTACTCATAAATATATATCAAATTTTTCCTACTATAAAAAAAATTCTTTCTGTTTAAAAAAAAAAACAATTGTAAACAGAAAAAGTCAATCATTTTCATAAATAGATCTATTTGTTATATTCTGTTGAAAACCTTTTTTTAAAGTAATAATAATAATAATATTTATTGAACAACCATAATATGATATGTTTTAAATAAAGGAATTAGAGTCACAAACAACTAAAAAAGGATAGGCTTTTTTACAAAAATAAAAAAAGACAAATATATCATATTCTATTAAAGACAAATATATGTTAGGATAATGTAAAAACTTTTCATAAGGGCTAATAAAAATCAATATTATAAAATTAACTTGAAATATTAATATTATTTCTACTATCACCACAGCTGCTTAAAATCTTTACACAAAAAACATTTATAAAAATTAGAAAAACAAAAAATCTTAAAGGATAAACCTGATTCTTAACTCATCAAATCTACAAATTCTAACTGGTAAAAAAACTAAAAAAAATCTACAGAAATAAATTCCATTTATACTACATCCGAACCATATTTTTATTAAACTTATATTAAACTAAATACTTCAGTAAAGAAAATATAATATAATAAATATGGTATAGTCCTCTTAACATACTTTCTTCAGCCTAACAACGAAGCTGTTTAGTCATCATACATCTTTTAAAAAAAAGATACCTACTAAAGAAAAAATTATAAGGACCAGCAAGTCATAAAAGACCATGTCATCAATTTTTTTTTTTTCGTTCTTGAAAATAATATAATATATGCGTAAATGGCATACAAAAATACGAACACAAAAAAAGAAGAAAGTTATATAAGTACTTTAAAATTCATATAAGGTCGATTTTGCATACAATTATTATAATTCCCATTTATTTTTTTCTCCTGTTGTTGTATACTTTTTTTTTTTTTAAAGGGTATCGTTTTTTACCAATTCATAATAATTTATCCTTTCAATTATAAGAAAAACAAAATTTAAAAAGTATTAAAAAAAAGTGTATAATATGGAGAACGTATCTTTCAATTGTTATTTTTTTTACTTTCAAAAATTGGTTTAAAATTGACCACATCATCATAAAAAGTTTCATAACCAAGTATTAGGTTTTTATTATTTTCATATATAATTATATTAAGATTAAATTAAACGAATCTACATAATAGACATGTTTCGATTATCATTTTGTTTTCCAACATGAAAAAAATATGAAATTTCTGTAAATTAAGCAAATTTTTACATACTGACTAGTGAAGGATTGGTTTTAAAATGACTTTAAAATGTCGTAAAATGTTTAAAATTTTTATATAAAGTAAATCTGGATATCAAAATTTTTTCAAATTTTATTTGAATTTTATTAATTTTAAATAAATAATTAATGAAATACATTTCGAAGCTTTCATTTCTTTCTATTATCTTTCATTTCAAATGTAATTTATTTAATGTTATTGATGTTACCTATAAGTATGCAATAAAAATTTAAATGTCTTTTGTGTTAAGCATTCTGCAGAATAGTTCCTTAAAAAGAGGTATTCCATAAAAAAATGATAAATGCATACAAAAAAGATAAATAAAGGTATTTATAGGTTACATAATATAATATAATAATTATCTAAGATTTGGTGCAATATATGTTAATTTTTCTTATAATGTTAAGTAACAACTTTATTTGCTCTAAATTTGCATTAATATTATTTTGACGTCCGTGAAATAAAAAGAAAGGGAATAATTTAAGTTACATTTCTGAATTATTTTTTTGTATAAGTTTTTTTATTCATTATTTTGCCTTTCTCTTTTTCAATTTTTTTCACTTTTTATTTTAATGAAAGATAAAATATTTTTCAGTACTTGACCTTTTTATTGATTATGGGATTTTTCATTCTTCATATTTTTTCAAACTGGAAGTAACAAAAATTGAAAAAAAAAAAAAACATTTTTTTAAAATGTTTCGTTTCCTGGGTAGTTTTAAACATTTTATAAAATTAAGAATATGAAATGAATAATAAAAGATACCCATATATATATCTATGTATGGGGGAAAATAAAAGCATAAGTAATTGAATGGCTGATTGAATTGATGAAAATAGAAATGACAAATCAGTTACAGTTAAGACAAAAAAAAAAAATTTATAATAATTTAAATTTTAATGGTTTTTAAAATAAAAAAAAAACTAAGAAACATTAAAAAAATATTTTAGAATAAAAATTTAATAATTAAATTTAAAATCTTGGAAAATAGTTAATAACAAAACATAGGTATAAAGTATAACAAATGGCATAGGGAATTAACGAAAAACATGTTGGCTTGTTGTCATTTTTAAAAAAGCATCATCTACTGAAATTGTCCGATATTTTTGTTTTTACAATTTTCATCATGAGTGTATTTTACTTTGATATAGTAATTTGCATATACCGTGCATTAATATATTCGATTTATATAAGAAGGAAAAGTTTGTACACATGATTGAATTTATTTTATGCAAATTTTTTCGATACATATTATGTGTGTATGTGTTAAAATTATGAAATTAAGTCGAAAAAAAAAAACTCAAATAATATTGAAATTTAACGGTAACTAATAACAATTTTCCATTAAAAATTTCTCATAATGTGTGTAAAGATAGGTTTTAACTATACCTAAGTTTTAAATTTCAGGATCGGCAATCAGAATTTTTAATTGTCAAAAGTGTACTTGTAATTTTCTAATTGATTTTGATGTTGCCATAAAATTTTACTTTTCTATGTTAATAAAAATTTAAAAATTTTTCATTTAATTAATTGCTTTCGGTTGTAGTATAGGATAATTACATTCGATTGTCAGAAAAATCATATTCTCATCTCAAATTGAATACCAAAGTTTAATAGCATCTATAATTTTCTTAGAAAAATATGTGTATAATAAAGTTTTCAAGATATTATTTTACTGGAAATATTTTACAAATCGAGACTTTTTACATTATTCATGTAGTAATGTCGAATTTCATACACTGAAAAACTCATTCACGTTCATTTAAAAAAAAATCGCGGATATATACGATCCACATGTATTAAAAGATTCTGAAAAATCCGTACATTTTGTACAAAATTCATTAAAATCTTTTGTTCTCTGATAATACACAAAAGCAAAAGGAAATATTTATATTTAATTTGTATCTTTTGTTATTTAATTATTTAATACAAATTTAGCTATCTATAGAAAAACTACTGCACTATTATGGTAAATGTTGTATCCGCGTAGGACCAAATATCTATATCTGCAAGATACTTGGTATTGCCATCTTTCTAAAAATATATATCCTTAATGGCGTATTTTATACTTTAAGGATAAAAAAGACATTTGAAAGCATCTTTGTTGTTTTAATGTTTTTATATAAAAACCGTTATATCTGATAATCTTATCAGCCAACATTTACCATAGTATCTTCGAAAAATTAATTAAAATTAATAATTAAACTTTTATTCACAAAAATTTTTTTTTTTTTGTAATATTATTGTTAAAATAAATATTTACATGTGTGATAAAAATTTTTTTTCAGAAATTTCAATAAGATTTTAAATGATAAATTTTAACTATTTTTAATGTAATTAAGATAAAATTTTTTTGTTAATATTTATTATATACTAGGTATATTTATAATATAATATATTTGTTTTTCCTTCTGAATATGAAGAAAACATTTTGTTTTTTTTCAAATTAGAGGAAATGATTTTTAACCAAAACAATGATAATATTAATAAATATAAATATAATAACATACATGGTATTAAGTAAAAAAAATAAGTTTTAAAAATTCCACTTTATATAAAAAATGCATTAAAAAGTAAAAAATGAAAATTACGGGTAAATAAAATTACGGAGTAATTTCAGAATAATTTTTGAAATCCTTTTTAAAAATTTTGTTTTAAAGAAATTTTTCTTTTTATGATTCGATTACTCTTTGAAAGCATTATGCAATGGGATATCGAATTTACAAACATAATAATAATTATCATCAATCTGTTTTAAAAAAGGATCTTATTTATATATACCTCTTGACCGTTAATTTAACTGAATTTAGAACTGAATTTAGAAACGAAACGAAAAGAAAATGAAAATATTTTCATTTTTTATTGATTTTCTTTTTCAAAAACCATTATTACAGTTTGTGTTAGACATTAATCTGATCGTCTTTAAAATTTTCTATGAAATAATATTATATAATTAGAATCAAGACAATTTTAAATAATATTTTTAAATTTTAAAGAAATAAATTGTAGTTTTGGTTTTTTGATAATATGCAATTATTTAACCTGCTTTCTAAAAAAATTGACAGGTTATAGCATTGGTAATAAGCATTTATTGGTAATAAATAATAGTAAATAACTATTACTATTAAATGAATATTTTTTTTTGTAACAATTTTAGTGTACCTACTGAAAATATTTTTTCACAACCATCAACAGACGTATTTTTGATTTCCAAAATTTGTTTTTTTTTTTTAAATTTTATAAATATTTTCTTACATGTTGCTTAAATTGCTAAATTTAAATTAATTAATATAATATACATTTGTTCTCTAAAATTTTTTATAAAGAATCTGAATTTAAAATGAAATCTTTATTTTAATAGAAAATTTTTTAATTTTTTTAAGTTTTTGACTTGTAAATTATCATTTTTTTCTTTCGGTATAAGTACATAATTTTCCATTCAGTGCTTTAACACCTCATATAATGTACAATTTTAAAATTTCATCATGAGATTTTCAAATTTTCCAAGATTTTTCTTCGTTATTTTGTATGCTATTTTTTTTTATTTTGCCTTTTCTTTTTTTCTTAAATAAAATTAAAAGGCTACGAACCGGAATAAAAATTGAAATATAATTCATCTGCAGACTGCAACTCATCAAAAAAAAAAAAAAAAACAAATAAGGTAAGTAAATTGACTATACCAGTATTTTTAAGTTTTTTTTTAACTCTTTAGTTTTTAGTTAAGTTTACTACGTTTTAACTTTTATTTTTCAAAATGGATTAAAAAGACCAAAAAGCAATACGTTAACTAATTAAAAATTAAATTTGGTTTTCATTTTAATTTTTTGTTGCAATTTAAACGTTAATTATTAAAAATTAAAAGAAAATAATTGGAAAAAAAAATTAAAATATACTTTAAGTTATCAAAGGAGTTATTCTTAGGAGTTAAAGTTATTCTTTCTAAGAAATGGAAAAACTAATCATACAATATTAAAGTACTTGACTAATGCAGATGCACAGTGGTTTAAGTCGCAGGCCTTTCAATCTAAAGGTCTCGGATTCAAACCCCATTTATGTCATATACAATATTAATAATTTATATCATAAAAATTAATATCGTAGTTTTACATAGTATCGTAATTAAAAGTTTAAATCGTAATAATTCATATCGTAATATAAAATACATAATTAATAATTCTTGTATAAGATAGTAGATGGCACATAAATATAGTATATATATTTGTGTATCATAATCTTGTAATAAAAAAAGATGAAGCTTAGTCAAATGTGTATAAAAAGCGTCTTAGTGGATACCTCACGCACGTCATGTCAGTGGAAAGAAAAGAAAATGTAAAAGCTTAAACTATACCAGTATGAATTTGAATTTAATTAGCATTAAAAGGCCTCGGTGGCCTAGTGGGTAAGAGCAAATAAAATACGCCGTAAACACCGAGGGAGTGTGGGTTCGAATCCCACACACGTCGTAAGAGTTATTCTCCCTTACGATATTTACAGCCACGCCTGAACAGGAAAGACTGTGTAATTTCCTGTCCACATTTATGTGGCAGAGAAATGCATTAAAAAAAAAAAAAATTGCATTAAGTAACAATAATAACTAAAATTTTATTTATATTTTCAAAATTATAATTACTTTTTAATAAATTGTTTCAAAGACTATAAATTATATTTCTTATAGGTAATTAAATATTTAATTCGTCCTCTAAAATTTCAAATTTTTTTTAATTGGATTAATTTAACCCAGTTTGTATTTAACTGTTAAATTTAATTTATATTTTTTTCTGTTTTGCGCAACACTGTTGATGATGGACAGGACACCTAGTTTTTTTTCTCCATTTTTATTTATTTTTACCTTTTTTTTTTTAATTGTCTGAATGTATGCATATAATGTTAAGGTGTTAAAGTTAATGTAACTGTTGATGATAGCTATGGTTTTGTTGATAGTCATCACTACCAAGAATAATGATTATTGTGATGATGATGATGATGATAAAAAGAAATGAAATTAAATAAAAAAAAAAACTTACAAAAATTTATTCATCCATAAAAGAATTTGATTTATAATTTTCCTGTATTTTTTAATTCGTATAGTCGTATTGAAGTGAAAAATGAAGAAAAAGAAAAAAATATTTTCCCGTCGAAAAATTTCAAATTTAATTTTGAAAATTTTTTTTTTCAAGAAAAGTTGAATGAACTTTGGAAAATATTATTCTTCTTCTTATTTTATTGATATCAAATGAAATTGAAATGATGATTTTGTAAAAAAAAAAATTTTTTTGAATGAAAATAAAGTATTAAAACTTTATAGCTATAATGTAGTATTTAAATATTAAAAATAAAATAATATTTCTTTTATAGTTTTCATTAAAGATCAACTCTAAATTAGGGGTATCGGTGGCCTAGTGGATAAGAGCGTATGAAATATGCTATAAACACCGAGCAAGTGTAGGTTAGAATATCACACAAGTCGTAAGAATAATTCCGTCTTACGACATTTACAGCCACGCTTGAAAAGAAAGCGCTGTGTTTCCTTGTCACATTTATATGCCAGAAGAATAAACTAAAAAAAAAACATAAAACATATAATATTACAAAAACTTTAATTTTCATAAAATTTATTCTTTACTATTAAATTATTTACTTTAATTATTTTATTTTATTCAATTATTTTTAAATTTTATTAGCGAATTTAAATAGATGCAATCAGTTGTATTTTTGTTGTAATGTCTTCAGTTTAAATGCCTTTGCTATAAAAATTTCAAAATATCTTAGTCAAAAATTTGTTTTTGGTTTTTTTTTTTCGTAGGTTGAGATTGAACTTTGTAATAAAAATACAATATACTCCATAGTACAATGTATGGTGAATTTTTATCCACTAATAAAGCTTATCCGTCCTCTCTTGAAACTAGTTAGTCGAACTGAATAACCATTAAATTTTTGCTATCGTTTTACTTTTAGTGTATCTTATGTACCTGTATTTTATTTTATCTAAAGATCTCATTTTTTTAAGCCTTCCTGTTGTTATATGAATTTCTACAAGTAGAGCAGCTTTTACAGTTATATGCTGTTATAGACGAGTTTTATGTTTTATGGCATATATTCTCTTTATTTCATCTATAACTATGGGAATCTCTATGAATATAATATAATTATATTTATCAAGTCATGCTGCCCATACCAGATCAAAAATTAATAATTATTTTTTCAATATTACTGAATGCTTTTTTTTTAATAATATAAAAGATTATCTATTACGAGATTCTGCCAGAAGAAGAGAAAACTAATTTTGATTTGAGCATCGAAAAACTTATAGAAAATTTTTCATTAATATTGGTAAATGTGTACAAAATTTTTAATTCTTATAGTTTTTCAATGAATTCTGGATGTTGTAATTTAATTTTTTTAAATTCAATTTTTCAATATTTATTTTTAATCAATATTTATGTCCTTGTTGTTATCTAGTATGTAGTAGTAGGTATAATTTCTTTATGTAATTCATATATATTCATATTATATTATTTTTCTTCGAATTTATTTAAAACTTGTGTTTTGTATAAGAAAGTAATCAAATTATTATTGTTCATATCCAATGTGTTGTAAAGAATACTAAAAATCTCTATGAACGTAAATTTAAAAAAATAAAACAAAGTAGTTTAGTTTGTCTCGTCTAACAGTTTTTAAATCTTTTAGGAAAAAAACATTTTTTTTTTTGTCATTAAATCTTATCGTTCAATTTAAACTCAATTTTAGATAAGTAATAATATTTTAATTTAATTTACTGCCTTTGGTTAAATTAATTTCAATTTATTTAACACAAACTTAAAAGTATGTAATTTACTTACTTACAATTTACTAATAGTATAGAAGTAGTATATTCTGTGATATAATTATATATTTACATATTACATATTATACGGAATTTTTGATTTAATTTTTCAGCAAAAGGCATATTACGTATAGAGGAAAATTATTTTTCAATAAATCTTTAACTAAATTAATTACAGTGGACTTTGAGTAGCATAAATGTCCCTTAACGTTGATATCCTACTAACATTGAAATCTAATAAGTTTACATCCATTACTCTATATGCTGAACCAGAACGATAAATATTATTGACTGAGTTAAACTGACAAAAAAAAAAAAAAAATTGAATGGGTATAAAACTATCAGGTATTATAAAACTTTATGTAATTATTATAGTGAATTTTATTGCATGTTTTAATTGTGCTATATTATGAAATTGAAGTTAGTAAGTATATGTCCATATAAATGAAAAAATAATGGTAGTACTTATATAAAAAAATCTTGGAAATATAATTTAGGTATTCAAAAAAAAAAGTAAAATTTTTTTTTTTAATCCATTTCTCTGTCACATAAATATGAACAGGAAATTACACAGCCTTTCCTTTTCAGGCGTGGCTATAAATGTCGAAGGGGGGATAATTCTTACAATGTTTGTGGGATTCGAACCTACACTCTTTCGTTGTTTACATCGTATTTTATACGCTCTTACCCACTAGGCCACCGAGGCCCCTCAATGTAAAATTTTTAAAAGTTCTTAAAAATAGTACCTACAATTGACTCATTAATAAAGTTTTTAAATACATGAGAATATATTCAAACGGTGCTTTTCCTATATTAAGCAGGTCCTTAAAGGATAAGTCAGAATAAACATTATATCAAAGATTATTTTTCAATTTAATAATTTAATCAATATTATATAATGATTTTATATAGCTCTTATTATTCTGGTCTAATGGAAGTTTTAACTTCATATAAGCTCAAATTAACTCATTTAAGCTTGAAATTGAAAGTCTTCGAGTTGAAATTTTCAGATTTAGTATTTATAATTTCGATGACCCAAAAAAATCCAATAATTATAGATAATTATATTAACAAAATTAACTATTTCTTATATAAAATAACAATAAATCATTAAATCTATAGGTACCTTTATCATAGAGAGTTTGAAAAATAACAAAAGTAATAAATATATTATAAAAATAAGGAAAAAAAATTAATCTATATCTATATATCTATACAATTTTTTTTTAATTGGAAAATGTGTATAGGAATAAAGAATAGAATAAAAACGAGGAAGAGTGCAGTAGAGTAGACTGTGTCAACTCTGGGATACCCGTATGAACGTAATATATCCTGTTTCTATAAAACTTGATCATCTTTTAAAAACATTCAGAGTTTTAGTACCGAACTACAGAGATATATTTATGTAAATTGTGGAGTTGTATGATAGCTACCCGAATCTATTGCGCCTAGCTTCATTAAGTTCCAAGAAATGCAAAAAGCCTGAACCGGCTGCTTTAGACCATTCAAATTTTACAAAAGTTTTTGGCATGCAACTCGACACTTTTTCACTAAATTTCAGATAGCTAGCTTCAATAGACACTGAGTTATTTTCATTTAAAAAGAGAAGTTGTATGGCAACTATCCGAACCTGTCATATCATCACAACAAAATTTTACAGAAGTTGTTGCCATAAAACTCGATCATCATTTGCAAAATTTCAGATACCTAGATTGAATAGACACTGGGTTATTTCCATTTAAAGAAAGAAGTTGTATGGCAGCTACTCGAACCCGGCGGCCGAAAATGCTGGAGTTAAATAGCAAAACTAACAATTTTGTAAAAGTGACGTAAAAAAAATTGCAGCCTCCTAACTCCTTTATTTTTTGAGTTATCGTGCGGACGGACACTGAGTTCTTTTCATTTAAAAAGAGATTTTGTATGGCAGCTACCCGAACCCGTCGCACCAGCACAACCAAATTTTGTAGAAGTTGTTGCCATAAAACTTGATCATCATTTGCAAAATTTCAGATACCTAGATTGAACAGACACTGTGTTATTTCTATTTAAAGAAAGAAGTTGTATGGCAGCTACTCGAACCCGGCGGCCGAAAATGCTGGAGTTAAATAGCAAAACTAACAATTTTGCAAGAGTGACGTAAAAAAAATTTCAGCCTCCTAGCTCCTTTATTTTTTGAGTTATCGTGCGGACGGACACTGAGTTCTTTTCATTTAAAAAGAGATTTTGTATGGCAGCTACCCGAACCCGTCGCACCACCACAACCAAATTTTGTAGAAGTTGTTGCCATAAAACTTGATCATCATTCGCAAAATTTCAGATACCTAGATTGAACAGACACTGGGTTATTTCTATTTAAAGAAAGACGTTGTATGGCAGCTACCCGAACCCGGGGACAGAAAATGCTGGAGTTAAATAGCAAAACTAACAATTTTACAAAAGTGACGTAAAAAAATTTTCAGCCTCCTAGCTCCTCTATTTTTTGAGTTATCGTGCGGACGGACACTGAGTTCTTTTCATTTGAAAAGAGATTTTGTATGGCAGCTACCCGAACCCGTCGCACCAGCACAACCAAATTTTGTAGAAGTTGTTGCCATAAAACTTGATCATCATTTGCAAAATTTCAGATACCTAGATTGAACAGACACTGGGTTATTTCTATTTAAAGAAAGAAGTTGTATGGCAGCTACTCGAACCCGGCGGCCGAAAATGCTGGAGTTAAATAGCAAAACTAACAATTTTGCAAGAGTGACGTAAAAAAAATTTCAGCCTCCTAGCTCCTTTATTTTTTGAGTTATCGTGCGGACGGACACTGAGTTCTTTTCATTTAAAAAGAGATTTTGTATGGCAGCTACCCGAACCCGTCGCACCACCACAACCAAATTTTGTAGAAGTTGTTGCCATAAAACTTGATCATCATTCGCAAAATTTCAGATACCTAGATTGAACAGACACTGGGTTATTTCTATTTAAAGAAAGAAGTTGTATGGCAGCTACCCGAACCCGGGGACAGAAAATGCTGGAGTTAAATAGCAAAACTAACAATTTTACAAAAGTGACGTAAAAAAATTTTCAGCCTCCTAGCTCCTCTATTTTTTGAGTTATCGTGCGGACGGACACTGAGTTCTTTTCATTTAAAAAGAGATTTTGTATGGCAGCTACCCGAACCCGTCGCACCAGCACAACCAAATTTTGTAGAAGTTGTTGCCATAAAACTTGATCATCATTTGCAAGATTTCAGACGCCTAGCTTTATTAACTTCCAAGAGGTGCAAGAAGCCTGAACCGGCTGTTCTAGGCCAAACAAATTTTACAAAAGTTGTTGGCATATAACTCGACACTTCTTTACTAAATTTCAGATTCCTAGCTTCAATAAACACTGAGTTATTCTCATTTAACCGGATAAGTTGTATGGCAGCTACCCGAACCCGCCGCACCACCACAACCAAATTTTACAAAAGTTGTTGCCATAAAACTTGATCATCATTTGCAAAATTTCAGACGCCTAGCTTCATTAGGTTCCAAGAGGTGCAAGAAGTCTGAACCGGCTGCTCTAGACCAACCAAATTTTACAAAAGTTGTTGGCATGTAACTCGACACCTCTTTACTAAATTTCAGATTCCTAGCTTCAATAAACACTGAGTTATTCTCATTTAAACGGAGAAGTTGTATGGCAGCTACCCGAACCCGCTGCACCAGCACAACCAAATTTTACAGAAGTTGTTGCCATAAAACTTGATCATCATTTGCAAAATTTCAGAAACCTAGCTGGAATAGATACTGAGTTATTTCTATATAAAGATAGAAGTTGTATGGCAGCTACTCGAACCCGCCGACCGAAAATGTTGGATTTAAATAGCAAAACTAACAATTTTGCAAAAGTGACGTAAAAAAAATTTCAGCCCCCTAGCTCCTTTATTTTTTGAGTTATCGTGCGGACGGACGGACGGACGGACAGACGTACATGGCTTAATCGACTCAGAATTCGATTCTGAGCCGATCCATACCTTTGACACTATATCTAGCTCGACTCCTTTAAGGTGTCACAAACGTAATGGCAAATTTATTATACCCTTGAACATAGTTCATACGGGTATAATAAATATGAAATTAAAGGAAAAATGGAAAAACGACTTTATGTGTAGTGGTTAAAGAAATAGTGAATTAGTGTATGGGCCTGCGTTTGAATCCTGAAGTAACCTGAATTTTTTTTTTGTATAATCAAAACCTTGGAAAATAGGAACAAGTATTGGTTTTAATGTATCTACTAATTTTTTGAATAGGAGTATACTAGTACAATTACTAGTATTCTATTATTCGTTTTTCTATTAATTTTTCTCAACTCCCAGGATATCTTCTTAAAAATTTATACATATATACATAAGAGGTATTTATGTAAATTTTTGTATTATTTATTTGCATGATACTTTGTGTAATAATGCCTTTGAATAAAAATTCAATTATTCTAATTTGAACCATATTATTTTGATGATGTTCACTGCTAAAAACAGACAGACATATTCGGAGTTGTTCTGCATACTTAAAAATATATTATACTTAACATACGATGAAAATATATTATACTTGCTGCTAGCTAAGTAGTACAAAAATTGATGTTATTTTCATCAAATATAAAAGCATTACCTATCCGCATAGATGACCGAATGTAACAATGTGATTGAAATGATAATAAGTATCATAGTTTTTTTTTTCTTTAAATACATTTCTCTGCCACATAAATATGAATAGGAAATTACACAGCCTTTCCTTTTCAGGAGTGGCTGTAAACGTCGTAAGGCGGCATAATTCTTACAACGTTTGTGGGGTTCGAACCCACACTCCCTCGGGGTTTACATTGTATTTTTTACGCTCTTACCGATGCTCCCTATCACAGTTTTATATTTAAAAAAAAAATTAAAATGATTATTTTTTGAAATACCAACTATGATCAATTTTCATCTATAATAGAGAAGAAAATTATTGTCAATTTTAAGTGAATTTAATTAACTTTTTGAAATAATTAACTTAAAAGAAAGTTTGCAGATACATAAAAATTGAATAGCTGAAATGAATTTAAATAGAAGTGTTCAAACCGTTATTGCATTAATTAGTTCAGTTTATCTAAACTTTACTGTAATTCTAATATAAAGCATTTACATTATTATAATATAAAACACTTACAGAAAATTGATCTAATTTACTTTAATTCTACATTTCAATATTTTGCAGTCTCACTTCTATATGTTCTATTGCAAATACATTCTAAATTTATATTATTATATTTTGTATATTTTGAACTTAATGTAAAGTATAATTGGGGTATTGAATTCTTCATTTTTCTTTGTTTTGTTTTTTGAAAATTGTATGAGTATGATATCTTTTATCGGTTGTAAGATTTTCTCGGTACCTTATATAACAATTAAGTTATAGTTATTAAATTTTTGCATATATATAAAATATGCATACGAATAATATCCTTTAGATACATATTATATTTTTATTTAAATTTTAAATTTCTCAAATATTTTCTAACTTTTTTTTAGAAATTTTCCAAAAAAAAAAAAAAAAAAAAACTCTTGAAAAGTAATTTATTGAGGTAAATTAGAAAATTTAAAATAGTAAATAGAAAAAAAAAAGTAAGTAGAAGGACAGGAATATTTTTTATGGTAAAAATTTTTCACATAAATTACTTTTATTTCTGTTTTTTGTGTTTTTTTTTTTTTGAAAATTGGTTACCATAATTCTACAAAATAAAATAAAAGATACTTATATCGTACATATAATTTAGACTTAATATATATTTTGGTCTATCCTATTGTAATGTATTCTATGGTAAAGAAATAAAAAAAAAAAGAAAAAGAGTTAATTTAATTTTTTTTTTTTTTTTTATTTAATTAATTGTGTATGGTGTAAAATGTAAAGAAAAGTTTTGAAAATATTTTAAATTGATTGAAAAGAAATTTTGATTTTATGAGTTTTGTTTAAAAAAAAGTTTTGCAAAAGAAAAATAACGAAAATGAGATTGTTTTTTAGATTTTAGTTAAAGTTTTAATTTGTTACTTACTTTAGTTATAAACTGAAATTGTATAATAATCTTTTAAGTATAATCTAGATTGAAAAAAGTATTTAATTAAAATTTCTTATTGAAATGCAAAAGTTTCATTTTTTTTTCTAAATTTTTGTAAGACAATAAAAGTTTTTCCATTTCCATTTTCTAAGGAACATTTTAAAAAATTGTTTTATAGATTTAACATTTTTTATTGATTTTTGAAACTACATAGATAATTTGAATTATTTGAATTAATCATATCACAATTTAAGAATCTCAAATAATAGATATTTAATTTCAGTTTTTAGATCTTAAATTAGGAATTTTGTGGGTTATGTTACTTATTTAGTATATTATTTTTAATATGTATTTTATAGTCTTTGTATTTTTTAAACCCTTGAATATTTTTGTATTTTAAAAAATCCTTAACCCGAGATTTACATTGAAAATAGGGACTATATCAAGATAGTTGACCAAAATTTGAATGTGTAATTGAAAAACTGTATATAGGGATATTAATTGTCCTTCAAAATATGTAAAATCGTAAGATATGCTAGTAGCGAAGATATAGTAATGAAGATAAAACAATGAAGAACAAAATACATCGACCATACATTATTTCATTCATTTTTGTCTTTTTCTATTAAATATATGTAAATTATTATTCTATTTTTACTTAATATTATGTTAATTAAATATTATTTTATAAAAAAAACTAGTGATACTGATTATATAAAAAAAAATTCATAAAAAAAAGTAGCAATTTTTTTTTTTGCTCGACTGTACAATGAAAAAAAATTATTGATAATTTTTGAAATTTAGTCAAAACATTATTTTCATTATAGAAAAAATTTGAGAAAATCATAATAAACGAGGAAGAGTGCAGTAGAGTAGACTGTGTCAACTCTGGGATACCCGTATGAACGTAATATATCCTGTTTCTATAAAACTTGATCATCTTTTAAAAACATTCAGATGTTTTAGTACCGAACTACAGAGATATATTTATGTAAATTGTGGAGTTGTATGACAGCTACCTGAATCTATTGCGCCTAGCTTCATTAAGTTCCAAGAGGTGCAAGAAGCCTGAACCGGCTGCTCTAGACCAACCAAATTTTACAAAAGTTGTTGGCCTATAACTCGACACCTCTTTACTAAATTTCAGGTTCCTAGCTTCAATAGACACTGAGTTATTCTCATTTAAACGGATAAGTTGTATGGCAGCTACCCGAACCCGTCGCACCACCACAACCAAATTTTGCAAAAGTGGTTGCCATAAAACTTGATCATCATTTGCAAGATTTCAGACGCCTAGCTTCATTAAGTTCCAAGAGGTGCAAGAAGCCTGAACGAGCTGCTCTAGACCAACCAAATTTTACAAAAGTTGTTGGCCTATAACTCGACACCTCTTTACTAAATTTCAGGTTCCTAGCTTCAATAGACACTGAGTTATTCTCATTTAAACGGATAAGTTGTATGGCAGCTACCCGAACCCGTCGCACCACCACAACCAAAATTTGCAAAAGTGGTTGCCATAAAATTTGATCATCGTTTGCAAGATTTCAGACGCCTAGCTTTATTAAGTTCAAAGAGGTGCAAGAAGCCTGAACGGGCTGCTCTAGACCAACCAAATTTTACAAAAGTTGTTGGCCTATAAGTCGACACCTCTTTACTAAATTTCAGGTTCCTAGCTTCAATAGACACTGAGTTATTCTCATTTAAACGGAGAAGTTGTATGGCAGCTACCCGAACCCGCCGCACCACCACAACCAAATTTTACAGAAGTTGTTGCCATAAAATTGATCATCATTTGCTAAATTTCAGAAACCTAGCTTGAATAGATACTGAGTTATTTCTATATAAAGATAGAAGTTGTATGGCAGCTACTTGAACCCGCCGACCGAAAATGTTGGATTTAAATAGCAAAACTAACAATTTTGTAAAAGTTCCGTAAAAAAAATTTCAGCCCCCTAGCTCCTTTATTTTTTGAGTTATCGTGCGGACGGACGTACATGGCTTAATAGACTCAGAATTCGATTCTGAGCCGATCCATACCTTTAACACTATATCTAGCTCGACTCCTTTAAGGTGTCACAAACGTAATGGCAAATTTATTATACCCTTGAACATAGTTCATACGGGTATAAAAATAGTAGATAAAAAAGTAAAAAAGCCATTAGATCTACTAGCTATCCTCTTGCAAATACTAATAAAGCTCAAATACTATGATGAACTAGCATGGTAGTTACTAACTAATGTAAACAAAGGGTTAGAGCTAAAAGCCTTTATTAAAATGTAGCTTATTCTTTTATAACCAAATGCAACAATTTTTCATTCATTTTAAACCTTTTCTTTTACATAATTAAAAACATTTTTAAAAGAAAATTTTATCTTTTTACCTTGAATGAAAAAAAACTTGAATGAAAATTGGTTTTATTTGACTGTAAAAAGAAGTAGACATTCGCCATGCAACTTTTTATTTAAAATATTTTGGCAATTTCCATTAAAAATTAATTAAAAATACTGAAAAAATTAATTTTGTACAGATAAAATGTAATTTTTCTAATTTTTAATTTGCTGAAAGAAAAAATTACTAATAATTATCAAATACAGATATTTTTTGGTAAAAAGAATAAAATGAAAATTTTTATTTTGAAATTAACATTTTCTATGTAAAAACATATCAAAAATTTTTCCTATAAACAGTCAGCAGGTATCAATTTTAATAAATCAATCTTAATTTTATTTTATAAAATAATTTTTTTATTTTAAAGATAATTAAAATTGTTTTATTGTTTATGATAAAAACAAAATCTTAAGAATAATAATTAAAAATTACTTTAATTAACATTTAATTAAAATAAAACTGTTGCACAGAACTTTAAAACTTTTTACTTGCAAACAACAAAATATATAGATATTATAAGTTTTCCATTTAGATTTCACCTCATTTTCATCTTAAATGTTATTTTCATTCCAATTGAGAAATTATAAAAATTACTATCTTAACTTAAAGATACTGAGTATCTTTATTTAGAAAATCTTGAAAATCACAAATATTTAAAATTTTTTTTTGCCTTTTTTTTTTTTGTTTTTTTTCTTATTTTTATTTACTAACTCTTATTTATCATACCAAATAAATATTTTATTAACATTTTCAAATAAAAGAATAATAAAAACAAAAACGAAAAAAACAAAAGAAAATGGGAAAAGAAAAACATGGAAAATCTCATGAAAAATAAAAGTAAAAAATTCACTTTTCAGATTAAGAAGAACCTGAAAAACCTCAAGAGGATCTAAAAATGACTTAAGAAAACCTACCTATATACAAATATAATAATATAAATATATCTACATTATAATATTATCTAAATAATATCAAGTAAAGAAAATGTAAAGTTACAAAAAAAAAAAATAAAAAGTTATAGAATAATTGAAAGAGAAATTGAAATAAAAAGAAAATTTGAAGAAAAGTACAACACGATTTTGATCCTAATTGCTGTTGTTTTTTGTTTTTTTTTTCCTCATTACTTTTGTGATTGCTGGCTTCATTTTATATTAAAAGCAATGACGATAATACGGTTGATGACATAACCATTGATGAAGATGATGACTTATGATGATGATAATGATGATGGTGCTCTTTTCTTATCATAAATTGGATTTACTTATTTTTTTTTTTTGTTTTTTTCAATTTTATTAAAAAAAGCTTACCTTACTATTTTAGCTATAAGCGATTTTTATAATGATTGTAATAGAGAATTTAGGAGAATTAGAGTTCAATGGTCTTAGCCTTTTCTTAGAAATTATGTTTATCTAAAGTTAAAATAATCGAAAATATTTTTTACTGTGGTCAATATAATAAATTTATATTGAAGAAAATTTTAATTTGATTTTTGAAAATTTTTAAAAGTTTTCAAACATTTTATTTAGTTTTGAGTTTAATTTTTTTTTAGAATATCATCCGAAATCTCAAAAAAAAAAAAAAACATTTCAATCTTGAAAAATAATACAAAAATTTTATTCAGTTTTGTTTTAAAAAATTGTAATTTTTAAAAATTTTCAAAAATTTTAGAAAATTTCTAATTGGTTTTAAAATTACTAAATTTCGAAAAAGTGAACATTGGTTAATAACAGGACACTTTGTGAATATTAGAGAACTGTTTTATTGTAAAATTGTATCTAGATTGTGTATTAGATGAATTAATCTGATCACAATATTATTATACAATTTACTTGTATACCTTAATGAATTAAAAGAAGAGGAAAAATCAGTAGGATTAATCGTAGGTATCATTTAAGAATAAATTGAAAAAAATAAAAATAAAAAAAACATGAACAAAAGAAAAATATTTTTAGAGGTGTGTATTTCAATCTTTAAATTAAAGTTATCGTTTAAATCATCAATTTTTTTATTTTAGTTTTTGTTCTTTAGATTTATAATTTTTTGTTTTCGTTTTTATTTTTATTTTGGAAATTCGCGTTTTATCACGCTTTCTATATTATTTATGATTTTTTTATTCGTTTTTTTTTTTTGTTTTTTTTTTTATAAGTTAGATTCTTAAATGGTTTGTATAAAATGAAAATAAATAGAATATAGATTTTTTTTTTTAATTTAGCTTTTGAATTACACTACATTTTATTAAATTTTTATTATTTTTTTAAGTTGTTTCTTTAATTTTGCAGAAAAAAATTGTTTTCATGTTATAAGTTTTGTTAAATTCTAATATGTTGAGGATAACAAATAGATAATTTTATATATAGAGAATTGAAGGAGTAAATGAAAATAGGGTTGAAGGGTAATATAAAATCTATACTATTTTAAAAATCTTCCATAACCGAAAACAGAAGCGTGAAATAAGAGAATTGAATTAATAAAAAAAAAGAAGTCAGTATAAAAGTTCTTATATAAATTTTTTAATCACAAATAAATTTTGAAATGGCGGAAACTGAATTTCTAATTTTTTTTTATAAAAGTAATAAAAAAACTTACTTGAATAGGTATAATTTGAGCTATTATATAAAAAGTAGAAAGGGCCTCGGTCGCCTAGTGGGTAAAAACGTATAAAATACGCTATAAACAGAGAGGGAGTGTGTTCGAATCCCACATACACTCGTAACACACGTCGTAAGAATAGTTCCCCCTTACTTCTGAAATTTACAGTTACAATTAACAGTCACGGTTACAGCGCGCTTACCTCCTTATATTTATGGTCACGCGTGAAAACGAAAGGCTGTGTAATTTCCAGATGTGTATTTAAAAGTTACAATATTAGGTCTGTATAATGATTATAAAAATGGTGGTGAAAAAGAAAAATTTAATTTTTCTTAAGATCTTATTTCTCACAAAATAGAAAATGTTAAATTTTGGTTTACAGTTGACATAATCATTAAATTTAAATTTTCAGAGATATCTGTTCCTTGATTGTTTGTAGAATCTGATAATCTATTGAATGTAATCTGATAATCTGTTCAAATATAAGCATTTTTCAAATTTTGAAAGGGTATAGTACCACAATAATGCTACAAAAAACTGCCTTTCACGAAATCAATATTTAAATTTAATTTTTTTTGACATTTCATAAAAAGAAAGGTAAAAGCGAAAGTTACTGTTAAAAATTTTTTACTTTAAGACTGTTAATAAATAAAAATTTCTATGGTCACATTTTAACGTAAATTATTTTATCATATTGTCATACTTTTGACTTTGTTTAATTTTAACGATTTTTATAACATTGAATAATTAGGTATTTCTAAGAAAGTTTTTTTTTCTTACTGACTATGTATAAAAGAAGAAAAAAAATTAATTACGAAGATTGAATCTAAACTGGGAATGTGGAAGTTTCAAATATAAAAATCTATTTTTATTGAAATAAATTCAATAAAAAAAAAAATAAAATTATTTAAAAATATCCTTAAAAAAAAAAAAATAAAATATTAAAATATTTGTATCAAAATTAAAATGCTGTTGAATAAAATTTAAACTTAACCACAAAAAAAAAAATAAAAAATATTAAATATTTATTTACAAAATTTTACTTTTTATGATAATTAATTCACAAGATTCCAATTTTAGTTAATAAAAATAGAAAACTTTAAAATTAATTTAATTTAAGTTTTATTCTTTCTTAGTTCTAAATTTATTTTTATTTAACAACGAAGAAGAATGAAGAGTAGTTTGTCTTTATTCTAGGATATCCATATGAATGCGTAGCTTAATTATAAGTATCAAGATATATTAACTTCAAGATATGCAAACAATCTGTTGCACTAGCGTAATCAAATTTTATAGAAGTTGTTGGCCTGTAACTTAATATGTTTTCATAAAATTTCTGCTTCTAAGCTTCAATAAACGCAGAGTTATTCTCATATAGAAGTTGGCAGTTACTCGAACACTCTAGTCAAACTTGCTGGATTTAAATAACGAAATTAACAATTTTACAAAAGTTACACGGTAAAAATTTCATAATGCCAGCTCCTTCGTTTTTTGAGATATCGTGCGAATGGACGAACGGAGTAACATTAATATGACTTAGTTAACTCAGAATTCGATTTGGATTCGATCTATGCACAGATAATAAATAATTTAGCTCTTTGAAGGTGTCATAAACGTAACGGTAAATACATATTATACTTTTGAACTAGGTTCATATGGGTATAAAAATAAATAAAATTTATTATTTTATTTTTATATTAAAAAACTTTTCTGTATTTTCAATTATATTTAATTAAAATGTTTTTTAATAATTTTTTTTTTTATTTTAATGGATATTTAAAGAGAAATCTATATTTAAAATTTCAATTTTAACACAGACTTGGATGTTAAGAAACCAAATCAGATTTTTGTGTAAAATAATTTATATCGAATTTAATTCATATACAGATATTTTCGTCTAGACTTAAGAGTAAAGTTTTTATTTAAAATAGAGTCCTGAAAATCTAAACAAATGATTTATTCTGAAACTGTTTTCTAGTTATAACTTAAGCTTTTATTCAGAATTTAACTTTTTTATATTGCCTGTTTTTAGGATACAAAATATTATCTATAAATTGCTAAATCCAGTGTAATTTCAAAAAATTTCTTCACGATCTTATAATATTGTTGTTGGCTATAATAAAAAATAAAAAAAAAGTATCACTACCATATTCGAAAATAACTCTAGCAAAACAGATTTGACTTTTTTCAAAAACAAAAGAAAATTTCAATGTTTCAGTGCGAGGAAAATGTTTTAAAACAAAAATATATAAAAAAAAAAAAATTCATTAGAAAATTTGTTTTGGAGTTACAATTACATTTATTCAACTGTATGAGCTTCTCATAGATTGCAATCCCACATTGTTACTAAAAAAATACAAAATAGGGAAAAATTAAATAATAATATTTTTTTCTATTAAGGGTATTTTTTATTTTCTTCTTTTTTTTTTTTGAAAATTTTGAAACTTTTCTATTTTATTTTATTGTGAAAAAGTTAAGTAAAGTAAAGTTTAAGTAAGGAAATTTTCTTTTGGAGGAAAAGTGTTATTCTTTTGTTTTAGTTTTAAATATTTTGTGTTAAAGTTTTATATTTGTTTTTTCTTTATATTTTTCTTATAAAATTTTTAAGTAGGTATGAGATTAATTACTTTATTATACGCTCATTTCTGAACTCATTTTCAAAACGATCGAACATAGACAAAATAAAATAAACCCTATCTCCCGATAAACAGTACTGCCATTTCAATTACTGCCAATCATTTAATTAATCAAAAAACAATTTTTTTTTAATACATTTAATATCACATATTTTTTTCTGCCAATCATTTAATTAATCAAAAAACAATTTTTTTTTAATACGTTTAATATCACATATTTTTTTCTAAAAAAAACATTTTCGTCCTTTTTCACATAGATGACCCACAGCTTTTGCATTTCTTTTCTATGAATTTGGAAAAAAATAAAATTAATATACGAGTAGATATAGGAAAATTTAGCACCTTTGAATCTAGATACCTATAATAATCAAGATATTTTTTTTTAATTATAAAATTATTTAAAACATAACATTATAGAAAAAAAATCAGTAATTTCCACCACAGAACCGACCGCTATTATAAGTATAATGCCAAAATTAATAGATTTTTTACATAATAATTTATGTCAAAGCAAAATAACTTCTAAAATTTAACATAATTTTTTTTTTATTCAATAACAATAATAAGCAATGAATAATTACTCGTAAAAATATATTTACATTCATTCATACATCCATACATTACATACATGTGTACATACATAATTTCTTTTTTCATTCAAAAATATAAGAAGTAAAAAATAATAAAAACTGTAAACAAATACAAAACAAACATAAGATTAATATGAAATCTGCTAAATTTTACAGTTTGAATTTTGCGTTATCATCAAGAGAATAATATTTATAGATATATTATATAAATTTTTAGATATATAAAAAAAAAACAAAAAAAATTTATTCATATAAATTTATAAAGGTGTGTTGTAATAAATACATATGTATGGAATTTGGACTTTAAAGTTGGTCGGATTCAAAAATGTTCAATGGCAAAGTTGTTGATATTTACTTGTGTAATAATTTTTTCTTAATCATTTTTCTCATAATATTTTCCTGTTACGAAATATTCGTAAAAAACTTAAAAATGACACTAGTTAAATAATACTTTCGGTTTTCTGATTTTTCCCGAAAGCTTATCAATCCAAGATATTTACGTTAAAATCTTAAATATAAAATTACAAAAATTTCGCTCAGTCGTTTAGGCTGTACACGTACCCTAATCACAGACACACCCACACACACACATACATCACGCTAAAAAATTGTTTACAGCCTTCTACGCATCGTAGTAGTGCGCATATTTACCAAAATCTCGGCTACAAGTTTTTAGTATGAAAATAATACCTATCTTATACATAAATGTATGCGGTCGGTTACAAAAATACGGGTCCTTATTGTAACAATTGCATATCACATTGGAATTTTATTTTTAATATTCTTGTTTACTTGCAAATTACTTTTGTTTTATAATTTTCTTGGTAAGAAAACAAAAACTTTTTCCAAGAACACTTTTACAAAAGTAAAGTTTTTTCCAGGTATTTTTTAAACTTCCTAAAAGTTATAAGCACATATCGGTAAAAAAGAATTTTTCTTATATTTAAACAAACAGAAAAAAAAAAAACCAAAAATTATTAAAGTAGTTGTTAATGCTCATAATAATATATTAGTGCCATAGTACTTTATTTTAACTTCCGTATTATTTTTTTTTTTTTTCACTTCTATTTTTAATTTTTATGGAAAATTTAAAACTTTAATATACATATTATAAGATACACAATATAATATATTCAGAAAAATAATATGTATTTATTTATATTTTAAAACTTGCTAGCTTTGAAAATTATATATATATATATTTTTTTTTAATGGAAAACTTATTCTACTAACATAGACAAGAACTAGATATACTATAAAGAGATCTAAAACATCCTATTGCTCCCACAAAGGATGTGGAAATTATTTGAAAGTGAAAAAAAGTAGGATATTCAATTTATATTTTTTCTTACTAGTATGTTTGCTCTTTTAAATTTATTAAAAATTTTAAAGTTTACTTTTAGTATTTTTATTGAAATTTGTTTGTTTTTGTAAAATATATTATATAGGTACTATGATTATATAAGTACTTATATAATATTTTAAATTTGTCATAAATTTTCAAGAGTTGCAAAAAAAAAAAAACAAATTAAAATAAAAATTCTTTTTAAAGGCATAGAAATGATATGTTGAATGAATGGTTCACTCCTATCATTTAACAGAGTTGTAACTGTTAAAAGTTACAATCTGAAAAGATGACAGTTGACTATTTCGACATAATGGACTGATGAAATTTATGTGGACCGTGTTGTAAATTGAGATTTTAAACAAATGAATTATTGTAGGTATAGAAATTAGTAAGCCGTCAAAACATTAAATAGAAAAAAAAAACAGGTTGGGGATGTTTAAAGTGAACAAAATTTTTTTTATTCCTAAGGAAAGTGTGAATCTTTCATGGTGACAGATTCTTACTGACTAAACCCCACCTCTTTTTTTTTTAACCATTGTGATGAAACGAAATCCTTAACATTTGACGCAATGTATTCACTATGGAGTAGTGATAGGAAAAGATAGGATAAGGATGCGGAAAATTTGAACTGAGGAGTGGGAATGTAAGAGAACAATTAATGAACTTATTATTATGATTATTTTGCTACTATTAGTAATGAAGCCATTAAATTGGAACAGTAACGACATGGAGTGGTATATAACACCTCCCCTTAAGATAAAATTTGAAAGCAGCTGTTTAGGTAATACAGCTATTGTTATATTATTATTATACGTTATTACGATATAAAATTACTACTTATTTCCTAATATTATTAAACAGGAATTTGAACCGAAAATCTTCAGATTTAAAGGTGCAATGAGTCAAATTTTATTGTCGATTTATCACGAACTTAGGTAAACTTATACAATGACATTGAAGGTTAGATTTTCAAAAAAAAAAAAAACATGTGGATGTGAAACTCGATAAGTCAAGTACCTATGTTTACTGTTTGTAAATAATGTTTGTTTGCAATCAAGAATGATTCAAAATCCCTTATCTAGCTAATTGTATTATCTAGCACATAGAATTCGAAACACAAGTTTACATTTTTGTATTATACCTATATAGGAGTATAATACAAAAATATACCTATATACCTATATATACCCCTATAGGGCCCTTATAATAAATGGAATCTTTTTAATTCATGACGATTAAAAATAATTAGAGATCCGTTTACAATACATATTTTTTCTGTGAAAAACTCATATTTTATAATAGTAAAGTATTTTAGATTTTTGTTTGAAAATTTTAAATAAAATGCATATAATAAATGTCTATATATATTGAAAATTGTCATATTAAAATTAATTTTAAATATTCTTGTTTAATTTTGAAAAAAAAGGATGATAATATTATAATGATTATAACAAGATATTGTTTATTATGTAGAAAATTATCTGAATGTACCTATTCCTTCCAATATATTTATGCAAATAAGGTTCGTTTCTTATATTAATAATAATATACCTAATATCAATCATCTTAATAATTTCTCTCTAGACATTTTTCCATTATAGATACTTCAATCATAGACACTTTCAATAATAAATATATCATTTTTAAAAAATATTTCGCAGAATACATATTTTGTTTTTTTTTTTTATTTTAAACGAAAAATTTTCCGACTTAATCTAATAGAAATTGACGAAAACAAAAAAAAAAAAAACAATGTCAGAATTCCAATAAAATCGTACCTTAAAAAAATTTTAATTTAAATTCAATAAAAAGTCGAAAATAAAAAAAATATTCGAAATTTTTTTTTTTTTTAAATAAATTCAATTGTCTGACCTTAGAACGAACGGTTGAAGTTATCTTTTCCAGATATTTAAAAATGTTTTTTTTTTATCGCAATATAACGATTTTGTTTTTCTAAAAATTTTCATTATTTTTTTTTTTATAAACCAAAACAGGGTATGAATGTCCTGATCAATTTAAATTTAATTCCAAAAATATGATATTTTTAATATTTTTAAAATTGCATTATTTTAATGTTTGCAAATACTAAATAAGTACATATACATATCAATATATACAATACGTATTGTATGTATATATACAAAATATAAGCTGATGTAAAAATATATTTAAATACATATAGATATATTACTATAGTTGGTGTCTGTTTTTTTGGGAGGATGATTTAACTTCATCCACGGAGCTTATGTCCTTTTAAATGGATTTATGTTCCATGGAAGTAAAGTCCGTTTTTAAATAAACTTAAGTTCAATTAAAATAGTGACAAAAATTCTATGGAACTTCGGCCCAATTTGCTATAAGGTATAAGTGCCATTGAAATTATGAAATTATTTTCTTTGTGTCAAAAGTTCCATCGAATGAAATAAGATCATATTTAAATTTTGTAATAAATATATATACATAAATGTATATATATAAACTTTACAGAATTTAAATTTTGCTCATAAAAATCGCCAATTCTACAAAATAATAATTTCTACTTTTTCCAGAATATAAATATATATATATAAAATTATGCATAAGGGAAATTCTGAATTAGGAGGGATGTTTGAGGTAGATTCAAAATCAGAGAATTGTCTTTGTTCCAGAATATAATATATATTCGTATATACGGGATTCTGAATTTAGAATTTTGAAAAAGGCTATAATCTTGATTTTACAACTAACTCTAAAATAATCCCTAATTATTTTTTTTTTTCTATACATATTAGAGAAGTGGAACTATGGTTATTTTATAATTTCCAACAAAAAGGTGCGTAACTTATGACCATTTTATTTGAGACTCGATGAAACTTAAGTCCATTTAAGAGAACATTAGTTCCATGGAACTTATGTCCGTGGAAGTTAAGTCATCTCGCCGTTTTTTATAATATTTTAAATAAGTGTACTAAAAAAAATTGGTTTTGCCAATATTTTTCGATGGTTATTTTAACACCATGGTTTCGTTTGTAGTTGATTTTAATTATGTTAGAGGTCAGTGAATTTTGAGTTTTTTTCCTTAAATTTTCTTTTAACTACTCTCTAATTTTGAAAATTTTTATATACGTATTAAAATTCAGTAAATTAAGGAAAATTAATAAAAAAAAGAAATGTTTCGAAATGTTAGAGGTTAAATTGGTTTTACTAGAACTTAACATTTATTTTCTAAATGTTCAAAACAGTACCTATAAAACTTCTGTATAGCATTTAGATTTTTTCCAAAATTTTATTATTAATTGATTATGGCAAAGTAAACTCTTGTTTTATATAGTACCTATGGTATGATTATATATTATAATATGGTTTATAATAATAAAAATATTAGTAAATTTTCATTAGTTCAGCAGAAAATAGATAGTATTTACACATATTTTGTTAATTTAAAATAAAAATATATAATTCATTTTAAATAATTGAGTTTTTTTGAAAAAAATTGAATAAAACTTTTTAATTTAAACTGAAACTTTAAATCTTCGTTGGTTCTCCTTCTATATTTGGGCGGATAATTTATTAAAACTATAGATAAATGTTATAAATTCTGTTTTACGTTTTTAAAAGATTGTAATACCAGTAGTCTTGACATATTTATAAATTAAAAATTTTGGCAAGTTTTGATGAACCTCAAGAAATCTCCTCAATTCGATGAACAGTATTTTTCATCCAATTTATTATTTTTATCATGATTTATTAGAAAATACAATTTTTTTTTTTAAAAAGTACCTGTATAATTTATTTTCTAAAATTAAATAAAATTTCCACCATTTATTGCATTTTTAGAGAGTATTAAATTATTATTATTAAGAGTATTAAGTAATATAAAAGTAAATCTTCTGATGTAAATCTATTGTCCTCCTCTTATTACTATGTTTTATGTCAGCCTAACTGTTTCTAAGAAACTAAAGATCTGTCCGGGAGATTCTTTTATTCTTGACAGAATCTACATGTACCCTAATTCTCTATTACAATTTTTTTTAAGTATACCTCTTAAGCCAGTAGTGATCCGACAGGAAACTTGTTAGAATTTTCAGTTTAATTTTAATGGGCTCTATGATTTTTTCACATCATTTCTCAAAAGTTTCTTAGATTGTCTGAGTACGGATTTTTTACTCCATAGTTTATTTCTACAGTTTTTCTTTTCGATTTTTACTCCTTCTCTTATTTTTTGCTTACCTATGCCAAAGATTCGGGATCTGTGAAGGGATTTGTAGCTCCTTATTTTGCTATTAGATTCGCTTTGTCATTTCCCTCCATTCATGGTATCTCAGTCCAGGTACCCAGTAAAGGGTTACATTATTGTTTGTCCATAAGCGTAAAGAGTATACCTATATACCAATTAATTTAATTTTAACTTTAATTTTCTATAATTGTTCTATAAAATTTACCAGACTTTTAATTAGTTTTCGTTTAAGGGACATTAAAAGTTTAATAAAGTAATGGTAAACAGATGTCACATATTGTAGTAACATCCATTTAAATACTTAAATATTTTTTCTATATCCAATATTAGTTAAATAATCTGAATTAAATTTTCCTCTAAATATTGTTTAAAGGAAAATGTCCTTTTTCTTTCTTTATATTGAGGTTAATTCATAACCAATATTTTCTTAACTATCCATCTAATAAATATTTACAAAATTAATTTAAATGGGTATAAATACAACCATATTGTAATGAAAGTATTAGTTTTAGGATAATAAAATTTTGTTTTCCTGAAATTTATGAAAATGATTGTTTTTATTTTTCTTTGTTTATTTATATACGTACGAACGTTAGTCAAAGGTATATTAAAATTGTTTCTCCGTTTGTAACACATAGAAATAAGAATGGCATGATAACTCTAAAAAGAACTACGGTCTACTAAATTATTGTGTTTGGTTGATATCAGAATAAAACTTTGAGTAGCTCTCTAAAAGCTAAATTTTTCATGTCTAAATTTTTCAGATAGACATTTGAATATTTTATGACGACATTAAATTATTTGACTTAAATTTTCATGTATTACGTGTGCGTGTATCTATATGTTTTAGAAAATAAGGGCTAATACTTAACTATACTAGTTCTATTATTGGCTAGTACTAAGTACAAATTATAAATTTATTGCTAAACTTTAAATGATTCTATAGGATAATTGATAAAATATCGGATTGTTAACACTGTAGATGGTAGATGGAATCTGTATTGAGATAGTTATTTTTAAGTTCGTTCGAAATTTAGCTCAAGATGTTATAAAACTCACAGAAAATATTTTTGAAGCAATTCATAGACTTGTTTTTACTTTTTTGTTGAAGTCTACTCTTGCTTCTATGTAGTTAGCTGTCTTACAAAATTGTAGGCCCTTACAAAACTTTTATATTTTAAAAATAATGAAAAGTTCAAAAAATAGGATTGAATTTACAATATAAAGTATTGGTTCGGATATTTTACAGTTGACAAGGGTAACTATTTTTTGTGTCGTTTTATACTAAATTTTAATTATATTTTATTATTTTAATTCAACATTTTAGAAAAATATTGTCCTAATAAAATTAACATTAAATGGTTTTGCAAATGTGAACATTTTCAGATTTTATCATAAAAATTTCTGATAAAAACCAATAAAAATTTTGTGTATTCAGTAAATGGAACAGTTGAATTTTAGTTGAAGGTTCAGTAATTTTTAGTTTGGTAAACAAAAATAATTTTTCTTAATCCCTAGATTCTTAATATTGTGAAAAGGAACTAATATCCTTCAAAAATAATGTCCAATGAATAGAAAATAAATGAGAATTTATATAAATTTTTAATTTACTATAGTTTTTGAATTACATTTAATTGTATCTTTTGCAAAAAATAAGAATTTGTCTACTAGAGTAATTTTTCCCCTTACAGATGTTGTATTTTAATATTAAACAAATTACCAGATATTCCCAATTTATATTATTGTAAATATTTATTCAACAATATTGATGGATCGAAGTTTTTGTGCCATTCAATAGTAAAATTGTTTGGCTCAACATTACTTTGAACAGGACTCTAATTAAGTTCTTGAATTAATTACCAGCCCTTATTCTATTTGAACGACTAATGTATAAAATTGCTTAAAATAATCATAATAATTGCCTTGACTAGAATCGAAATATTGAGAAATGTGTTGACTACTAAGTAGAAACTCTAAAAAGTAAAGAGAATATACAATTTTGTTATATAATTAAACACTTAAGCCTACTTTATTGTACAGCATACATCTATGGCGTTGTACCAAATAAAGAAATATTCAAACAGACCATTCAATTTTTCCAGAATAAAATTTTACATAACATGATAAGCGCTCCTTGTTACGTACAAAATTGAAATTTACATTGACATCTGGAGATTTCTAGTCTAAATAAAGAAATAAAAAATATGAACTAAAACATAAGATCCGTTTCAAAGGGTACATAAATGTAAGGCATCAAAGCCGTTTAATTTCAAAATGGCAATAGGTGGCTTAAAAGAATTAAGTCATTAGATTTAATGTTGGACTTAGATCTCCTTCACGGAAGTTGGAACGAAATCTATGAGTTAAAAAAAAATTATTAGTTTTTAAGACTAGTTTTAATCTTTTAAGACGAGTTTCATATTTTTAGTGGTTTAAAGACTCACATAACTGTTTTGTGTGCAGTATCTTTCGATGATTTTCATCATTCTTACCCAAAAAAAATAATTACCTTCTAATCATTACGAGTGTTAGTCTCATCAAAAATAGATTTATGTCTTAAATTGTTGGGAACGTCTAGCTTTCGAAATAATACTTAACTATTTCTAATAATACTATTTTGTTGATGCTCTTTAGTTGATAATAAATATTATTATTAAATAAACTATCTTTGATAAGATCTAACTGTTACACAAAACTTAATTTTTAAAAAGGTTTTGATGACTTTAGAAGCATGAGAATAAATAAAATCAGTAAGGAAATAATTACAGTAGAAGACCAAACAGTTGGTCAAGGCAAAGCTTCTCCTATCTAGAATACTAACAACAAAGTGAGGTACAAAAAAAAAGTCAAATATAGGCTAAGAAAAGCCAGAACTCTTCTGGGGAAACTTAACCCAACCCAAAATGGCCATAAATTACAAGAAAAACAAAACTTAGAATATTTAAGGCATTTGTAATGTCGGCACTTCTATATGACAGTGAGATTTGGCTAACTAAAAACAGCATCCGTCAAAAACTCCAAGAGTTCGTGAACAAGTATCAAAGAAGAATAGGTATGCAGAATATTCTGGCGCAACACCATCAGCAAAAGGGATTTATGGTAGTTAATAGTCGAAGAACAATTATAAGCCAAATAAAACGTAAAAACTAAAACGTGAATTGATTGGTCACACTTTGAGAAACTATAACTACAATATCCCCAAAAATGTAGTCCTCAAGGAAGCCAAAGCGTGGTTAGTTTAATAACACCTGGCGTCGAACAATCACGGTAGATCCTGCAAGCGAAACCAATGGTGGAGGCAAGTGGATCCGCTTGCATAAGAGTAGTAATAGGAGAAAATAAGGTAGAATGTTAACCAACGGTTTTTAAAGCGCACATTTCGAAAAGACAATACAAACTATTTAGAATTGTGACTTACACCAAAATTTAAAAATTTCATATAAGAAAAAATGTGAAAATAGAACTTTTTTTTGTAATTTTGAGGGGCTGTAAGTCCGGAACTCTATAAGACTAAGGAAAATCTTTAATGCACATAAAAATATATTACTGAAGCTTTAATTTTTATGTCTTGCTGAAGAAAAAATTGTACAGGTATTTAAAAATAGCAAATTTTCTATTTTTGAGCCGTAATAGTTCATAAACACTGGGTGGTCCAAAAAAAAGCGTGCCGGAGTTATGAAGTTAGAAAAATCATGCAAAATTTAATTTTCACATAACGGTAAATTTAAATACTAATTAATTTAAAAACAGTGTATAATTTTGATATTGACTTTTAAAAAGATAAAAAAAAATCCTGTCGAATGGCGTTTTCAAATAGAAAAAATAATAACATGAGATATACGCATTTAAAAACAGTAGGGCTTTTTCAAAGTTGGAGGGACTGCAGCTCGGCAATGGATGGGGCTACATGAAAAAGTTGTTCTACAACATTAATTATTTTATGACACCTACCCATGGTTAACATTTTTTTTCTCTATCTTTAACGGTGTAGAAGTTTTGTAAACAGACTGACAGACGAACGAACAGACAGATAGACGCACAAATGGGTAGAGTGAAACTAATAGGCACTTTTTTTCAATTTTTTTTTGGAAATAGGCTAAAAAGGGAGCACTAAATAGCAATTTAAGAGAAAAATGTAGAAAATATACTTAAATTTTAACTTAGGAAAAAATTTTTCTGAATTAAAATATTACAAATTTCTTAAAAAGAAGTCGAAAATATTTTTAAATAAAAGTTTATGTAAATAAAATAAACATAGGTATGATTTGAATGATTTCTACTACTTCAAAAGATCAAAATACATTGCAAAATGATATTATAATCCCTTAAATAAATTTTTTTTTTTTTCTTGTGAATTAATGAAAAACAAATTTTCTTTTAGAAACTTAAATTGATCTAACAATAAAATAAAATAAAGGTGAGTTTTAATTCAATTATCATTGTTTTTTTTATTGTTGTTACCTTACTGATGATTTTGATATATAAAAAGTTAATATAAAAAAAAAAAAAAAAGAAATACTGAGGTGACTGACTTTTATATTTAAAAAAAGATTTAAATATTATCAGAGTTTCATCATTATTCATCTAGAGACCTAAATCACAAAAAAAATTTCAAAATGTCTACGTAAATAGAAAAACTTTTAACCTTTTTTTTTTATTTCTCTTTTTTTATTTTTCTTCAATTTTTTTAAGTTTTGTAACTGCTGTTGACTGTTTTAGAGATGATATCATTCAAAAAATCTATTAGAATTTTTTTTTTTTGTTTTGTACTTTTTTTTAAGTTATCATTTTCACTTTTCTTTGCCAATTTCACTAATTCTCATTTTCTCACACCAAACTTTTATAAAATTAAAAATTTATTTTTCTTTTCAAATTTTTTTACAGCCCCTTGTCACCCTCTTTCAGGTCCACCTACTACTATTATTATTTAAAAAAAATAAAAAACAAAGAATCAAAAATTAAAACTTTTTTATATGCAAATTTTTTTTTTATAAATCTTCGCTGTGAAGGTCTTCTTTTCGCCCACAAGAAACTTTAATCCTATGGGATTTTAAGCATTTTTTTGTTTTTTTTTTTTTTTGTGTTTTCTTATTTAACACCGTTGGTTTTCGATGATTTTTAAAAAGATTAAGACAAGAGATTTTTATTTTATTTTTCGATTTTTTTTTTTATTTGCAGTTTTATGGTTTTGTTTGAATTAGATTGGTTTGGTCGTGCTACAATTAAATATATTTTGTTTTTAGCAGTGATTCTATAAAAGTTGTTAAGTTTTTTACAAAACTTAAATAAAAAAGTCAAAATATTGTTTGTAAAATCAAAATTGGTATTTTGTTTGCTTAACATTTTTTGATTTTTCAGATTATCAAGGAAAAAAAAAAAAAATGTAGGTTATGTTCAAAAGAAAATTAGTTTTTTTTTTCTTTTTTACTTGTTTAAACCTTAAATTTTATAATTTAACCGCAAAAATTATTACAAAGAATTAGTTAAGAAAACCACAAAATCTGATAAAAAATAAAACGTAATTAAATTTATTTATTGCAAGATCAAAAACTAGAAAAACATATTATAAAAAAAAGGCTGGGAAAAAAAAAAATAAGGACTTCGATTTGGATAGGTACTTTTAATTTTTTTTTAATAATTATTAAAATTTAAAACAAATAATTATTAATGGTGCCCACCTATTAGAAGAAGAAAATGTTATCAAGTATTTTGAAAATGGTACCTAATTTATTTTTCTTCAATCATTATGGATATGACATTATTTACAATAAAGTTTTGATATACAATGAAAATTTTAGAGCTAGTCTGGACTTACGGTATTTAGTTATGGGGTTGTGCTAAACAGCTTTTTATACTACAATTATTGAAACGTGCCAAAATAAGGTATTGCGAAATATAGTTAATGCTCCCTGATATGCTGGCAATACCAATAATTGTAGGAGCCTTAAAATCCCTATTATATCAGACGAAATTAAGAAGTGTGTCTGCCTCATTACGTCAATGGGGAGCAAACGTGACTCATTGACAATCGTAACTTTGGTATTACAAATAAAAAAGCGATCTCATAATATAATTAATACACAATGCATAATGGATTTACTCTTACGTACTAAATAAAGTGAACAAAAAAGTTATGGTTACGTTGACTAATTTTAGTTTTTGAAACAGAAGGTGTGGTTTAGTGTGGTGAAAGCCTGATAGTACCGTTTTAACGGTCGCTACCAAAACGATTATTAGGCCCGTTTCAAGGTTCTCATCCCCTAACCGCAAAAAAAAAATATATACAATTTATTGTTCTCGTTGTCCTTTGAAAATTCCGTTCAATCACGAAATATAGATGTTAGAGATTTATAAGTCGGTAAAATGCGAATAAAAAGTTCTTGTGTTTTAATTTGGAAACGTATTTTAAAGTGCTAAGGTGCATACTTTCCTCTTAAAATTTTTTTTTTTTTAACTTTAAATCAATAATATTATGCTTCTGACCAAATTTAACATTAAAAAATATTTGAATGGAGTTTTCATTTTAGAAGAAAAAAAGTTTTTTTTTAAGTATACTACCTACTTTTTTTGAGATTATAATAATTTAAGAATGTCTAAGGACATTAAGAGTTATTATATTTATTTTAATTTTCTTTTTTAGTTTAATTAAAATAAAATTAATTAAAAAAGTATTCTGACAAAAAAGAAAGTTAATTTAAACTACAAAAATTTTGCACTTTTAATTAAAAATAAAAAAAAAAAAACTTAGAGAATCTAAAAAAATGCAATAAATCCAAGAATCATTATTTACATGTGAATATCCTAACGACATAGAAAAATGTAAGAGGCTTAAAATTTTCCTTTTATTTTATAAATGGATTTCAAAATATTTTTATTGTGACTTCTGGATTTTTGTTACAAATAAAGATTAAACGAAAAAAACAGAAACGTCTTATAAAAAAAATACAATTTATTTATATTTTAATTTAATTAAAAATAAAAATTAAAGGGGAAAAATAAATTATTTCTGTAACTTTTAGAAAGTGTCTATAAGCTAAACTTAAAACCATTTTCATATTTCGCATTTATGTTTGTCATCCATATTATAATTTTGGTAATAAAATTTAAATAACAATAAAAGAAATACTCTATATTGTAAAGATCAATAGGTTTGGTGTCAGCTTAAATTTAAACATTAGAATACACTACAAAATAGTTCGACATGATTGTAACACTGCTTTGGGCTGTAAATAATTTAACTATTTATTGATTACTAAATTCGATGGCACTTGTTTTTTCTTTTTAAATTTTTGGATTCGCGTTCCATTTAACAGTTTTTTATTAGGCAAATTGGACTGTGATATTTTCTTTTAAGTAGGTAATGTTTAAGAACGAAAATTATGCCGAAAACATCATAAATATCCCATAAGATCATATGGTAAAGGGTCATATAAAAAATTTTTCCAATTTTGAAGAAAATACTAAAGTGAGTTAAAGAAATTTTTCAAAATTTCCACGCACTTATGCAATATAATGTATAAATTAAAAAAAAACTTATTAGAGCTAACTACTAGCTATTAGTCTAGTATTACTATTTCAGTCAACTCTGAAAGTTTTATCTACTGCATCTACTCTATATGACTTGAAATTGCCGGTATAGCAATACAAATATTAAATTTGTAATATTATTATTTTATTTTCAAGCATTACTAAATAGCACTTCAAAATTTTTTGGGCCCTTTAGGATGTTGGCCATCAAAAATTGATAATATATTTTTTTGATTCTGTTGAACCAAAGAGCGGCAATAATAATAGTCCCTTCTTCAAATAGTCTCGAGCTTCGGCTACCTGTTGTCCAGATATTTTTTGTTGAGTACTGGCACCGAGTAGAAAGGTTATTCGAATACAAAACTTCTCCATTTTTGGAATGCGATCTTTACAATATTTTAAAATATATTTTTCCATTTCTAAGAGGTAAAGGCTATAACATAAGAGATATAAAATTTACTGTATTCTTGGCAAAACAAAACACTAGTGATGCAACCACCGTTTTGCATGGCTTCAATGATGGTACTGATGGTATTGATTTGAATGATTGTTTGCTTGCTATTGTAACTAATAAACATGTTGAGGTTCATCAAAAACAAAAAAGCATACTGTTGTCTGTTAAATTGCTGTTGAAAACCAAAGTTGTTCATGTGAACTCCGCTTCATAAGTTCGAACGTCATCAGTTCGGAAAAAGAACGACATAAGTTCAACATATTAAAAATTTTCTGTCGAACTTATGACGCCGTTTTTTGCAATTGCTTGAGCTTGGAAAGACAACTGACATGTGTGGCAGATCTTAAGGTGCCGGCACGGCAAAAAAAAACGTTTGACGGATTTTTACGCAATACAGATTTTTCCGAATAAAAAATGAAAAAATTGCAAAGGAAAATATACCACCAGATCATCGCAAATATTTAATAGATGGAACATTTTCAATGGTGCAAAAAAGCTGTTTTGAGCAGCTTTTAATTGTGTAGATAGAATATTTTGAACAGGTATATTATTATTTACTTAATATTTTTACATTTGTATATATTTTGTGTGTGAAAAAATTCATAAAAGCGAGGGTGCAGGGCGCGAAACAAGGCGGTAATGCTCTGCGCGTTTGCGGAAGCGTTCGCCTAGCTGTGCCGCGTTGCGCCGAGGGAGCTATTTATCATAAATTTAGCTACTACAGCAAAAGCTGATTAGAGCTTATTTAAAAATTAAAACAAAATTATTTTATTTTATTTCATTTTAATATTAAAAATAAAAAGCGACATAAGTTCGACAAAAATTAATAATCTGTCGAACTTATGTCGTTTTTAATATTAGTAATAATTTTTTCGAACTTATGACGCGTCCAAAATTATTAATTGACAGAAAGTTTTTGTCGAACTTATGTCGTTTTTTTTCGAACTTATGACGTTCGAACTTATGACGCGGAGCCGTTCATGTGCAAGAAAAGCCACATGTATTTACACATCAAATGTTTTGAACAATGAATAGTGAATAGATCTAGTTATGTCTAATGAAGTTTAAAAAAAGTAAATATGTATCTTTAATTTTGTTTTAATTGCTTTAATTTTTTAAATTAAAAAGACTGTTTGTCAAAGAATTTTCCACTCCCATAATTTTTTTTATTATAAAATATTTGTTTTATTGTAGTATCGCTAATAGATGTTATGTTAAAAAAAATTTCCATTTATGTAATATTTCAAAGTAAAAAAAGATTACAAAGTAAAAAGTAAAGTAAAAATTAAAAAAAAATCGCATTGATGTGCAAAATGAAATATTTATTAGAAATTTTTTAAATAATTAACGAATTTTGGCTAATATTATGTTGAGTCTGTCTTCAAGCTAAGAGCAATCCATTATAGTGGGAATGTGCAAGTACAAAGTCTTCTTAATTTTTAAATTTTGAAATAAAATCTGTTACTATTTACATTCTTTTGCAAACAATTGTATAAATAAACAAAATGATGCTAAACTGCAATTTTATAACGTTGAATATTGTGTTTTAATAATGAAATAATAAGTTTGTCAAGGACATGCTTTTTTTTTTTTTTGTTCTGAGACATGACGGTTTATTTGTGTTTATTTATAAACAAAATATAGAAAAAAATTTATTGATTCACAAGAGAACAGTATTTTGTAATTCTTTTGATGTTTTCCTTTGATTGAAAAAATCAAATGATAAAAACAACTAGAACATCAACTATGTAACGACAACTTGAGTACTTTTATTTAATTTCAATGGAAAATTTTAATGAAAAACAAAAATAGTGAAACGTTGTAAAGCAGTAAATAGCGAAACAAAGGAACGATAAGAACGACTTATATAAAAAACTTTTATATAAAAATAAAAATCATACAAAAATAAATTACAGTACCCTGATAACCCGGTGACACAGAAATAAAGAAGTTAAAAACAGAAGTCAAAACAATGAATTTTTGATTTAATGATGTCAATGTTGATTGGATGATGAAAAAAAAGGACAAAATTGATTTTATTTTTTGTTTTATTTTGCCAGATGACAATTTTAGTATTTTTTTTTTAAATTTTATTGTTTATCATATTGTACAGCCTTATGAATTTTATTGCCAACCAAATTCAAAATAGTATTAAAAAATTCTTTTGAAAGAATATAAGATTATAATCTGCAAATAGAATCTGTAAAGGAATAAGATAGTTATAAATATTTTGGATTGTTTTCTGGATTTTGTTGATTGATATTTTTTCTTATTGAATAGATTTTCTCTGTCAATAACTTAAAATGTATAATTACGATATTAAAGAGAATTTTAAATGTGTGTGTACAAAATTTTATTCAAAAGAAAAAAAATATTTAAAAAAATATGAAATCATTTTTTACGGAGCTGTGTGTATATTAAATCTTACAAATAGTTAACAGACTGTAACATAATTTTTTGTTTGTTAAAAAATGTTTAAAATTTAGTTCATTTTATTAAAGAGACGAGAAAAAGAACAGGTTTTTGGGAAGAAAAATAAGAAACTTTGAATCAAACAGGAAAATGTATGTCTAATATGTAAATATTTTCGCAAAAATACAGAAGGTTTAAACAAAATTTGAAGGATTAAAGATGAAGAAACCTTTAATAAATAAGATAAAATATTTTTAAAAAGCAGTCCTGTAAACTTTAAAAATTGATTATTTAAATATATTGTATGAGATTTTCTAGAAGTGGAATGCCCAATCAAATGTTAGTAAGTAGTTGTAAAATATATTTATTACTTAAATAAAGAAAACTAAACTAGTTGCAGCTATTTGACAATAAAATAATAGTGAAATTAAACCTGATATCATATTATTGAAAAATATAAAATGTAATTTGTAACCTGAGATATCTATGAAATATTTTTTTTATAACATTTTTTAAATGATGAAATTGACCATGACAATAGATACTAATAATAGAGAGAACCCAAAGAGTCAAAAGAAAATACAATCTATAATTTTACTTAATAACAAATCAAAATATTTATTCATTAAAATCATTTCGATATGAGTCAGACAACACAGTTTATTTTGTTTTTATTTATTTTTTTTTCATTTTTGATTCCATTTATATCTAAACCTATATAACATTAAAAATGAAAATCTGCTATAATTTTTTTTATCTTTTTATTCAGAAAATAGATTTTCATTGAACTGCAAATTTGTCCTACATTCTCATTTTTCAATGAAAAATTCATATCATATGATTTTCATTTTCTTTCTCTCTTTTATTATCACACAAAAAAAAATGGTATCTAAAACTTTTATTTATTTTTTTTTAAATTAAATATTCTCTGAGTAAATATCCTTTTTTAAAATTGATTAAATGTTCAAGATGAAACTGGTTTTTGTTTTTGTTACCTACATATTACATGGAAAACAATTTAAGCATTTTTAAGATAAATTCAAGAAAATAAAAAATAAACATTTTTTTATCCTGCAAAAAGTTTTCTCTTTTCCCAGCTAACTTTATAAAAAATAAACCCTTGTATTTTTTTTTTCGGATATTTGTGAAATTTTCTTGCTCGAGGATGTTATTAAAATTTATTGTGCGTATATTAAATTTAATTAGAAATTTCGTGCTCTCATTTTCTTTATTTTCTTATTTGTGATTTTAATTTTTCTCTTGAATAATTTATTCGTATATACAATAATGGTATTTAAACAAAAATAAAAAAAATAAACAGAAAGAAAAGTACAACGAAAGAGAGTGAAAGTTTTTGTTTTAGATTCGAGTTCGAAATATCAGATAAAGTATTTAAAAAGGAATCTGTATAATATGTACCCAATAATTCAATCTTTGACTAAATTATTCATATTTTTCTCTCTAACTGAATTTTTGCAATAGCAATTGTTTTTTTTCTTTTTATTTCTCTTTCTCTCTCTCTCTATATATTATTTTTGGTCTTATTTTGTTGCGAAAAACTTGAATGAAAACTGTTTACATTTTGAAATTTTAATAGTAGAAAAAAAAAAGGATTTCAGATGTTTTATTTTGTTTTTTTGTTTTGTTGTGGTGTGTCGGCATAAGGATCAAAAATATTTGATCCTTTTCGTAGTATATATTTGTTTTTGTTTTTGTAAAATTCTATTTTTTTTTTTAAAGTTATTTTCGAAATAGTTTTTTTTTTCTTTTTTTTTTTTAGTATAAATAATTTATGAAATTTCGTGCTGACTTCAATTCAAGTAAAAAGGTTACCAGTTTCTTTTAAAACTGGTACACAAAAAATTCTGTGAGAATAAACAGACAGAAACTGGTATACAGATGATTATTATATGTACATGTATGTATGTATGTATGTAAATGGATTTTTGTTTGAAGGATATAAATAAGTATGAATCGTTATGTATATATTTTTGTAACATTTATCCCTTATCATACAAAAATTGTTTGTTTTTTTTTTTATTGTTATTATTTTTATTTTGTTGGGTTCGGTTGTATAGGATAGTAATCTTTAAAATATATATATATATATATATATGTATATATATATATATATAAATATATACATATTATATACAGATATATATTAATTTTTTTTTTTATTATATTTGATTTTATATATTCTATATTTTCTGTTTCTTGATGTATTTAATATTATTTGTTAAAGAATATAACTAACAGGGTACACTTTCGGTTATTTGTTTTGTTAGTTAATCGCGAGAGTTTGTGAACGTTGTATCGTTTTATTACTCCTCGTTTGTGTCAAAATATATATAAAAAAATAAAAAAATCTTTTCTTGGAAGCCCATAAAAAACCAAATTTGAAAAATAAAATATTTACATTAAATTTGGAAAAAAAAACCGAAAAAATATTAAAACTTAAAATTATTTGCATACTTTTAGGATAATTTAATTTTCAAAGATTTTCAATAGCAACATAAAAAAAAAATTTTTTGGATTTAATATATTTTAAAAATTAAAAATAAAGAAAAAAGAAAATTGAAAATTAATACCTTTTAAATCAAATAAAAAAAAATTTCAATTAAAGTGAATTATAAACTTGATTGCAAAGTAAAGCAAAATAAAAATAATAACGAAAAATTGTGTCAGTGTCACAAAATCTTTGTGTTTTTTTTTTGCCTATCTTTTTTGTATGTAAATAAAATAAGAATTTTTTATTTTTAAGATTTTAATCAATATAAAGTGGATAAAAATATACATTTTTGTTTGTATTAAAATTAAAATATTTATATAAATATCTTTATATATCATATATATATATATATATATATATATATATATATCTATATTTTACATGTGTATATGGGTTGTGTTTTTTAAATGTTTCTACAAAATTGTTGTCTCTGAATTTTAAAGTAACCAGCAAAAAAAAAAAAAAAACATAAAGGTTAAAAGTAAAATTTCTTATACTTTTTACTTATTACAGAACTTTATACTTTCTGGTTAAAATAAAAATTTCATTAAAAATTTAATTCTATGGATATTTTTATTTCTGATCATCAAGCCCTAGACAATATTAAAAAGTGGTGTGTTGGTAGAATCTTAAAAACTGGCTGAAAATTTTCCGGAATAATTTCCTTATTATTATTATTATTGTTTTTTTTTTTTGGAACACTGAAGACAACTTTTAATAGGCTTTAAGGGCTTATTTTTATACAAAATTCAAAAAAAAAACAAAAAAAAAAATAAGTAAAAATAAATGTTACATACATTATTTAAAATTACGTTCATGTATTTCTAAACTGTCGTGAATATTAAAGTGCTCTAGGAAAATATTAAGTTGATGTTTGTTATATTTAGATTTTTAAAAAATATTGTATGAAAGAAAGTATAAAAAAAAAAAAGTTAAAGTATAAGACAAGAAAAGTTTAAGATAACTTTTTTTTTTCTTGTTTTTTATGCTTCTATTATACTAAAGAGTAAAACGTGTGTTCATTATTTTTTGTGAATTGTGGTTTTTATTTACATATAAAAAATGTAAGATTATATTGAGGAAAACACAAACAAAACTGATTCCTCCTTCAGCCTTTAATTTTTCGTGTTCGTGTTTCGTGGATTTCATAAACAAAAAAAAAAAAAATAAAATAAAATTTAATTAAATATTAATTTATAATTTGTTTATAAATTAAAATAATCCGGAGATTTATTTATATTTTTTTTAAATGAATTTAAATATTATATAAAAATATATATATCTTAAATATTAATTAAAATAATTTAAAAGAAATTAACACTCAAATTTAAAGAAAATTTTTAAAATAAAATTAATATAATGCACATAAAATTAAATAATAATATTTGTGATTTATTTTTAATTTAACTATATTATCGTAAATATATCTAACATCCTTTTTATAATAAAATTAAAGGAATATAATAGTATTTTCACACCAAACAATAAATACATTATAAAAGGATTGTAAAAAAAAAAAAATAATGAAAAATAATTAAAAATTATTATTATTTTACTTTATTTATTAGTGTAATATAAATATTAAATATTGATGTAGTGATTTTATAATATATTAATAAATGTTTAAAAAGATAAAATAAAATATTAGTTAATATAATAAAATAAAATAAAATTTTTAATCATAAAATTGCTATAAAAAAAAAGTAAATAAATAAAAGTGTTATTTTAATTATGAAAATAATATATAATAAAGTGTTTAAAATTTAATAGTATTTAATTTAAAATCATTTTATAATAAATTTATAATAAATACATTCTATATTAATTTTTTATATTTTATACAATTTAAATTTTCCTTTCCTCTTAGTATTAATTCAATTTATAAGTTCTTAAATGAAATTAAGTTTTAAATATGAACTTAAAATTAGGTACATTTCATACAAAATAATATGTAATGTGAGTTATTTAATATGAATACAACATAAAAAATAAAGGTAATTATTTTTTATTATTAAATTATTATTTTAATTAATGCAAAAAATTTTATGAATTTATAAATGATGTCACTGCTTTTTTTTTTTATTTAAAAATTCACTTTTTTTGTTTTTAATTTAAAGCATAATTTAAGGAAATAAATTAAACAAGTTTATCATTTTGATTCAGGTTACAGTTGAAACAGTTTGCCGAATCCTTAATTACAAAACGGCACTTTGCCGAATATTTTTTGACAAAAAAGACATTTGGCAATTATAATTTGACATATTTTTCAAAATGTTGTTTACACATTATATTTATTTATTTATTTATTTATATTAATATTACATACATAAATGTAATGCAATTTTATTGAACCATCGGCTACTAAGGCCATTATAGGTTTTTATACTATTATTAAATTATATACTAATATTATTTATTTTGTTTATATTATATACTATATATTTACATTATATTTGGTCGTAAGGAGGATATGTAAAGAAAAAAACACTTACGACCTGTGCAGGGATCGAACCCACACTCCTTCGGTTAATACGCCACACGCCTACCCAGTAGGCTAGGCGAAGCCCCTACACAATATAATGGGAACAATAATGGCATCCTTCGTCACTGATAGATATTTAACAAATATGTACTTTGCTAATAGTACTTTAACATTAAAAAAAATTTTTGCATATGTATACCCTCGAAAAAGTTTATAATTCTGATTTTATAATCAACTCTAAAATCTCCCCTTTACTAATTATTTTAACTGTTAAGTAGATTCTTGTGAAAAGTATTAGTTGGGAAATTTGTTCTTTGATAAATAAATTATGTGCCATGTGGTCATTATTCTAAAGTGAAATAATATGTAATAAGAAAGTAGAATAAATTACATTAGGTTAAATGAGAGTTTAGTAAATAGATTTTGCTAAGGGAACCGTTGGATTCTATCTGGTTTAAAAAAAATAAAATTTGAAATAAATATACGTTTCATATTTTTGTTTTTGTTATACCTTGTATAAAAATGTACATTGCACCTTTTATAATACAATTCAGCAATATTAAGTTTAGCTAGAGGGTTCTGTAATTGACTTCTATATTAATCGCTAAAATCTCTAAGATCTCTAAAAAAATATTAACAAATTTTAAACTAAGCTCAACAATTTCAAGATTTTTTTTTTTTTTGTGTAAGGTTGTTGAAAATCATGAAAATATAACACATTTATGTTAGACTTGAATTTTTTAAAAAGACCATCCCCATTTTAAAAGATTAAAACAAGGCTTTAAACACAAACCATTAATTTAGAGTTAATTCTTATAGATTTATCGGAGACATGCACACCTTCATGAAGGTGATCTGCATTTATTGTTAAATCTAGTGGACCACTTTTTTTGGCCAATTGATATTTTAGAAATGTAGACGTTTTAATTCTTCTACATATATGTTCTTGTTCTTTTAGACGGTTTTTATGTTTTAGGCTTTAGGGCATATTTTCTTAGCTTACAAATCTTTAAATCCCTTTGTAAACAGAAATTTCGAACGTACAAAAGAGAACTTATTATGTTAAATAAAATTTTATTTTAGAAAATTTTGATACTCTTAATTTTTATTTGTTTGGTACAACCTCATATAGTTATAATGTCATACAACTAAATAGGCTTAATTATGTGGTTACATAATTTTATTTTAAGGTGAAATGATATTATTATGAAGATAGGTAATTTTAAAATACTAAAAAAATATGGTTTTCTATTTAAATTTCCACATACATTTTATATTCATTTTAATTCTTGAAATATATACTAACATTTAATATTATTATTTTTTTTTTAAATTTTATCCTTTTTTATTGTATTGTGTCTGTTCAAAGTTTCGTCGAGAAAAATCTGTGATAAAATAATTAATTCTAAAGGAATTAATATAACTTTATTGTTATAAATGTCGAGAAAAAGAAAAAAAATTTAACAAATAAATAATGACAATTAAATCCTCCAGATATTATTTTCTTAGAACTTTTTTTTAAAAAGGATCTCGTTATCTTATTTTATGAAGCTCTAACGTAAAGGAAATTTATGTTTAAATGAATTTTTTGTTATCTACTGGAAAACCAACGAAGATGTTATTTAATATTTCTTTTTTTTGTTTCAATTTAACTCAAAGAAAAAAAAAAAACTAACATAAGAATTATGATGATGAATAATTTATGATTATGTTTTCTTTAATTAAAGGTAAATTTAATCAAAAATTATTAAATAAATAAAAATAATGATGTATCTATCTATAAACTTTTTTTTTTGAAAAATATTTAAATTGTGCCTTTGAGATGTTAAATGAAGAACTTTACAAATTAATTATTTTAGAACAGAATCGTTTAAAATATTTATTAATAGATCCCATATTGCCCAGGACATTTTTTTTAGCTTTATAAATCAATATTAAAAATATTATACAACTTTTTGCTATTTGATGTTTAAATTTACTGTTATGTGAAGATGAAATTTTGCCAAATTTTACTTTCTTTATAATTTTATCTAAGTTTTTAATTAGAACGTTGAAATATTGAGAGAAAAATATCTTTAAGAATTAGTATGATTTACCTTAAAAATTATAAAATACTTACCCGCGTTTGAGACCTATTAGAGATTAAATATTGGATATTTACCATTTATTGTTACTTGTACAAAGGGTTATAAAAAACTGAAATTTCTACTCAACTGTTGGCTTAAATCAAATTTAATCTGTAATATGATCTAATAAAGTTTTATATGACGTGTTAACAGTTTTTCTTAATTATATATATAAAGGGTTTACTTGTATATAAGGTTTACTTACATATAAGAAAGTATAATTTTCACAAAATTTTTCTCAATTTTTTCTTACATAAAAAATTCTAAAAAATTTACAAATTTTGGTGCAAGTTAAAAATAATTTAAAAATATTTTTATTGTTTTTCTTTTTTTGGATAATGTGAACTTTCAAAAAGCTTTGGTTGTATTTTCTCCCTTTTTATTAATTTTTGTTCAAAAGAAAATCTCATTAGAGCTATTTCTAATCATAATTATTTCCTTCTACTCTCAAAAACAAATCAGTTATCGGGGAAATAAATAAATTATTTCGCTACAAAACTTAATGACTACAAAATATTAAAAAAATAAAAAAATGAATATTAACAGTTAGTAGTTTTTTATTTATTCGAAGAAATATTTCGAAAATTTTCTTAGAGCAAAAAAAAAAAACTAAGACAATTTAAGTTTTTATTGTAATAAAAAAAACAAGTAATATTTGTTTTTTTTTTTTTTTTTTTATTTTGTGTCCGAATTGTAAAAGTTTTTCTTATATTAAAGATTGGTTATTTTAATTTTTATTTTTGTTTTTATTTTTATTGATTTTTCCGTTTAACTTTAAAAATATATAAAACATTCAAAAATCATGAAAAATGAAAAATAAAAATATAAAACAGGAAATTTTTTAAAATGTACTTTGAATTATTGAAAAGTTTAAAAGGTTTAAAACCAAAGGACAAACTAAAAGAACAAAAAAAAAATTCTAGAAAGGATGAAAATGTTTTTGTTTTTGTCTCAAAGAAAAGTTTTTTTTTTTTTTTTTTTTGTATTTTTAATATTTTATAATGGTGTTGAGAGAAAAATTTATTTTTATATAATGTTTTGAACTTTGGAACGTTTTTAATTTCATTTTTTATGGCCTCAAATTTAATTAAAAATTTAAAAAGGATACTTTAAAAGTAAAATGTTTATTTTAGATTCTATATAAAAGATTGTATAACAAAATAAAAAAGAAAAAAACAAAAAGAATTAACTTTAAATTTATTCAATATTATTGATTTAAAATTTGTAATGATTTATTATTGATTTAAAATTTCCTTTTTAGGAATAAAACAATTTTTTTATTATATTGAATACGAAAACATAAACCATAGTCTTGATTAATATTGATAACTTTGGGGAAGGAAAAAAAAATCAAATAGGGTAGGAAAAAAATTTAAAAAAAGTCATAATAATCATATTGATTTAGGTTATGAATTGTAATTTAAAGACTTGTTTTTAAAAAATTTTATTTAATTACTTATATTTTTCATGTCACTTTTCGTTTTGTTATTGTAATATGTAAATCTTTTAATAATATGAGTAGATAAAAAACCCATTACACGTAAATAGATCTTTGTAAATAATATTATATTGTATAATTTATCCATTAACCATTTAAATCTTCTCCTTCCAATATCCTATTCAGAGAATTTTTATATTATCGATTTAAATAGAATTATTATTCAAAAAATGATGTTGATTTTATAACTTCAATATTAACTTCTTCAGAGAGACTATTTTAGAACAGAAATAAGGTAATTGGTTGATGTTATTACAATATTTTCTTATCGATAGTCATACAACTAGATTTGGTATATGCATGTGAATTTTAACTGCAGATTTTTTGAAGGAATTGTTTCTATAGGAGTTTTCGATCATTTCCATCCACAGCAGTCCAAGTCTGTCAAGAAAAAGGTACGAATATTTCCTATTCAAGAATTTGAAGAACTGTCTGATATGGATCTACAGAGCTTTTAAAACTTCTTCTGTTACAGTGGATTTAATATAAGGACATTAATCTAAGGAAAATTAACACATACTCTTGTTCTCCTACGTTTTAAAGGTGCAGCTCAGCCTTCTTCAATAAAAAATATAAAAGAAGTCTCATTAGTATACCTTACTTCAATAATAATTTGTTATAGTACTTTACATTTATTTTATGGTAAAGAAAATCAATATAAATTTCTTTGCTCAATTTTTTAAAGAAACAATTGCTAGTTGAACAGTTTCAATTTTAAGTATGTTTTTCTATAAATTTAAAAATTAATGAAGCCTTTTATTGATTGGTAGTATAAAGAGATAAGAAATGAAAAAAAATATAAAAAAAATAAAAGATATACTGAGAAAAATTAATGAAGTTATACCTCACATCACCACTAATTATCTAAATATTATATTTTATAATTTTATTAGTTATTTAAATTTTAATTACATTTTGAGTATTAATTAAAAAAAAATTTTTTTATCATATTATTAAAAATTTATTGTACAAATTATTTACTGCCAACACCATACATACAATAAATTAGTTAAAAATGAAAATTATTGAATTTTTATTTCAAACTAATAATAAACAATTGATTAAATTAGATTTTGTTTTTTTTGTATGTGACCTATAAATTTTTTCTTATTTTTTTAAACAGAAATAAAAACCATAAAGAAATCGTAAACGTTTTTATTTAAATAAAAATTAAAATAATAAATAAAACATTTAAAAAGAGACAAAATAAAATAAAAAACTAATAACTATTAAAGTGAAAATTAAATATATCCTGATGAAAAGAACAAAAAAAAAAGAAAAATTCACAAGCGAAGTGAAAATTAAAATGTTCAAAATGTTAGTATTAAATTTTACGAAAGAAAACTAAATGTATTAAATTTTAAAATGTATTATAAACTTTATATTTTGTTGGTGATGTCAGAAATATATTTTGTCTTCAATTAATATTGAAGAAATTTATAATTGGAAAAAAAAAATGTGAAATTTATAATATTAATAATTTATAAGACAGGATGCCATTATTTTTTCGATATTATAAAAATTGCGATTATTTGAAACAAAACTGTCATCATTTACCTATTTTTTAGGAAACTAAAGAAATTTCAATTATATTTGAAATTTTGTTAATAAAATTCAAGTTCCACCGACTTTTTTTTAAAGGCAGGTGATTATTTTAAAAAGAAGAATCAAAACAGATTTTCACAAAAATAATTGTGAAAAAATTCACTCTTTTCGTGAAATGAGAAATTGACATCTGAGTGAAATTTATAGATTTATTGAGTATATAATTAGTAACGTTCTTTCATTCTTATCATAAATCTGAAAAAAAAAAAATTTATTAAGGTATTTTAATAGTAGAAAGTGTATAGGTATAGGATAGGAAGATTATATAAAATAAGCTAAAAACTTTTATTTAGGTTAACAGTTGACATCTTAATTGCTAATAATTTTTTTGATAAGTTTCCGTTCCACCAAAACCATATTTAATAATAAATAACTCAATAAAGTTTTGATTAGTAAAAAAAAACACTTACACTTATCAATAAAAATGATTATTTGATTATTGGCAAGTAGTTGGTTCAATAGGACCCAGATATAATGAAATAGTTTGATTAAAATAAAATTTAAAAAATATTTTTATACCCGTACGATAGGATCGGGTATAATAAAATTACTCCTCCGTTTGTAACACCTCGAAATAAGCGAGCTAGATATACCTTCAAAGGTATGGATCGGATCAGAAAAAAATTCTAAGACTTTTGAGCCATGTCCGTCCGTCCGTCCGTCCGTCCGTCAGCACGCTAACTCAAAAACTAAGAAAGCTAGAATCTTGAAATTTACACAAAATATTCTAGGAGTAATTTGTAGGTTCCCTATTTTTTTTGGTTGAGTTTGGACCAAGCCTTAGGATAGCTCTCGAACACCTAACTTTTAGATCCCCACATTTTTTTTGCAATAGAGCTATGACATTTTAACAGCTGATAGATCTCATAAAAATATTCATTTTATTTTTAATAACTTTTTTTTGTAGCCCCACCCGTTACGGAGCTACAGCTCCCCAAAGGTTCAAAAAAGCTCTATATTTAAATTGTTATAGCACAAGTTGTATAAGGTATATCTTCATTTTGAAAACGCCAAACGATTACTATTTTTATTAGCTTTAAAAGTATATATACAATAAATATATATTTGTGGCATACGGTGTCTTAATTTACCGTTATGTGAAACTCAAATTTTGCAAAATACTTCAACCCTTCTATCTTCTAAACGGCTTAAGTTGAAAACTTGAAATTTTGACAGAAGTTTGAAAATAAATATGAGTCATTTCAGAAATTTTTTTTGTATCACCCCCCGTTTAGGAGCTGTAAGGGGTCAAAAACTGAAAATTTCCTATTTTTAAACACCTGTAACTTGAACACCTGTTAAAATTTTTTTGAAGTAATACACAAAAATTAAAGCTCCAACATTATACTTTTATTTCTGTTAACAACTTTTTTTAATAGTATAGGGTTACTTTATAATTGACGAAAGTGTTACTTGATTTTTTCAAATTTTCTAACAAATTTCTTTAACGAATTTTTTCCATTTTGTTTTACTCGATAATTTGAAATTGTTGAGGATATAATGCGTAGTACATAAAAATGTAAATAAATAAACAACATAACGGTTGCTTGAAGAATTTTTATTTATATGATATTGATATACATACATACTTATATAACATCATGTTTATTTACATATCGTATATGTCACTAGTGAATAAATGATAAGAGTATATATGTACATTATATAGCTCCGTATTTACATACATATATGTATTTTATTGTACTTATAAGAAATTATTCTGTCAATGGAATATTTAAATATAATATAATATAATATTTAAAATTATATTTACTATTTTGTACTAAGTAAATTTAATATACATTTACCGCTTAGTATTAAATGGTACTATAGAATATTTGAAAAAGTTTTGGATTGATAATCGTTATGTGAAAGGTTAGAATCTGCTTTTGAAGAATGTACATATAAACATATAGTTTGAATATATGTACAGCCCATAGTTCTAGAAATTATAAAATTCATCCAAATTATTTTAAAATACTAAAATATTAAAAACATAATATTGTGAGCAGAGTGACAGGCTGTGAACATACTAACGGTTCGTACGGGTATCTAAGAGTTGACAAAGGCAACTGTATTCTTCCTCGTTTGTTCTACATTTAAAAATATAAATTTTAAAATACTCATAAATTTCAAAATTATAAATTGAATATACTGATAAATTTCAATAATATAAATATTCCTGAAATCAATCTTATTGTTAACTTGCAAAACTTTCAATATTTATTCTATTATTTATAGCAAATAAAAATATTCTGTTTTTTCTTTTTCCATCAATTTACCCATTTAATGACTAAAAATTAAAACTAAACGTTCATTTTTATTTGCAATTTTTTTTTTTTTGTATCTATAATATTATTTTTTAATTAAAACTTTATAAAAAAAAAAAACAAAATACCTATGTAAAAATTTCCACAAACGATGACATTAAACAAAACCAAAAAAAAAAAAAAGGAAAAAAAAAAATATAAAAACCAAAACCTGAATGATTACGAAGAATAAAAATAAAAAGAAAAAAATGTATTAAAAATAAAAAAAAAAACGTTAACAAATCGATATATCAAATTGAATAAAATTATCAACTCTATAACGCTTCTTCACAGATTCATTCTATTGGAATTCTTTTTAAATTTTTATTTTTGTAACTGCATTTTTTAATATTTCTATATAACAGTAAAAAAATAAAAAAAAAAAATAAAAAATTAAATAAAATCCATTGAAAAATAGTGATAGATTATTATATTTTATCTCAGTACGTTTCCAACAAAAAGATGTCTTCGATCTTTAAAAAGAAAAGAAAAAAAATTCAAAAAAAAAAAAAAAGAACCTGTAAAGCGAGGTATCAAAGAATGATGAAAACATTTATAGAATGAATCTTTAAATTTGTTTTTTTAACCAATTTTTTTTTTTTTTTTTATATTTAATTTTCATTTTATTTACACAGCTTTTCAGATTTTTAAATAATTGGGAAATGAACCAAAGAGAGATTTTTTTTTTAATGATCCTTTTTTTAATAGAAATTTTGAACTAAATAGATGGTTTTGTTTTATGTTTTATTTTGTGTACTTTAATACAAAAAAAAAAAAAGATTAAAGGTGATAATTTAAGTGAAATGATTTGAATTAATGATACCAAAAAAAAAGACGAATCGATAACAAAAGACGAAAAAACGACCAAAAAAATATTTCATTTGATTCAAATAAAACATCGAGGCATATTATTTAATCCATGTAAAATATATTAGTGTTCCGTTCGTTCACTGCGGGTTGATCAAATTTAAAATTATGGAACCTAAATTAGGGAATAGGGACCATCTGACACCAGAGGCTGTGTAGATCACAAAATTGATTTGAATTGATTGACAAGTTCAAAATGAGACGAATCATTTTAAAACAATATTTCATTAGATTATAGACTATCATTTCATTATAGAGAATTAGACACACATTTAATATTTAAAGGATATGGCAAAAGTTAAAATTTTGTTTTCTAGAACAGGATAAATATAAATCAATTTTAACTTTAGGTTTAATTTCTTTAAATAATCATTCACTTTAACTAACAAAAAAAAAAAAAAAAAATTTTCAGCCAAACTCTTTCAAAAATATTTTAAACATTGCTGGTGGTCATAAAATTTGGAATCAAAAGAGAGCGATATTTAGCATTAATTGTATCGAATGAGTTAAATAAATAATGAATGTAATATTTACCATATCCATATTAAATTATTAGTTTCTCATAGCTAAATTGCATTTCAATTTAGTTGTAGTTCACAAATATACAAACTTTCTTATTATATATCATAAATCAACACATACATAAATATTTTTCCATGTCATCTTATTCTGAACATTTAATCTGTGACTTATAAATTTATATTAAAATGATAATAATTGTTTAATGATAATTTTTAAAAGGTTTTAATAAGACATATTATCAATTGCATGTAATAAAAATCTTCCATATAAGATTGCTATAATTTTAAAATATTAAGGAGAACAAATCTTATTTAAATAAAAATAAAGATTTAAAAAAAGTTTTACTTGAATTCTATATATATAATAGGTATATTTTTTTATTCCATTCAATCTGTTAATAATTATTGATAATTAATTTATAAAGTGGCCTACTAACTCTTAAAAATATGTCTTCTATAACAGAAATTAATGAATTTTTTTAAACATCATAAAGTTTCATTGATAATATTTTATTGTAAAAATTTAATATCTCTTCCATAAAAACACTATTTCTTGAGTCCTTTTGAATTTTCTTGTTAAACGAACAAAAAAAAAAAAAAAAAAAAAAAAACATAAAAAGAATTGGAAAAATTATTATAAACATTCATCATTTTTAGTATTATCCTTTCTTAATTTTTTTTTTTTTTTTTTTCCTTTTTTCCTTTTCATTACGGTAAAAAGAAAATGCTTAAAACATGAAAAAAAAAAAAAAAAACTTAAAGGTTAAAGGAGAGAAAAAAAATTATGAAGAAAAATTAAAAATAAAGGAGTTTCATTCAATTTATGAAAGTGTTAAAAATAATGGATGATGCTTGATTTTTAATTTAAAAATTTGATTTGATGATATTTTAAATAAAAGGATAAAAGCAACAACAAATAGTAAAAATAAAAATAATAATAATAATAATAAAAATAATAATTATTATTATATGAGTAATTATTTTTATAAATTTTTTTTTTATTTTATAATCCTGTAAGAGGTGTTATTTTAGTTTTTTTTTACTTGGTTGGAAAAGTGGGATAGAAAAAATAAAAGTAGGACAAAAAATTATCCTTGAGTTTAATTACATAGAAAATATTATGAGTTTTTATTTTTTTTGTTTTTTTTTTTTTTTTTTTTAATTGAAAATAGAAATATTTGATGAGTTGGAAAATTTACCATACAATTATAATAAAAGCAAATGTATATATAATATTTTTCTATATTAATCCTTTTAATCAAACTGTAAAATTGAAAATGGAAAGAAATTTCAAGGATAACTGGATATAGTATTTTTTTTTTTTTTTTACATATTATATATATTTTTTAATTAATAATATATTAAATTATTAATTTTATTTATTTGAAGTGTTAAATGTATTTTTATGTTCATTAAATTGAATAATTTATTTTTATTTAAATATTTTTTAATGATTATATTTAAGACTCATTGCAACGACCATTAAATTAATATTTAGAACAGTGGGTCTTCTATAAATAAATGAAATAAATGAATTCATGGTGTGACTGATAATCTTATGGGGTGGTATTGGTGGATTAGTTTTGTCGCAAATTTTTGAAAACTAGGTCAACATTAAAAGAAAAAAAAAAAAACATTTTACATTTACAAATAAACATTTTTAAAAACAGTCTAGGTTTTTTTTTTGTTGTTTTAAACAATAATATAGAAATGTAGGAATAAACAACATTGCAAATATTTTATATTTTGTAAGTTATGTATTAATTTTAATACATAATGCATAAAAAAGACAAAAAATATAAGTTTTTGAACTTTCTATTGAACTGCGAATGCAAGTTATTTTTTTTTTTAGATTTTACATTCTCTGGTGTTTAATAAATTTTAAGGCGATTTTATTAATTATAACTTTTTTACTTTAAATAAGAAGGATTTCTATTTCCATTGCAACTATTTTTTTTTTTTTGAATGCAAGTATTTCCTTCTCAGTTTTCGTTTTTAAAAGCAAGTATTTCCTTCTCAAATGCAAGTTTTCCTTTTTATAGCAGATATTTCTTTCTAAAATGTAAGTTTTGAAATGATATAATCAAAGCTGCTCAAAGCTTTGTGAATAAAAGATAATTTCACATAATTTTAATCAAATTTGTTTGAAATTAATTATTTTTAAGTAAGAAACTGTTCTAGAATCTTGTAACGGCTTTTCCAATTTGAGTGATATGATTTCTTTAAAAAAAAAAACAAACTAATTGTTAAGGAAATTCAAATATTTTTTATTTAATGTGAAGTACAATCGATACAATTAAGTTCTGAATAAAACATCATTCAAATGGCCTCCACGACTTCCTTTACAGGAACGAATTCGATGAACCCAATTTTCGAGCACTTTTCCCACCAAATCAAGTCGTATGTCATAACAAAACTGTCGATTCTGGTGTGAAGAAAATCCACAAATTATTCATGAAAAATCATTACATTCACCTAAATTGACAGTTTGGTGTGGTTTTTGGTCTGGTGGAATCATCGGTCCATACTTTTTTCGAAATGAAGCTGGTATCACCGTTACTGTCAATGGAGAGCGGTATAGATCGATGATAACCAACTTTTTATGGCCGAAATTGGAAGAAGTTGATCTTGACAATATCTGGTTCCAACAAGACGGGGCTACGTGCCACACAGCACGTGCAACAACCGAATTATTGCGAGAAAAGTTTGGAGATTCGATTATTTCAAGAAATTGTGATCTTGAATGACCTCCAAGAAGTTGTGATTTAACACCATTAAACTATTTCTTGTGGGGTTATTTGAAGTCATTGGTCTTTAGCAATAAACCAGACACTTTTCAAGCTTTAGAAGTGAATATTGAACGTGCTATTCATGACATACGACTTGATTTAGTGGAAAAAGTGCTCGAAAATTGGGTTCTTCGAATTCGTTCCCTATATTATAAAAATGTTTTTTATTTTTAAAGTTAATATTTTTATAATAACGCAGAATGTGACAAAAGTATAAAAACAACTTTCCACTTTTGCATCTTTAATATGTGCAAGCTTTGTTGAGCTGTAATGTTATTAAAAGTAAACTAAAACCTTAAGCCTCAACTTGAACTATACTAAAATCTTGAAAAAAAAAACTAATAACCTTAAAAAAATTGGGAAAAAATGTAAATACCTTAACTTAGCCACCTTAAAAAAATAAAAAAAAAACCTAAAATCTTATTATAAAAAAACCTTATTATAAAAAACTTGCCATTAAAAAGAAAAACTTGTCTTTGGAAAAAAAATACTTGCAATTGAAGTAAAAACCTAATTTTTTAGAAATAAGTTTTTATAATTTTTGGATTTTATATCATACCTTTTTAGAAATTCGGAGTCTTTGTACATTTGTATAAATTTTTACTCGTTTTATTCATTTGTAATAATTTACTTTAAGTTATTTTATGGTTGAGTTTTTTCTTCGTATTTTAAACTAAATAAAAAACAATTATTATTATTTTAGGTGTGATAATAAAAATAAAATGATTTTTCATTAAAAATCTAAATTCAAAAACAACCTGATTAGAAAGAACTACTGCAATCAATTGTCAGAACAAAATATAAACAGTAAAAATTTGTTATCGTCCAAAATCTAAAAAAAAATCGGATAGATTTGCTACTTTTTTGGTTTGATAAAATCTAGCGCAAAAAATTTTTTACATATCAGACTTTTATCAGATTCAAATGTAATCGCAGATTCAGATGTCTAAAGAGCACCTTAGTATTATTATTTCACACCACAATTGTATGGAGAAATATGAAAGGTAAAAATGGTTTCAAGAAAAAAGGTAAAACTGGTCCGAAATTTTTTTTTTCTTCTCTATTTTTTAGTCTAATCTATTAGAACTGGTTTTGTTAGTAGTTTTTTTTTTGTCGTTTAAAAAAAAAAACTGCACTAGCCTCTAACCTACTTTAAACAATTTTTTTTTTTTCGAACAAATTCGTACAAAGAGAATTGCACAGAACGTACCTGATAGAATTATTGTAAAGTAAGGTAGTTTCCAGTCAATTAACTGGTTCTTTTTTAATTTTATTTACTTAAAATATATAATTTGTTGAAATCTAGATTTTTTTTATGTTTAGCTATTCTAATACATATTATTTGGCAGCAGCAGTTCTTTTTCTAGCGTTGTTTTTTTTCGATGTAATCCAAGAAGTGAAATTTTAAGAATTTTAAACGAGCGAGTATTGAATTAAAATACAAATTACATTTATTTGAGATTTAAAGCTAGAGTACCTCAAATTTTCGGTCAACAAAGCTTAATCACCTCTAATTTTGTTTGAAACTACCAACTTTAAGATGACAATTCATTTTATCATTAAAAATTAAATTTGTGTGATTGAGAGGAGGAAATTTCCTAATTGTTTTGTAATTAATACAAAATTTCTATATTATTGAAGATGACGTTAAAGCACTCAACTAATTAATAATTGTTCTATTCATGTTTTAATTTAATTTTTTGAAATTCTGGATGTAATATTTCTCTTTCCCATAAGTATTGGATAATCAGAGTAATTTTTTTTAAATTTTATAGTCAAATTTTCATATTTGAATTTGAATTTTTAATAAGTTTAGTTGATTAAATTTGCTGTAGATATATAACTGTAACTGTAGTAAAAATCATATTTTTAACAGTTCATTTAAGATATAAAAAGAAGTTTATGAATTTTTCGTTCATTTTTAGCTAAGAATACTTTTACGGTAGCAGTGTAAAACGGTATAAAACATTAAAGGTATTGTTCTTATGTACAGCTTAGGTCCGAAGGAAATAATATAATACAATTTTAAAAATAAAATAAAAATATGTGTTTCTTAAAAATTCTATTTAATTCATAAATTTCTAATTCTCTAATAAAACTTCATAAATTCTTCATTACTTATTTATTTACTTGGCGAAATTTTTGAGAATTTTTTTTTTTTTTATTCTTCATTATTTAAATGAATTTTATTGGCTACTACCCACTACACAAAATTAATTCTAAATTTAGGTTGTTAAATTGAAAATGAAAGCCAAAAAAAATTAAAAAAAAATGAGAAAAAAAAAAAAATTAAATGAGAAGGAAATAATTTAAAAATTCTGGACACAAGAGTGAAATATAAATAAATAATAATAAACAGAAACACCCAACAATTTTCCTACAGGATATTTGAAACTTATTCTAATGAAGTTAAGAAAACATCTGGGGAGAATATTAAAGAATTTTTGAATTTTCAATTCTTGTATCTATATAGATAATTTTTTAGTAAAAAATTATGTTTTTTTTTTTTTTTTTTCTAGGAATTCTTAGGGCATTTTTCCTTTTCCTTGTTTTTTTTTTCCAAAACTCTGTAGGCTTACAAAAATAAGGCATAGTAATTTTAATAAAGATTTTATTTTTTATTTTTTTTAAATAATCAAGACTACAAAGGATTTTTTTGGTTTTTCTTTTTAATTTGGTGTTTCCTTTTTTTAATAATTTTATTTTTTAATTTTCTTCCTGGATTATACCAATTTTATTTTTCATGTTTTATTTTTGCATCTTCGACGAACCTTGTGTAAAATATTTTGTTTATTTGTTTCTTTTTCTTTATTTAACAGATTTCTTATTTCGTTTTTTCTATTTACTTTTAACGTTTCAAAATATTATTATATACCTACCATATCTAAATAAAAAAAAAAAAATGAAAGGTAAGAAAAACAAATTACCGGGTAGCAAATCCCAAAGGACGATGATTATTAAAAGAAAAGCAAAAAAGAAAAAAAAAAAATAAGAAATGGAAAAACCAAAAAAAAAAAAAAGTAAAAAAATACAAATTTTTTTTAACGAAATTTCATTAACTAGTCACATTTTTTTTCAACATAAAAATTTATTTCGTTTTATTTAACTTATCAAAGACTATTATGCTGTCATACCATTTTTTAAACGGCTAAATTAAAACCGTTAAATGTTAAAAGTGATGTCTAAAGTTAAGGTAAATAAGCAAATTACTTAACCAAATCAATAACTCGTAGGATGAAAGTCAGAGTTTAATATGATATAGAAAAGATTTGTGCTGTATCTACAATATAGATATTCTTATGTCTTACACATCTTTACAAATGATTTTCAGAACGATGAATTTGAATATAAAAATGTTTGATGTTTGTGTATTTATCACTAATTAATAAAATATCCTTGTTGTAGACTTAGACAAATCATATTTTTAATTTTTAATATTAATTTTTTCTTAGAAATATTTAATTAATATTTGGAAATTTTTTTTCTTAGAAGACTTTCTTCTTCTAAAAACTCTTCAAATCAACATATTCATTTGATTAAAATTTGTTATTTGATTTTTTAGAATTAGGTAATAATAAAATCACAGAAGTTGAGAAAGTCTAAGAAAATGAAAAATTCTGGTAATGGTTGTTTAATATTAATATTGTTTTCAAGTTAAATCTGGATACTAAGAGTAACACATTGAATAATTTAATGTTTTCATTAACGTATGAATAATTACTTTTAATAAGAAGAATGTTCTATTATTTATCTTTATTATTAACTACACACCATCTTTTCAATTTTTAATTTTATTTTCTGTACCTATATGAATAGTCCAAGATTACTGGGAAAATCAATGTTTAAATCAGTGCTTAAACTAGCGAAAAGTTTTTAATTTTACTCGTATGTGAATATGTATAACACAAAATTGTTTTCCACTTATTATGCATTGAAAAAAAAAAAAGAATATTGTGAAAAATTTCTCACTTACAGCTAAAAGTAAAATAAAAAACAAAAAGTAAAAAAATAAATAAATAAGTAAATAAGTAAAAATATTTAAAACAACAGGATCGTTGAAAAATTTCCGCAATTAAAAACTTCCCGGTTTTTTTTTATTTTTTTATTTTATTTTTTCTTTCTTAGGATACGGTGTTTTTTTGAATTCCTAGTGGTTAAAGAAAATTAAAAAAAAAGTTACCAGTTGTATAATATTTTTTTTTCCTTTTTTTTTTGTTTTTGTTTTTACAAATTTCAATTATTAAACGATAAAAATAAATAAAAAAAAAAATATTTTACTTATACCTTTAAAAAAAAAAAAAAAGTAAACAATAGTTTTTGACAGCTTCCTTTTGGGATTATGGTATTTCAAAGAAAAAAATTACGGATTTCTAAATAAAAACAAAAAGAATATATTTTATTTGGATTCAAAAGTATGGAAAGACTTTAAAAGTTATGAATTTAAGCAAAAAAAAGTCTAGTAAAATAATGTTTAAAAGAACATTAAAATTACTTCAAGACATAAAAAACTTTAACTATGACCAAGAAAAATTTTCTTTAATATTTAACACATGTGTTTTTTTTTTATGTAATTAAAGGTTATAGCAAATGAAAACTTTTGTTTTCCACATATAAAATCTCATCAAATAACTTTCTTACAAATATAGCTTCGAAAATAAAATTATGATATAATTAATGGTAAAAAATTTTCCATAACCACATATTTTAATTAAATTCTTGTTTCAGTTAATAATAAAACGGAAAAAATAAACCGTATGGTAAGCTTTAACAAAATTATTAATTGTCATGACACGTGACAGTTAAAACAAAAAAAAAAAATGATGAAGAAAAAAAAAATGAAAAGCTTAAAAGCGGAAATGAATAATTTCAAAATGCACTAGTAACTGTAAATTCCTTTTAATTTTTTTATGCCATATTATATATTTTTACATACTTTTTTCATTGGTAAACTAAGTTCTTATTATCCTTGTCAAAGGATGTGCTTCATAAATAGGATGTTTTAAATTTTTTATTTTATTTTTTTTAATTTTATTTCATATAAAGTATTTTCTTGGGACATATTCAAAATAAAATTTATTATTATATACAACAATTATAATATATTATGTATATATATGTATGTATTTCATCCTACATAAACTTACAATAAAATTTATAGATATTCTTATTTTTTTTTTTTTTTTCCCATCATAACTGTAAAACGCAGAAATACACGAATGACATAAAAATAAAATTTAAGAAATAAAAACGCAAAACAAATACAAAAAAAAAATATAATTTATAAGACAGAACCATAAAAATGCACGTCACGCGCTTCATATATGAAGAAAAATAACGAGGAATGAAACGACAAAAAAATAAAATTAAAATACATATACATATACCTACGACAACAATTTAAAACAAATATAATTTAATTTTTACCTTTCTAATTTTTCACAAAGAAACGCTAAAAAATGTACGGACACACATAGGTATATGGAAATTTTTATAACAAACGGTAAATATTATTACCATAACTTACTGATGCTTTGGCCAAATAAAACAATAACTGATATTTTGTCCCAAGGAATCCCAAAAAAAAAAAAAAATAAAAAAAATAATTTCACTCTTAAATTTTGATGATATTTTATTTTCTTTTTCTCAAGGACATTATGATTCCTTACAAGCAAAACCTTTTTTTTTTCTAAATTTGGTTCTTTTTTTCTCATTTGTCTTGCAAAGTTTGCTTTCTCTTTTATTTTTTTCATTTATTGAAAACTTTTAAAAATAATTTTTTTTTGTTTTTAAAGTAAATAAATTTTGGGGTTTTTTGGGTGTCATTTTATTTTTGAATGTGTGAATTTAAATTACAACACGACGGTTATGTTGTTTATTCTGAAATATAAAAAAACAGATACTTTAGTGATGAAATTAATGAACCTAATGCAATTAAAATTATTAAAATTTATTTTCATACATATTTCACCTTAATTGACTGTTTTTTATCGACTCTTTTTTTTTTTTTACCGCAAATATGGTGGGTGGATTTTTGCATGCTGAGGTCAATGTAAAATTTAATAAAAATTCGGAAATTTTTTTTTTGCTAGTTTTATATTTTTCTTAAATTTCATGATGACATTTACAATTTTATTTTTTTTTTTGTTTGTTTTTGTTTACCTCCAGGGTTAAAATTATAATTTTTTTTTTTCAATATTTCTTTTTTATGAAAAAGTGAATTTGCAAAATTTGTGAAAAGCCTGCGGTTATGCAATATTACTGAGTTCAATGACTTTCATAATATTATATCTACATAAATATTAGAAATGTGTCTGAAGTTTAAACTATCTGTGCTTTAAGGCAATGTTGTTAAATAAAATTATGTGTTGTTAATTTAATTTAAATGAAAGGCAGAGTGTGTGAAAGGGATAAAAAAACAAGATTTTTTTTTAAACTGTATTAGTAGTAAATTGGTATGCAAAATAAAATTAAATATAATATTACTTACGGTGACGTGTTATAGCACCACAAATCATAAAAACCATTATGGGATTTCATCCCACCATAGTGATACCATAATAATACCATAATGGTTCTGGAAAAAAACTGCGGTGACAATAGGATATTATGTAACCATTACAAAAATAAAAGGAAGAATTTTAGAGTTAGTTGTGAGAGTTAGTTATGTATGTACGTGATTCAGCTTTTCAGAAATACCTTAATACACCACTAATGCCAATTTTAAAAGAATATTGCAGTTTATAAATACATATTTTATAAAAATCTAAACAAAATAATAAAAAAACAAAAATAAAATAACACATTTTATTATTAATATTTGAGAGGAGAATGTTCACCTTCATAAATAGGTTTTCTGAAAAAAATTATTGGTAGAATCAATGCTTTTTTATAGGATTTGCTTATTTTTGTAAGGTTTTCTTTTGCAAATTTGAAAATAAATGATGCCCCAAAATCTTGGGAATATATAGGATGCCTCAAGTTCAAAAAATTATTGTGAACCTGAAATAATAAGAGTAAACAATAATTTTTGTTAGATACTATTTCAAGTATCTTAACCAGTTTTGCATTTTAAATTACATAAAAATCAACTAATATAAAATTTTTAAAACTTTTATTTTTACATAAGTAAACAATTATTAACCATCTTGTTTTAAAATCTTATTTAATATTAAACAAAAAAAAAAAAAAAATTGTATAAAATAGTTATAAAATTATGGAAAAAAAATGTTTGTTGAATATTTTATAAAATATTTTAGTTGAATTTTTTATTTTAAAACATAAACTCAAATATATGTAGTATTAAACGTACATATTTATGTATGTGAAATATTTTTATACAGCTGTTATTAAATTTTATTTTATGATGATTTATATATTAATCCTAGAACTTTAAAGGACATCATTTTATTTTCTATATGAAACATTTTTTATAGGTATAATTATGAGAAGTTTTAAATTTTTGTATTTAATTTAAAACTAAATGAAATATTTTTTGACAATAATTGACTAAATAGCTTTTAAAAGCTTCTAATTGAATAAAAAAATTGGTTTTGATATTCTATATGTTTTTAATATGGTTATGTTGCGGTTTTTCAAATTTATTTAAATGATAATTAAATAAAACAATTTTTTTTTATGACTAAAAGTAGTTTTAATTATACAGGGTGTCCCATTAAGGTGTTACCAAAAGCAAGTAAATACTATAATCAATCCAGCACAAACTATTTCAGGGGCCTCGGTGGCCTAGTCGGAACGAGCGTGTGAAAAACCCTGTAAACACTGAGGGAGTTTGGGTTCGAATCCTACAAACGTCGTAAAAGTTATTCCTCCTTACGATATGTACAGCTACGCCTGAACAGGAAAGACTGTGTAATTTATGTGGCAGAAAAATGCAATAAAAAAAAATCTATTTCATGCTTTGACACATCTAGTCACCCACTTTCTTTTGGCAAAATGTTAATGGAATACCCTGTATATATTTTATTTTTATTTTATTTTTTATAATGTAAATTTAATTAACAATTTATGACTAAAATATTTCATAAAAAAAGCCTACAAAACCAATTTTATTACCTTTAGAATGTTACCAGAAAAAACCATAATAAATTTTTATTGGTTTTTTATTTTAAATATTTAATTTTAAAGTACAAAATTTTGTATTTTTTCGAATATTTGTAGAATATAAGGAAATGAGATATTATTGGAATAATATAGCTATTAAAGAACTCTTATTAATAGATACACAATATTTGAAAATCAAGATTTTAATATTTCTATTAAAATTTTGCTCTGATCATTACCTGAAAAAACCATATTTTTTGTAAATGGTTTTCCATATTTTAATTTCTCTGTTAAAGATTTTTTTCGCTCTAAATTTTTAGAAATGTATCTATGGATTTTTTTTGAAATTTTGGTCAATTTTAACTTTTGATTTTTTAAATTATACTAGAAAATTTCTATAGATGCAAAAACATTTACGTTTTCATACTGATTCCCTTAATAAACTCCCTAAACATTTAACTTTTACATCAGCAGTATTAAAAAAACGTTAGAATCACTTACTTGATGATGTGATGAATAAACCAAATCTAAACACATAAAATGAAAAAGCTAAGTACAGTTTATTAATTATTTTTCATCGTTTTTAGTGGTCACCATTTTCGCGTGGTTTAATTTTTGATAGTTTTTTAATCATTAAGAAAAAATGGTCCAAGCTAAAAACACATTGAGGGTAAAAATTCGTGGTGATATGTCGAAAATTCTTTGAAATACATGTATAAAGTACACAATAAAAACCGGAGAAAAAATGCCGGCGATTTTTTTGCCCGGCTGAAAAATTTGTATTTTACAATTTTGTAGCGGCGAAATCAATATAATTATATTGTGACATTAAAATTAAAAAACAATTTTTAATGCCATTTTTTAGCATTCGATTTGTAGATAGGTCGTTTGTCGTTTGAAGAAAAATTAATCGAGGAAGCAATAAGGAAAACAGTTAATTAAATGAAGACACATTCATTCTTGTTAGTTTCAAAAAATGTTCTTCATCCCTTTCTTTTATTTCCATATAATATTTTACTTTCATTTGCTATGAAATTCGAATTCACCCACCAACCGCTACGACATTTTTTTTTTGTTATTTAAAACAATCCCAATAATCGAAATAATTTTAATATTTTTTTGAATTGTACTCTCTATTTTTCTTTAGTTTAAAAATAAAAATTTTATGTCAATAAAAAACAGCTGTTTTCGCCCCGAAATTCGTCCACCGCCATCGGTCGCTGCCCTGAATGTGTTTTTATCTTTCAGCTCGAGTTGAAACTTTATTACCTATTAAATAATTAGTGTTATTTTTTTTTTGTAAAAATATTTCTATCAATCTTAGTGTTTTCGGAATGACATAATATTTATCTAAATATGTCGAATTTTATATTAAAATAAAGTTATTAATTTTTCTACATTATATCAAAAATTTTAACTTTATTTAACAAAACTACTTTCAAGTCTTTTGCGTTTATTTTTTTTTGCCTGAAAAAAATTTGTTGAATTTATTTTATTTAAATGTACTTTGTAAAAGGTCTTTAGTATATTTAATAAAAGATTCATATCTCCGATAATGAAATTTCATAAATTATTGGGCGCTTTTTTTTTGTGACGGCCCTTTTCGACAGCTTTCTAATTAATCTTATAAAACCATCGAGATTTTCTCTCTGGCGATGAAATCTTTTCAGTTACGGAATTCACACATAATAAGCAATTTCAAGGACTATAGCTGATCTGATGATAAATTATCTGATTAATTTTTTTTTATCTATCTAACACTATCTATTATTAATGGTCTAATAATAAATTAGTACAAAATTGAATGAAATTTTCTATGTTATTTTTTTCTTTTTTTTTTAAGAAAAATATCCGTTTCTTATAATATTTAGTAAGTTTCTGACTTTTGTTATTATCTAAGTCTGCCGAATTTTATATTAATAAAAAAAATTCGAATATTTTATGTTGTATCAAAAATTTAACTTAAAAATCAAAATTTCAATCTAAATAAACAAAACTACTTTAAAGTCTGTTGAGAAGCTTTTACCAGCTTTTATAATAGTGAAAACAAAATCAAGAATAAAATCGGCCTATTATTTTTTTCTTTTAAATATGAGGCTTACTATAAACTTTGCAATTTTCACTTTCAGGTCTTTTAATTTTATTAAGAATATTTTTATTTTTTTTTCAAAACAAAGAATCATTTGAAAACTGCCAACAGAAGATTAATAATTTATTTTTAATTTACCACTGCGACCAGTTCATAATGGATGTGGCAGTCAAATTTAAAAATTAAAAATTTGCTTTAAATTTTGTGTCGAAAGTACTTTTTAAAAAGTAAAAGTTTGTATCTCTGATAAGACTTTTAGTCGAAGATTTGTGTCTTTGGTAATAAAATTTTAAATTATTAAATAAATATACAGAAATATCATCATTGCCAGTTTAGTTTATATTCAGTGTGAGTGGTTTATTATAGAAATAAAATATTTTTTTTTACATGTTGGCAAGGTCTCTCCAACATCTTGTGTATTATATTATAGATATTTTTTATGAAACTAGATATTAAACTTATACTTAATGAAACTTTAAAAAAAAATAAATAAATAAAAAACTGAAAACTAAATTTTTATGTAAATAAAAAAAAAATATTTACAATTAAGAAAGTTTTTAATTTGTAATTTGAATTCAAATTTTTATTTTTTTTCAATTTAGATCTAGTTTTTTTTTTTCTAAATTAAAGAAACTTTTAATTAAGTTTTGATTTATAAGAACAAAATAAAAAAAAAACTTTAAAATTAGTTAACAAAACTTTTGAACTACTACTACAACAATTTTTTTTTTTTTTTTTGTTCAAATGAAGATAATAAGGAGTTTTATAGATTTTATGCAGTTAACACGATTGATAAATACATAATGAAAGTAGTTAATTTGAGTAGTGTCAAGATTAGCAGAAAAAGAAAAAAATAACGTGTTTTATTCCAAGAACAAGATGTATAGCTACAAAACAGTTTTTGGGGTGAGTTCCAAAATCCACAAAAAACAAACCTCATAATGATTTTTGCTCCAAAAAAAAAAAAACCAAAAAAATAATCCACAATTATTTTAAATACTTCATATTTGTTGAAATATGTATGTATATAAAAATAATAAGAAAGGACTTTAGAGTTGGTTACATAATCATGGTTCAATAATTTGTTTAGCGGTGTTTAAGGGGGATCAGTCAGTCACCAATGTTTTAAATTATTTATTGCGTAAATTTATATCTAAAAATGATAATTAGAAAGGACTTTTTTGTTGGTTAGTTAGGCTCCAATAATTCGTTTAGTTTTATATTTTTTGATGATGATGTATGCAATAAAAATAATTATGAAGAACTTTAAAATTTATTAGAAAGTCAGAGTTTTTTGCTTTTTCAAGAAATTTTTTTTTTCCACATTCTTGAATTTATGGAAAATTTTATGGATTTTTTTTGTTGATTATTTTTGAATTAGATTTGAGAATTTTCACTTTTGGATTTTTTTTTATGGATTTTTATTTGTGATTTTAAACATTGTCACCAACCTAAGTTTTTGTCATAAAAATTCTTCTGATTTTTTTTATTAAAAACTATTCCTTTCTCATATTAAAGAAAAAAAATCAAACCATAATTTTTTTCTATCTAAAAATTTTCCTTTACACACAAAAAAAAAAAAATCACTTTATTATAATATTTTAGTTAGCAGTCTTGTAAAATAATTTATTTAAGAACAGAATATAATAAAAAAAAATAAAATAAAATAAAAGTTAGTGATTCTTTTCAAAAATCCTTAAAACCAATAAAAAAAAAAAGAAATCAAATCAAAATGGAATCTTAATTTAAAATCAATATTAACCATATATTAAATATTTCGTATTATATTTCTATTTATAAAGAAATATTATAATAAAAAAAAAGAAACAAAAAAAAAAAAACAAAAAAAAAACTATAAATAAATAAAAGTTAATGTTTTTATATACATAAAATTCTGTGGTAACAACCAAATAATAAAATAAAACTATATATCTAAAAATAAACATAAATTTAGACATTTAAACGTATATTAACTCATCCTAATAATGTCTAGAAGATCACTGCTACCAGTATTTATATTACCTTTGAGATTGTATAGACATAAAAAGATTTACTTTTCAATAAAAAAAAAAACAAATAAAAAATTTTCTTCATTTGGATTCTTTGGATTATCAATTCATATTATTTTTTTTTTTTTTTTTTAGATAAAAACACATAAAAATCTTCAGATACATGCTATTTAATAATATAAAATATAAAATAAGACGTTATATAGAGTTCTTTTTTTGTACAACATTCACCTTTAGTATCTTTTTTTGAGGAGAATTCGGCATATAAAATCAACAATAACTCAAGGTCAATATAAATACAATACGCAATATAATATAAGAAACACTTTGAATTTTTTTTTTTTTTTTTTTTACAAATCGTTATTCACAATATTATTTTTATTCCAAAATAATAATTATGTATTATTATATTCAATCTGTAAATGTATCTTAAAGATAAATATATTAATCTTTTGTAATATTTTTTTTTTTTTTTTGTATTTATAACATTTTTATATGGGTTTTATTTTCGAAAAATATACCATCATCATAATTTTCTATTTTTTTTTATCATTTCATATATTTTATAGCTTTATGTATATATCGTAATCATTCTTTAAGGATCTGACTATATTATATTGTATGCTCCATTTCTCTGGTATTTTGCAAGAATGAAATGACAAAAATGAAAAGCAAACACAGAATACAATCGCAACAAAAAAAAAAAAAAAAGCAAAAACAAAAATAAAAGGAATAGAATAGAATAAAAACATAATTTATAATACTAAAATTCTAAAGATTAATTTTTAACAATGAATTCTCAATCTTTATTTTATTTTTTTTTTTGATTTATTTTCAATGTTGTTATTATTGTTTTTTGTTGTTTTTTCGATAATATATACGATTGTTCTTCTATACAAATAACAAATAATGGTGCCTAAAACCAACAAAAAAGAAAAAAAAAAATTTTGAAGGGACTGAATGTCTTAATGATAATTTGCCGCCATATGTTCTCTAAAATACTCATTACCCGTACTTAACTAAAATGAAAAAGCAAAAATTTTATTCTAAAATATCAAAATCACATACAGTCACATGGTATATGAGAAAAAGAAAATCTCTAATCACTCAGAATAATGAAATTCAAATTTATAGAATTAATGTGCAAGGATAAAATGATGTCCTCCTCTATAATTAAAATCAACTCTAAATATTATCTTTAGATTATGCTATATATATATATATTATTTTTATGTACTTATATGTATATAATATTATGTGTATGATAAAGACTTACTTTTTTGTTATTGTTATATTGAACAGATTAAAATGATTATCTCTAAATAGATGAAATCTTGAAGGTTATACGGTGATTGACATTAAATTATCATTAATGATGGCTTGAACAATTGAGGATTGGTCTTTGAGGTGAATCAAAAAAAAAAAAAAGGAAAATTTTTCTTATTGATTATTATTTAACTAAAGTATATTATAGATGATTTTTTTTTTTTTTTGTTGTTTTAATAAAATTGAATTTTAATGTTTCTAAAAAAAAATTTATTTACTGTACAAGTTAATGCCCTTCTGTATTTAACATTAAGAATGAATATAACTTTAATGCTTCAAGGTTATAAATAATTTAATTATATTTTATAGTTCGATAATCATAATATATGTTATTGTTCTTTAATAAATAAGGATACCTACTCTATACAATGTATCCAATAGAATATATTCTATAAAATTTATATATTATGTATTTGATGCCTGTATTATTCGTAATATGTACTTTAATTTTAGCATAAGGTTTCAGTGGCTACGTAGTTAACAATATATATTGGCTTATTGACTTATTATAAGTAGAGAATTATGGTTTGAATTGGAGAAATATCTAGAGGTTGGGGGCATGATGGGAAAGACGGTACTACACGTACTTTGCCAATACCGATCGCTAGATTCCCAAAGGAGGGGAATCTTGGGAGAGGAGTACTGATAAGATCTCTCTGAAGTAAGGGCATTTAAGCAGAGGACGATCATCCGATTTTTTATTTTACCACATCTTTTAATAATAATAGGGGTCTTTAAAAAAATATGTTTTGGTTACATTTTGGTAATATTCTGCCTTATTGAATTTATTTACGTAGAAGACTAACTCAGATAAATAATCTGAAAGCTGAAAAAATTCAATTTTTCCAAAGTATATTAATACAATATTAGTCAATATGTAAGGTAAAAAATTACAAAAGTTACTAAAAAAGTATTAAAAAGAAACTTTGCCATATGTATTTTGACAATTTGCTCAGTTTAAGCCGTATTTTAATCCTGTCCAAAGTTAAACTTTGTCAACTATTCTTGTAGATAAGTCACTATAAATGTCTGTTTCATTGACTTTCTAGATGTTAAATTTTGTTCCGATTTTTTAGTCAATTCATCTATACAGCATTGTTCCAGCTTATCAATTTCCATTCAGAACTGGCTGATTGAGGAGTCTTTATATTTAAAATTCGATCTTAAGTGAAACAATTTCTCAAATTAAGATTTAGTATGAAAACAAAATATTATTTTATAACAAAAAATGTATCCTTATGACTTGCACTTAAGATCTGTACAGTAGTACTATACCTATTACATTTTGTTATACCCTACACTTAAAGTATAGGGTATATTAACTTTGGTATAGTGTTTGTAACCACCAAAAGGAAGCGAGTTAGATATGGACATGTATATATATTCTGAATCAGGACCACCTCCTGAGTCGATTTAGCGATGTCCGTTCGTCCGTCCGTACCCACGATAACTCAAAAAATAATGATGCTATCTTGATGAAATTTATACTGTAGGTTAACAATCACTAATGTAGGGCGGGGATTGCAAATGGGCGAAATCGGACCATGGCTTCGAGTACCTCCCATTCAACTCCCAAAACCGAATACGCATATCTTCGAAATTAATAAATGATATCCCTAAAATTTGAGATGAATTGGAGTGGTTATTCGGGTACCTCCCACATAACTTGCAAAACTGAACAAGCATATATTCGAAATTAATAAAGATAGAGACTGCAAATTTGATACGAGGGTGTTGTTTCCTGAATCCTTGATTTACCTAAAATTTCAGATAAATTGGAATGGTTGTTCGGGTATCTGCCTCACAACTCCCAAAATCGAACAAGCATATCTTAGAAATTAATTAATATGAAAACTTGAAATTTGATATAAAATTGTTCTACCCTGTTCTGATGATGTCTCTAAAATTTGAGATGAATTGGGATTGTGGTCCGCGTGCCTTCACACACTTCCCAAGACCTAACCAGCATATTTTCGAATTTAATAAAGATAGAAACCTGAAATTTTGTACAAAGGTTGTAAAAGCATTTATTTTTTTAGCTTATATTAAATACCTAACTAAAATAACTTATGGATTTTTAATTTAATTTGAATTTTTTAGGTGTAGGGTATAAATAAGTCGGTTGCATCGACTTACTGTTACTTTTACTTGTTTTTATAAAATATAAGTAAAAATTTTGTATAATATTACAATGAAAAAAATAATAATTTTATATTATAACAAAAGTATTAAAATTATTTTTGATTGTTTCATTTCCTTACAATATAGAAAATATTATATTTTAGGGTAAGATATTCATAAATTGACAAAATTTTCATAATTCAATTTTTTTATTTTTTCTCCTTTTTTCATTCATATTATTTATTGTTTCTTTTCTTTTATTATCCTGTTTTCATCTTTCACATACACATCAAATTAAATTATACTTTAGAGATTTTTATGTTTTTTTTTTTAATAATTTTCATTTAGTATTAATTTAAATAATACTCAGAATCAAAAATTATTTCTTTGTCTCATTTCTTTTTCTTTTTTTTGTTATTAAACTTTATTAAAAGTTCAGCAGAAAAATATTTTTACATATTTAATAAAATAATGAACGACCAAATATTTTACAAAAAAATATATTGAATGCTATGGAAAAGCTAAATTAAAAGGACTTTATTTAAAAGTATAAAATTCTTTTTGAAAAATATCATAAGTTTTTTATTGAAATAATAATTTACCTATTTTTTATATGACCTCTTACATCCTTAATAAGATTTAAAATTCTAAAATTAAAATTTTGCAAGTCATAGGTCTCTTATTAGAGATTACAATGTCTACGTCTTGGAAACTAAAAAAGTATTAAAACATTACATCAAAACTATAATTTTCTATAGTAGAAGTAGATAGGTACGTAATTCGCCCTAATTTTAAAATATACCGAAATAGTTTTAAAAGAAACCAAGTTTGAAATGAAAATTCTATAGCAAATTTTTTTTTCCCTAGGGGGGTAGATGACTATTATCGAAAACTTCTGAAGAAGAGTGGTATGAGCATGAGGTATGAGTGCGAACATTTGAAGTAATTTTAAAATTGAGTGATTCATTTAATCTAACGAAATATTGATTTTTTAATCAACATTTTATATTGAATGTTTACTAAATTTTATCAATAACTGTAATAATATTTTTAATAATACACATAAGAGGCTACTAAATTTTATTTTCTCTTTGTTATTAATATTAAAAACAAGGGACTTGGGGAAACTTTACAGTTGTATTAGAATTAAAAAAAATTTTAGAATATTTTTTGTCCAGTGCCTGCCTACCTACCTATAAACTCAAATTTAAAAAAAAAATTTTTGATAATAATATAAAAGAATCAGTTGTCTCCACCACAGGACCGATCGCTATTATACAAAAAGTATAAAGCCAAAATAATTTATAAGTAGATTTTTTACAAGCGTGTAAATATACATATGTATGTAAATTCATTCATACATCCATTTACATATTATGTAGGTATATACATGATTTTTTTTTTTCATTCAAAAATATTAGAAGTAAACAATAATAAAAACTGTAAACAAATACAAAATAAACATAACCTGCTAACACAAATTTTACAGTTTGAATTTTGCGTCATCAACAAGAGAATAATATGCATAGATATACTTAAGTATGTATAGGTATAAATTTTTAGACATAAAAAAAAACAAAAAAAATTTGTTCGTATAAATTCATATGGCGTATTATAATATCTATTGTAAGAAATTTGGACTTAGAAATAAAAAAATTAAATAAAAGTTAAAGTTGGTCAGATCAAAAAATGTTTTATGGCGAAGTTGTTGCTCTTTACTTGTGAACAAATTTTTCTTAATAATTTTTCTCATAATATTTTTCTGTTACAAAATATTCGTAAAAAACTTAAAAATAACACTATAGTAAACGACTCTCCAAAAGCTAAAGCTCCGATTTGCTCCAAAAGCTTATCAATCCAAGATATTTACATCAAAACCTTAAATATATAATTTCAAACAAATCCGCTCAATCGTTTAGGCTGTATACGTGCCCACAAACATACACAGACACACAGACAGACAAACAAATTGTTTACAGTCTTCTCCGCACCGGAGTAGTGCATTTTTGCAAAAATCTTGGGTACAAATTATTAGTATGAAAACAATAGCTACCTTATACGTAATTTTATGCGGTCGGTAAAAAAGACAAAATATAAGGAATCATATTATTCTTATTACCTATGATATTACTTAGTAATACTTCGGTTGTTGTTGTCATTGTTGTGTGTTTGTTTTTTTTTTTGTAAAGCGATATAATAAGGATATGTATACAAAAAAAAATTTGTTTCCAGAATTTTTTCATATTTTATATGCATCATACATAGGTAGATATATATCATATTATGTATGTATATTATATACATAATTGGCAATATGTACTTGCAGATGGGGGTATACCTTTAAGACTAATAAATATAAATAACAATAAAAGTTTTTTTTATTTTTTTAAACTTTATTAGTTTTTTAAGTTTTTTTTTGTTTTTTTTTTAGTTTTTGACTGATGTTTGAAAAAACTAAAAAAAGGTTATCACTCGGGAAAAATTATTGTAGTTTTTTACATAAATATATTAGAAATAATAAAGTACTAGGAAAATTTGTATAAGGAATGTGGGTTAAAAGAAAAAAAATCCGAAAAAAGGATCAGTTTAGAAGTTTTTCGACAATATATTTTATTTATATAAATAAAATAAAATTAATTAAATAATAAATTGCGAAAATTCTTAGAAAAGAACAATGGTTTTTTTTTTGTTTAATGTAAAATAAAATGTTTCATTCTTTCAAAACTTTTTAATTTAATGAACTCTCTCTTGAAGGTAATCAAACAATAGTTTTTAATTTAACAATTTAAATTTAATATATTTTAGTTAGGGGATTCTTACCCTGGACGAAGTTTTAATTCTTTGTACCTATTTTTGATATCGGAAAAGTTTCTCTAGGATAATTTAATATTAAAGAGAATAAATTTCATTATTTGAATAAATTAAAAATCATTAATTATAAATAAAATTATAATACAGGATGATGAAATAAAGATAATATGAGTATTCTTTACAAGCACTCTATTACAGTATTTTATATTAGAATGAAAAATATAATATTAATGAGTACATCCGCTCGATAAAATGTTCTTCAAGACAATACAGGAAAATAGTCCAGTACATAAAAGCCCAACCAAAACAGCCAATAAATCAATCTAAATAGCGAATAAAGTAACAGCAATTCCTAACCTAAAAAAAAGTAGAAAAAACAATAGACTAACCGACTTGAATATTGGTTGAAGAGAAAACATAATCCATTCGAAAAATAACACATAGAACAGATAATATTTGCTGCTAAATCTTGACATTATGCAGGAGTATCCATGTAATCATAAAATTTACAAAGATGTATCGAAGAACGGAAATGAAGTGGTGTTTTCCATCATACAAAATAATACTCTTTTTCAAAATGGTATCATGAATTCTAGCGCCTCAATTTTTACAACAGAACTAACAGCAATTATCGCAGCTTTAAACTTAGTAATAACATTTCATAGCTATTCAAACATATTCACCGATACTCTAATTGTAATAAAAGCCAAATTATCTAATACCAACAACAGAGATCACGCAATCATAAAAATAAGAAACAAAATAATAGAACAAAAAGAAAAAATCATGATAATCTGGATTCCAAACCATGTAAATATTAATGGAAACGAAGAAGCCGACCAGGAGGCAAAACTGACAGGAAATAGTCCTGTTAGCAGTATTACCAAACACATATATGAACGAAAAAAAAAAACAAATATCTTACTACAATAACACCATAAGATAAAGAACTTGGATCATCTCGCAATTGTTTTAGCAATTTCATTCGCCAAATATTAACCAGAGCAAAGCAGTACAAAAAATAAACAGAAACTTGCGAGTGAATCCTATATAGATGACGTTCTGATGTACTAAGGTCACCTACAGATATAAATTTGAGCAACAACGTCAACTATTATTAAGTTTTCGCAGCAATATCTTTACCATTAAATATATAATAACAGAATGCAAATTATTATAACAACAATCAAGGAACTACAGAGACACTAAAATTCAGCAATAACCTGGACATATCAAAAATTTGCAACCACCTACAAAATCACAACATAGGGGAAAAACAAAAAAGAACACACAAACAAAGAACACATAAATCGAAAAACCTATAGTAAGATAATATTGTAAGACGGCCTATATCCTAAAGGAAAATGGCCCAACAAATTTTCAAGTGTTATTTACTAATGCCTGAAAATAAAATAATAATAAAAATGAGTGAATATTTTTTGATTAATGAAATATTTAATATAATTTTTAATAAAAAATCAATAAAATTACCATACAGTTTTTTTTTAAATCAGTAGATATTATACCTTTATTTAAATGTTGTGTTATATATATTTATTATAAGATATAGTTTATTTCAAAAATGATTAAAATAACACTTTAAAAATAAATATTTTAACATTATTTATATTATATTTTGTTTATATGCAACTCGCATTGTTTTGATCTATTAAAAAATTTCAAAAATTCGATTTGAAATTAATTTTAGAATAGAATTTTTTAAAATTACTTAAAAAACTGATTTTTTTTTTTTTTTATTATTTTGAAAGTGATATTTTCCAACCCAACCTATTTGCAATCATATCATTAAAATTTGATTGAATTAAAATGAAAATCTGTGTAAATCACTTTACAAGGACTCAAGAAATGTTTTATAAAAACGCGTTTTAATATAAAAAAAAGTTTATGTTTACGGTAAATTATTTAATATCTTCCATAAAACAAATTTTTTTTTTACATTTTGCCATGATATTTTTGAATGACAAAAAAGGTAATCTATCTCACCAATGGGAATATAAAATAATTTTTTCCTTTTTTTTTTGAAAGTCGAAAACAAAAAAAACAAGGTAGAACGTAAACCAACGGTTTTTAAAAGCGCACATTTCCAAAACTCAATACAAACTGTTTAGAAGTGTGACTAACACAAAAATTTGAAAATTTCATGTAATAAGAAAAAACGTGAAAATAGGACATTTTTGAAATTTTGAGGGGCTATAAGTCCGGAATCCTATATAATTAAGAAAAGCCGTTAACACACGTAAAAATATATTATTAGACTTTTAATTTTCATGTCTTGCTGAAGAAAAATTTGTACAGGTGCCTAAGTTACAGGTGTCTAAAAATACCAAATTTTCAATTTTTGAGGCGTAATAACTCTTAAAAAGGGGGCGTTACCAAAAAATTTTCTGAGGCAACTTATATTAATTCTAAAAGTTCTTTCTTGTCTCAAAATTTCAGGTTCCTATCTAAAGGGGTGCCGGAGTTATGAAAAAAGAAATTTCATGCAAAATGTGGTTTTCACATAACGGTAAATTTAAATAGTAAATTACAAAATATTACATAATTTTGATATTGTTTTATATAGATAATAAAATTTTCGATCTTCTGCCGGTTTTAGATTGCAAAATTATTACGCAGAGCCCGAGATATATACATCTGAAAATGGGGCTTTTTCGCAATTTTGAAGAGCTGCAACTTTGGAACCCTTTATAATTAAAATAAACCTTTAACACACGTAAAAATATATTATTGTAGCTTTAATTTTTATATCTTGCAGAAGTAAAATGTGTACAGGTTCCTAAGTTACAGGTGTTTAAAAATAGCAAATTTTCAATTTTTAAGCCCTAATAGCTCATAAACAGGGGGTGGTCCGAAAAAATTTTCTGAGCAAACTTATACTAATTCTAAAAGTTCTTTCTTGCCTCAAAATTTCAAGCTTCTATCTAGAAGCCTGCCGGAGTTATGAAAGTAGAAAAATCATGCAAAATTTGGTTTTCACATAACGGTAAATTTAAATACTAAATTTAAAAAAATTGTATAATTTTGGTATTAATTTACAAAGATAAAAGAAATACCTGTCGAATGACGTTTTCAGATTGAAAAAATCTTAAGCAGAACATAAGATATATGCATTTAAAAATAGGGCTTTTTCAAGTTTGAGGGGCTGTAGCTCCGTAATGGGGGGGGCTACATGAAAAAGTTGTTCCACAAAATTATTTTTTTTATGAGACCTACCTATGGTTAAAATTTTTTTTCTCTATCTTTAACGGTGTAGAAGTTTTGTAAACAGACGGACGGACGGACGGACAGAGTGAAACTAATAAGCACATTTTTTCAAAAATTTTTTGGAAATGTGCTAAAAAGGCAAAAAATTTGTTTTTCGTGAAATTTGTATCTACCCGTGTATAAAAAAAAAAAACAAGGTTAATATATAAAAATTTTTTTGCTAGGATTTAATTTATTTTATTGGTAATAGGAAAGTGAAAATTTTAAGATAGAGTCTTTTCTAAAAGATCTACATAATATGTCGTCTGTATATGATTTAACATACAAAAATAACGTACTCAAGGCATTTCAATATTATAGGTAGATAGGTAGGAAGGTAGGGTGGTCACCTTCACGATGCTGCGTGATGGCCTCAATTAGCACTAGATTGCGCCATTTTGATACCACTGCACTCACGTGACCTGTGTTTTTAGATTGTAGTTAAACAAAAAAAAATAAAATTTTGTATTCTTGTTATAAATGAAATTATCAAATCAGAGACCAAATGTTGTATCAAAGGGTAACTTTTTTAATATGAAAAATCAGTTTAAGATGATTCATAAACGATACTATAATTATAACATAATACAAACTTGGGTTGTTATAACATATCTTCTTCAGTTTTTATTTAGATTCTTTGTCTAGAATTAGTTCTACTATATAAAAAAAAGTTTTGTTAAAAACTTACTTAGAGATCATAGCGCCGCTATATCATTTTTAATTAAATGACTGAATTAAAAATTATATGAAGGCGCTGGTCTCTAGTAAATTTTTAACAAAACCAACATAGGTACTTTAATTTTTTATTTTGATTTAATATTATATTAATATGACTACTTATAATGTTATTAATCATTTCTTTTAATATTTGTTTCAAAAATTTAATAAAAACTTTCTTTGTATTTAATATTTTTGTAAAATTTCTATGACGATTAATAAAAATAACTTAAAAATATTAAATTATTATAAATTTCGATTTAACTTTCTACGCTTTTCAATAATTTTCCTTTATTTTTTTTTTTTTTTTTTCGATTTAAAAATAAAAAAATATAATTGGATTTTCGTCATTAAAAACTTATAGAAAATTTATTTCAGAAAAAAAAAAAAGGGAATTTAAATAAAAAAAGCAAAAATAAACTTTAATTTAAAATCAAAAATGAAAATATAATTTTAAGGAAATTCTAATGAATGAGGAAAAATTGCTCTTAAATATTTTGAAATTGTTCCAAAAATATTTTCGTTTTGTTTTCTTAAGTTTTAGCTTAAGTCTTAAATTTATTAAAAGAATTAAAATATTGACCTTCAATTAAATTCGCAGTTGATTTTCTTTTTTCAATTTTAAATTCTCTTCATTTTCATTTATTTTATTTTCAACATCATTTTCATCATTATTTTCATGAAAATATTAAAAAGCCGTTTATATTAAAAAGCAAGAAAAAATTTTTTTTTCTTTTTTATCAAAATCATTATGAACAGTTTTTTATAATCAATCAGTACACAAAAGAACAAATGGAAAAAATAAAAATAAGAAGAAATAAAAAAAAAAAGTTGAAAACAATTTTCTTTATCATTTGGAAAATGTTCTTTCTTTAATTTAGTATTGATCGTAATGCTGCTTTAAATGGGGTTGAATATTGTTTATTCATTCAAGTGATTTTTCTTGCTGTACCTGTACATTTCATAATATGTATATTGTATTGATATATATATATATATATATATATACATATATTTATAGGTACTTATATTTTATTATTTAAAAAAAAATATACCTAGTTACATACTTATGTATTATAAAATTAGTTTTAGTCTTAAACCTGTTGTTGGCTTTGTCCTTCACTCTGATAAAGTTTTTCATATGATTTATATATTTTTTTTTTTACTTATCCATACATATTATATTCTCTTTTCCCTCTTTAGAATTTTTGTCTGCAAAAAAAAAAATCAATTTTTTTTTTTCAAATCCTAATATGATTTGTATTTTTTACAATTTCGTTATCCTTGAAATTGAATCCGGAAAAATACTTGATAAAAATCTATAAAAAACAAAAAAATCAATCAAAATAAAATAACAAAAGAAAATCAAATTTTTCATTTGTTTATTTTTGTGTTTTTTTTTTTTTTTTGATTTTTTTTTTTGACAAATTACAGTAGAAAAAGTTTAGGTAACTGTAAAAAACAAACTATATATATGAAAAATTAAAATCAAAAAAAATTTACGTAACATCGCGTTTTTCATACGTACAGAGCTGTTTTCCCCTTTTTTAGTTTGTTTATTTTTATTATCCTTAAAAGAACTCTTAACACTTAAAGTAGGTAACTAATCTAAATACGTTATTATATTCTATGTGCTTTATGAAAGATTTTTAATTACATATTACTCTATTTTTAAGTGTAGTAACGTACAGTATTTAGGACTATTTTTTAAAAGTATACTTATTAAAACTGAAGTATGTATATATTTTCAAAATAAATTCTAAGTAGTCTTCTAAGACTTCTACTAAATAGATAACATTTTTAAAAGAAATGTAGTAAAACAAAAACATACTTCTATGTCCGGAACTGTACTTTATTATAAAATAATTTTACCCTAAAACAATTTTGGATAAATTTAAAAGTTAAAATAATAAAAAAATTCATTGCATTATTAATGATTGCTGTAAGCAAATCCTGTTTTATCGTTTTATAAAAAGGAACATGGAGATTTTAATTTTTTCTTTATCCTGCTTCAAACAGGACAACTAAATAAATTCAAGAAAAAAAAAAAACAAACAAGGAAATATAAATTATAAGCAAAAGTAAATAAAATAAAGAAAAAATTATGAAAAAGATTTTGTCACTTTCAGATAAATGGTTATCCTTTAGTGACATTTTAAAATTAAATAAACATCCTGTTTTATCCTTCTTTTTTTCCTAAAACGATTCAATTTTTCAATAACGAATAAGTGGATTCAGGTTATTAAAAGTAAAAAAAACAGGCACAAGACAATATTAAGTAAAATCAAGTGTTTAAAGGCGCATATTTTTTGTAAAAATTATATTTGTATTTAAATTAAAAATTAGTGAATCTTAAATTTTTTATAATAAGAAAAAAATAAGAAGTTCGTTTTTTCATCAATTTTAATAAAAAAAAAAAAAATAGTTTTTTAGTTAAATTGTAATATTATTATTATAGAGCTGTTTTAAATTCTTACTCTTGCACAAAAATGCAAGTTTCTTGTTTGAAGCTTTTAGTATTAATAACCACATGACCACCAATCATCAACAAAACTTCAAAATATTACGTTTTCAAAAAATCATTATCACATAATAATAATTCTTAATACTTAATTGTATAAACCTAAAAAATTGCTGTTAATTTTGATATTTTTATCTTGGAAAAATATTCAGGAGATTTTGAATTGTAATCATTTAAATAGGGGGTATTTGTTTTAACAGCAAAAAGAACAATATACCAGTAATAATAATATTTTTTAAAATTTTTTTTAAAAAGTGCTAAAAATTACGTTATATGTATTATATTAGATATATAAAATCAGTCATAATATATCTGAATGAAAATTTTTTTGATTTTCAACTATCACAAATTAACAGCAGTGACAGCAGTCTCAGTTTAAAATTTATGATTGATTACGATGTAGTAGGTAAGGCATTGACTTTTAAACTTGTAGGGTCAGATTTAAAGCCTTAAACAATTGCAATTTTCTTTTTCTTAATATTATCCAAGCAAGAATAAATAAATAATATATTATGTCTCCTTTTAAAAAAGAGCTCCTAATATTACATCTACAAATAAAGTAACATGTGCAAAATTTTAGGTGTCAAGCCGTATCTTGTTTTAATTTTAACTACAGCATGGTGTAAAGTGTGTAATACTTCAGCTCCTAAATAAATGAGTTGCCGTTCAAACCTAGACCGAAGTTTTTCCAAAATTATAAATTTTATAAAATAATTTTTTTTTTTTTTTGGGAATTTAATGATTTATCTGGCTGAATACGATAAAAGTGTTGTAATCTTTAAAAGTCTGCTAGTACCGCTACCAAGCAATATTGTTTTTTGAGATAGATACAAAAAAATACAGAGCCATTTTAAATTAAAATACATAAACAGGATATGAATGGAAGGGTTCCATTCCACAACAAATTTAAAAAAAAAAAAGTTTTTAGCATATTTTTCAAAAAAATGTTGAAAAATTTGCCTATATGTTTAACTCTGTCCGTCCGTCCGTCTGTTTACAAAACTTCTACACTATTTAAGATAGAACAATGGAATTATAACCATAGATAGGTCTTTTAAAAAAACTTATCATTATAAAACAACTGTAGCAGCAATTTTATGCAACAATCAATTTAAAAACTGGAAGCAATCTTTTAGAAATTTAAGTTTATATAGTTAAGGTGATCGCGCTTTACTTCCTTCCAAAACTTTGACAGCTACAATAAATTACATTATTTCTTATGGTACTTGACCAAATACACAAAGTATTCAAAGTAAACAAACGGAACAAAGTAGCAAATTGACGAATTTTCTATTTCGTACTTTGCTAAAGTATTAAATACTTTTGAATTTAATATTTCAATTTTTTTTACATATCTAAACATTTAAAAAAATTTGAATAACCCAAAATCTTCCCCTATTTGGTACTGAATATACAAATATTTGTACATTTCATATAAAATAATTATTAGGTATATAATATATAAAATTTCTAAAATTTTTTTTAAATCCATTTCAGAAAAAATAAATTGACAAAAGTTAAAGCAAAAAATGCAAAGTAATCATTGGGCTAGTACTTTTTTTTTTTTTTTTTTATTTATTAATTTATTAAAATTATTTATTTATTTAAGTGTAAAATACAATTTAAAAATTGAACAAAATACAGTGTAAAATATATATGTATCTACATATATTAAGATTTAAGAAAATAAAATATTCAAAAGAAAAAAGAAAAAATAATGAAGCAACAAAACTTTACAAAACTAGTTTTAGCTAAGAGAAGATATAAAAATAGAAGAAAAAAAAAAAAAAATTAACCGTTTTTCTCTTCTTTTTTCATTTTTGTTTTTGTTTTTAATTAAAATTTAATAATTTAATAACTTTCAATTATTTGATAATTTTTTTTTTTTTTCAATTTTAATGATGACATTTGTTTACAGCTGCTATCGAAATTGTTATATAGTTGAAAACCTGTCTGTAGTATGGGTTCAAGACTCCATAAGTTGTGACCGGCTTCATACCTTAGATTGTCAGAATTTATCGTACCATATTGATGAACATCACAGTTTAATAATATTTGTGTATTACATTTTATTTGATTGCTTTTTATGTTGTTCATGTGTATTAATTGTATTAGATTTCTGTAATCTTTTAATTTTAATATTTTATTATTTTTATGTATAGTATTAGTTGATGTACGCTGATACTTACTTTGTTTACTTTCCTTTAGATACTTTGAAAAAGTATTCAAAGTAAAGGAAACAAAGTAATTATTGGGCCATCACCTTTATCTATTTAAATTTTATTTTAATTTGGCAGGCTTTATGACACATATTAATATATTATTCGCTCTATTGAGATACATTTTTATACCCTACACATTAAGTATAGGGTATATTAACTTTGATATGGTGTTTGTAACCACCAAAAGGAAGCGAGTTATGTATAGACATGTATAGACAAAATTATGATACTATCTTGATGAAATTTATAATGTAGATTAACAATGACTAAGGTAAGTCGGGGATTGTAAGTGGGCGAAATCGGACCATCTGTTCGAGTACCTCCCATACAACTCTCAAAACCGAATACGCATATCTTCGAAATTAATAAAGATAGAAACTTAAAATTTTGTACTAGGGTGTTGTTTCCTGAATCCCTCGTTTGTCCAAAATTTAAGATGAATTAGAATGGTTGTTCGGGTATCTGCCACACAACTCCCAAGACCAAACAAGCATATCTTCGAAATTAATAAATATATAAACTTAAAATTTGATATAAGAATATTCTACCCTGTTGATATCTCTAAAATTTGAGATGAATTGGGGTGGTGATCCGCGTGCCTTCACACACTTCCCAAGACCTAAGAAGCTTATTTTCGAATTTAATAAAGATAGAAACCTGAAATTTTTTACAAAGGTTGTAAAAGTTTGATTTTAATTTAATTTGAATTTTTTAGGTGTAGGGTATAAATAAGTCGGTTACATCGACTTACTTGTTTTACTTGTTTTAAAGAAGTTTCGGTTCGGTTCGGTTAAAAGATTGTTTTCTACTTTTTAGTTTAAAGAAAGCTGTTTTTAAAATTTGCTTCCGTCGTTTCTGACGGGATTACGAGACTGCTAATATAATATTATGCATGAACTTTTCGTAAAATTTCGTGATTTTGTATTTAAATCTATTATAGATACCATATTATTATAAATATTTCCAATTATAAAAATAACTTATAAAAAGTAAAATTCAAATTAATAAACATTTGGGGAAAAAAAACAATTTTAAAAATTTTGTAAAGTTATAAATTATTATTTTCGTGAAAATTTAAAATTATTTTTAATAACTCTGTAAAGTTGCTAGCTATATATTTTCAAAGTAGTTTATTTATTTTTAAACAATTCAAATAGATGGTAAAAGGGCAATCAATGATCTCTAAAATTTTTAGTATTACATTCATTGGAACTTAAGTTTCGAAAACAGTTTTTTTTAGTTTTTACGGTAAGGTTATGTTGTAAAAAAAAATGTGGTACCAGAAGAAAGAAATACAAATTATTTTTTTAAATACTTTAGAACTTAGAACTCCCTTGGAGAATTTTATTAAATTTCTTGAAACTAAGAACGAGTTATAGTCTATTTCCAAAGAAGAATTAAAATTTTGCCGAAATAGGGAGATTTTGTATAAATTATAGAAAATGAAAAATATTTGCTTATTTTATGAACATTTAATGAATATTTTGTTTGTTTTAAAGAAGATTAGATTTCAAGTTAATTAGTTCACATCAAATTTCCGATATGTGTAAAATAATAATTTATAAGATCAATTTTAAGCTACAAAAATATTAAATTGTCAATTTAAATTCTTATTCTCCTAATTATTAATATTGAAAATTAAAAAAAGGATCTAATTCTAACCAATCATATTTCGTATCTAATATACTACAAAATTTAATACACTGTAGAATTGAAAATTATACTCTAAAATAGATTTGAAAAAACTAAAATTAAAATTTTTACAGTGTATGTGTATTATAATGAATACAAATATATAACAAATATTAGTTGTATGTGTCAGAATGAAATATGAATTCGCATTAATTTTGTGGCAATATTTTTTATATTCCCTTATAAATTCTTTTCCATAAGTCATACAATGAAAAAGTAATATATATAGTAATATATCAATATAGCCTAAATACTGCATCAGTAAATACAAAAATTACTCTAACGTATATAATATAACAATATAATATTATATTATGTACATATATATCAAAAATATATATTAATATATATTAAAAAATGTTATTATTTTACAATAATTTGACTAATTTTTGGCCCATTTTATAATATCCTGTTTTTTGGTTCTAAATTTTTCTGATATTTTCTTCTTTGGTTTTGTTCGTTATTTTTTTTTTTTTTGATTTAGAATGTATGGAGGTGGAATTTTATTGTCAAATTCAGAATAAAATTTCTTGTAAAATTATTTTTATATATATATTCAAACAGTAAAAAATTAATAATAAAAAAATAATAAAAAATTTGAATTGTTTTAATATTGGAATTGCATATTTTTAGGAAATTCATTTTTGAACCTAATTGAATAAATATAAAATTAAGGCTTTGTAAAATTGAATTTTTTTACAAAAAATATCATAAATTATTTTCTATCAAATTAGGATATTATATCTATGTTTTAAAATTCTTTAGTTTGTAAGTTTTTGTAGAAAAAAAGGATTAATTAAATACCGTATCCACCAAATCAAATTCTTGTTCTTCATTCTTTTTATAAAGTTAAAATTTTATAAACGAGATGGTTATTAGTTTTTTAATTTTAATTAATTTATTAATGCCACGCTACTTTGATTTGAATAATGAAAAATCATCATAGAGTAGTACAAATTAGTTTTGTACAGTTTTTTCTTTTTAAATTTTGTCTATCGTAACTTAACTAATATACGTAGGAATGGTACACTGTAAATGAAAGGCAAACAATTTATTTTTTTTTATAAATAACTGCAATCATTTTATTTTGAATTCATATGCCTTATCTGTTTTGTTCTGGTGATTATATTAAGTTCAATCTTCAAGTCCTTTAACTTTTCAATTTTACGTTCTTTTTATGAAATATCAGTTTTATACTTTAAGATACAACAGATATTGCAGGTATCCAATTGTGGTTTTTTAAATTATATATTCTTGGTTGTAAAAAATTAAAGGTTGTTAAGATTCATTGTCACGAATTCTACGTTTGCAGATCATATTCGGTTTTTAACAATTTTGAAATGAGGATCGCGAATAGTGCCATATTAATTTTGTGCCAATATAAAATTTTTGTTTGTATTTATACCAATATAAATTGTATATAATATATGATATGGAGAATTCAACGCAATTACTAAATAAATTTAAAAGTTTAGATGAGTTAAGTAATTAATTGGTGTTATATCACAAGACTGTATTTCATTTTACTATAATAGGTCACTCGACTATAATATGACACTTGCCTGTATTTTTATTTGCCTGTATTATCATTTGTCTGTACTAACATTTGACTGGATTTCATTTATATCCAATTCTAAAATCTCCTTAATTATATGTTTACATATATATTTCAAAAGCTGTAAATACCGAGGGAGTGTGAGTTCGAATCCCACATACGTCGTAAAAGTTATTCCCCCTTAAGACATTTAAAGCCACGCCTGAACAGGAAAGGCTATGTAATTTCCTCTCCACATTTTTGTGGTAGGGAAATGCATTAAAAAAAAAAATATATATATATATATTTCAACAACAATACATTTAAAATAATGGGGCCTGCTGTCAAAATAATTATTGAAACTTTGATTTTGTAATCAACTCTTCTATAATGCTTTACATTATATTTATATTGCCATATTGCCACTGTACATGAATGATAAGAAACTGAATTGAACAACAAATTCGAAAATTATCAAAGATTTTAATGTTTTAAGTAATTCAGTGCGGTTTAGCTAAATGATTAAATGCATTTGAATTGAAATTATATTTTTATATTATATAGTGAATTTTCATTTAATTATTTTTGGCAGGTAAGTAATTACATCACAGAGAAATCCTTTCTGCAAAAAAAAAAAAAAAAAAATTAATTAAAATGCAAATATTTAAATCAATATATGCATCTTCAAATTTAAATCTTAAATTTCAAAGTTCGCATTATTTTTAATAAATATTTATTTAACTATTTATTAACTTAATCTATACCTAAATGTTAATATTATTATTTACAAAAATAATTAATTTTCTATAAAATATTATCATGGAGATGGTATACAAATGAAAACCCACAAATAATATTTTAAACATTTAATTTAAAACAGGAAATGTTTTCTTAATAAATTTTGTGTCTCATGTGTATGAAAATTTTAAAATCTTTAAAATAAATTTTTGTACAATTTTTCTTAAAAATAAATAATACATAATATAATAATATATTAAAATATTTTTAATTAAATTTTAGTATAAATTAAGTATTCTTAAGGGTAATAATAAATATAATATTTCCAAAAAAAAAAAAAAAAAAGAAAAAAAGGATTTTCTTGCATTTCAAATATTGTTCTTTAAATTTATTTAATGATTTATTATAAATTATTATTATTATTATTACTATTATATTATTTAACACAATATTTATTACATTGTTTTTGAGAATATGCCTTTAGCATAATAATAAAATATGTACTAAAAATCATGTAATATGTATATTTTAATTTTTACTTTTAATTCATATTTGCACACCCCAAGAGACGTAGTTCTAGGATATAATAAATATGTTATTATGTTTGTGATGCCTTAAAGGAGACAAACTAAAGATATAAGAACAAGTATATATTATTTTATTCCTACTGAAGATCAAATTTTGTTTCAATTTAGTTGCATACGTTTCATCCATACGATAATTCACTCATTTTTTTTTTTTTTTAACGTTACTCAAACTCTATGAAAGGATTCGTTTATACAAAATTTTTGTAAGTTAGATTAAGAAAGTGAGGAGTTCGAGGGAAATAGCAAAATAAGGGCAAAATAATAGGAATTTGGTAGGTAAATTGGAGATGAACCTGTACAGGTTAATTATGAAAAGTTTCTAATTGTATAATGAATCATTTTTATCGGAGGGAAGTATGTTGAATGAAATAATAAAATAATGTTTCACATTTTAACACTTTTCTCAATAAATAATTGTTCATGCTCAGTTGAAAACCACTTAAGGATTTCCATCGTTTAGAAATGAACACTTGATAATTAAAAAAAAAAAAAGAACTAGTTTATTTGATAAATTTCAAAATATGTTAAGTTTTAAGGTAACGACAACTACAGAAATGTGTTGCTCTAGACCATCAGATTCGGATAGTTATCATATAACTTTATTTTTTATATAAGCATCACTCAGGGTTTGTTTTTTTTTTTTTTAATTTTTTCAAAAGAAGTTAAGTTTTATGCCAACGACTTCTGAAAAATTTAATTAGTATAACGTAACAGGTTCAAGTAGTTACAAAATGTATATCCTTACTCATATTTTTTCATCTTAAATTTTATAAAAGTTGATAGAGTTTTATTTCAGAAATTTTCTGAAAATTTTGTTTGATTTGGCCCAAAGGGTCGAGTAGTTATCCCTCAAATCAGAAATTTATATAGCCGATATTAATTATTTTTGATATCTTAAATTTTCTTAAATTTTCTTTCTTTTCGATAAAATTTTATGGTAACAGCATTTCGTTAATTATGTCGTGTGAGTATTCTAGAGCTGATAGAAAGGTCTATTCCATTCTCATCCTTTTTTAATCATTATTGTATTTTTGTTTTATTTAAACAAATTTTAACATTTTATAAGATTAATTATATATCTTTTAATTTCTATATTGTTTTTTTTTTATTGTACCTACAATGCAAATAGAAAAATGTATAATAAAGAATTTAGAATCTTAATTTACGATTGAATTGTGATTAGAAATTTATAATAATAGTTACAATTGAATTAAACTGAACATTTTCGCAATCTTTCATTAATTGAATTTAAAACGTTGGTACAGTAATTTGTCATCTTAAAAACTAAATTTTCTTTGATGGATACAACTATTGAATTTTAGTACAGAGAGAGGGTTTTCTTTACTCAGAATCATTCGGAAACAGGATCAAAATATTATAAGAAAAAAGTAAAGGTTAAAAAAATTCTTAAAACTTATCTTAAATAATATTAAAGTTGGTATGAAATTATAATAAGATATAAAATAAAATAAATATTAAAAAAAAAATAAACAAAATTTGAATATTTAATTGGTAGGAAGTTCTTAGAATTTATATTTTAGTTTTTGAAAATTATATTTAGAAGAATTAAATTAATATACAATACAATACAAAAATACAATATAATATAATATAAAATATTATTATTTAAAATATTTTAAACCTTTTAATTTAAAATTTCTCTGTTTATCATTTTTTGTTATATTTTTCAATTTCCTTTTCAAACTATATTATAATAGATATAATAATATATGATAATATAATTTTAAAGAATTTCTTTAATTTTTCAATAAATCAAAGTTATATATTATTATTATTATTGTTATATTATTGGATTTTACCTATATAAATATGAAATGAAATATTTTACATTTTTATTTAATTATATAATATAATCCAATTTTATGGGAATATAAATAAAATCTCAAATGTATATTTTAATAATAATGTTAATTTTATATATTATAATAGATATATATAAAAAAGAAAAAATTTAATTAAAAATCAAAATAATATAAAATAAAAAACAAAACATATTTTGAATTTTGAATAAAAATCAATCAAGTGCCATAATATTATATAGATACCATATAATGGATTTATCTTTTAGAAATTTTATAATAAGAATATATTATTTAAAATATTGAACTTAAAAATTTTATTAATGCTTCATAAACAAAGATTTAGAAAATAATAATTGAAAAATTAATTCAGATTATACTTAAACAAAAAAAAAAAAAAAAAAAATTAATATTTTCTTTATTTATTTTTCTTTTTCACAGGATTAAATTAAATAAAATTGTCACATCAAAATGTAAACATAAAATATAAAAATTTAATTAATTTGAAAGATTAAAAATTAAGTCAAAAAGTTTCTTCAAAAAAAAAAAAAAAAAAAAAAAATCACAAGGTTTTGAATAAATATTTTGAAAAGAACTGGGATTTAAATAATTTTAAATTTTCGAAAATTATTTAAGAATTAATTAAAATTAAACACACACACACATTGAATTAAAAATTTCGTATTACTTTGTTAATTTATTATACAGGATATAGTAGATAAGATACCAGGTTTTCATGCGAAAAGTCTTGGATTCAAATCCCGGCTGGGTCATCCTATAGATTAATAAAAAATAATATAGATTTTTTTTATAATATATAATTAGTATATTAATATAACTAAATAAAAAATAAGTATACAGTCAGTTTAAATATTATTTACACACGACCAAATTATGTTGGGACTATGAACTGAAATCAAAATATCTTTTAAAATTTTTATCAAATTGAACTCAAATTTAATTTGTAAATTCTTTACTATTTTTTCAACAATTCAAAAAAAAGAACAACAAAAAAAAAAGCGTATGTGTCTCGAAAACAACTTTACATTTCTTCTAAAAACCAAACACTTCGGCTAGAATTTGCTTTGGAGTATAAACATAGTATGGCCGGCGGAACAGTTGTTTCATTGGATGGCACCTATGGTAAGCGCTTTTATCATTCCCAACCAAGTGAAAAGAAAAAACAAGCTGTAAATATTCCAATATGTCATTCAAATGGAGGAAAAATCATTTTGTGGGGATGTGTTTCTTATAATGGTTTTGATTCACTTGACGCATGCCTAGAAAAGATGAACGCAACCGAGTATTAGTATATTCTGAATGTTGTTGCACTTGTTGCAGGAACCGAATTGATTGACCAGGATTTTATTTTGCAACATGATAATGCTTCAATTCATAAAGCAAGATACATATCGGGTGTTGAAGAAAATGTGTTAAAATGGCCTCCACACAGAGCCCTGATCTTAACATAATCGAAAATGTCTGGCATAATATAAAGTCTACAATTCCTCAAAAAATTTCAAATTTAAAAGATGAGGCACATACTGACAATTTGAAGGTTTGGAATGAAATAGACCCCCAAATGTTAACAAATTTAGTAGACTCCATGCCGAAAAATATGTTCAACTGGTAATTGATACAAAGGGTGGAAATATAAAATATTAATTAATTCCACTTACATCAGAAATGCTTCCTTAGTTTTCAAAATTACAAAATGAAGTTTGAATTTCTCAAATTTATTAATTATTTAAAATAAAAATTTCATTTAAAGCGAATATTGCTAAAAAGTAAGTAGAGGAATATATTATAAAATTGTAAAAGATATATATTAAATTTAACACGTCAAATAAAGTCCGTCCGTGTGTTTGTTTATAAAACTTCTGCATGGTTTAAGATAGAACATGAATATAAACCATATGGATAGGTCTTTTAAAGAAATTAATATTGTAGAAGAACTTTTTTTCTTCTAGCCCCATCGATTAAGGACTTACAATCCCTCAAAGATTAAAAAAGCATTATTTTAAAATGTAAATAAAAATCAAAGTTTCCTCTTAATATTCTTTGAATCTGGCAACCACAAATGACTAACCCAAATTTATAAATTTTGATGCAATTCACAATATTCTAACAATTGTTTCTTTTGTCTTTTGGAAAATGTGCCGCTTTAAAAAGCTTTGGTTTTTATATATATATATGTTCTGCCTTCTTTCTTTGTAAAAATATTAAGATTAAATGTTTAATTTTATATGAACGTGCATAATAAGAAGTCTTAAAACTATTATTTTAAATTTAAAACAAAAATGTTTTTTTTTTTTTTTTAAATCATTTTATAACAAAGAAACTTTTAAAAAAATTTATCTAAAATCTTTTTATTATATTTTTTTTTTTTGCTCTTTTAGTACAAAACTGATTGTAAAAACTGTATAACATTAGGAAAATTAAAAGTGCAATGTTCTTTTATTTTTTACCTAAATGCAACATTTTCGATAAAAAAACACACTACATATAAGAATTTTTTCTAAAATAATCAAAAGAAATTATAAAAAACGCATGCATAAAAATAGAAAACTTTAAAACTGGGTGTATTAAAGTATAGTTTTGTAATTCGACATGTTTGTTGTAGATACGAATAAAGAGTTTTCAAATTTTTCTAAAGGTATGAAGTGATTCCAATTCAAGGAATATTTAATGGTGCATAGAAATGTTGCCTCAAGGCAAAAGAGTGAATCAGCAGCTTTTTTTTTTTTTTTTTGAAGCGGTAATAATAAAGCAAAAAGCACTGTTTCTTTTAAATTTAGTTTTAACATCGAAGGAGAAATAAGGTCGAATTGGTTTTATTTTCGTTTTCAAAAAAAAAATATCTTTTAAATAAATTTTTTACATTTTTTTCGTTTTGTATTCAGAACATGTTGTTGTTCCACTTATTTTAGAAAGTTTCTTTGTGATTCTTCGTAATGATTCTAAAAATACTAAGGTAAAGTTAGAACGTCTTAAAATAATTGTGAGGAATAAATAAATGCCTTGTTGTTAAAATATGTATGTTAGAAAAATAATTAAGAGGGATTTTATGATTGGTATTATAAAATACCAATATATATATAAAACCAAATCAGATTTATATGATCGAATATAATAAGGTCGAATTTGAAAACATTGTGATTTCGATTCGGTCTTATTTCTTAGAACATTATTTCAGGGCATCTAATTTATATTATGATATGTTATAAGCTTTTTGAAAAATTTTTAAATTTTTTATAGAAGAAAATGTTTTTAAAATCGCATTTAATTGCTTCAAAATGGCAGTTAAGGATTTAAATAAATTTTATTATTTATTATAAATTAAGTCCAGAAACAAAATTTATTATGAAATAATATTTTTACATGGAAAACACTCTGTAAATATATATACTATACTAACATACGTATACAAAAGAATTGATTTCAATCAGAAATATATTAAAAAAAAAAAGTATTTTATAGAAAGGATATAAGAGAGGTGGTAAAAGAAAAGCAATAACATGCCATGCAAGAACAAAAATGAAAAAAAAAAAAAAAATAAAATAAAAGCATTTTAAAAGTTTTCAATATTAAATTATAAAATGGCGAACATTATTTTAGATCCACTGATTTTCTGTTATGTTTTTTTTCGCTTTTCTTTTTTCTATTATATTTCTTATCAGCTTTTTTTCTTTATAATATTATTTTAAAATTGCTGTATAATGAAGTTATAGTACAAGATAAGAATTCTTAATAAGAGTTTGGTAAAAAGAAACGGAATTGTACAAGAAGAAGAAGAATTATTATTATTATTATTTTTTTTTTTTTTTCGTTTTTGTTTTTCTTCCTTGTATCTGAAGTAGTGGGATATTACGTTCGAAATATAATCATATCTCATTTCATGAGAGAAATTTACATTTTATTTTTAAAGTTCGCGTTAAGTTAATTTGTTCATTCTTTTAAAAAACAGAATAATTTTACTTGAAATTGTATCGAAAAAAAAAATTAAATAAAATAAATAGAAAGAAATAGATATTCCTACACTGAATTTTGAAGATGTATAACGATAATATTGTAATTTCTGATTTTATTATAGATTCTTGGATTTTTTCAATAGATTTCAATAGATTTTTAATGAAATTAAAGATATTTTTTTTTTTTCTCTATTGTTTTCACCACACTCTACTACTTTTTCTTTTTTCAATAGATCTATTTATACTTTATAAATGAATTGTTTATTTTCAAATTGTTTCCCGATTTTTATTCCTTATGGATGAACAATGATAATAATTGTATAATTGAAATTGATTCTATGAAATTATGAATTGAAATGCAGTCAAAGTTACAAATTGTATAAATATTCATTTTATAGTTCATTAAATTTTAAAGTAAAAGTGTATTTTTTTCAGTATTCTTCAACGCATTAAAAATATATAATAATATTTAATTAGGTCATCTTGAATATTAAAACTGTTGAAAAGAAATCTTGAGAAATGAAGAAGGTTTACTTCAAGGATTGTTACAATTCAAGGATTTTTGATATTATTGAGAACTGTGTACCTAGTTAAAAATAAATTCCATCAAATTCAATTTAAAAGTAATAAGTTATGAAAATATTTTATTTTTTTATTAAAAGAATAGAATGATTTTTTTTTTCTTTAATATATGGGTACATATTAATAGTAAAAATTTTAGTAATTTATTAAATTTAATTTAAAATATTTCATTATTTAAAAAAAGTTGTAGAATAAAAATTGGCGAAATTGTTTGTCTTATATAAAATAAATTTAATAGATTCATTTGATATATTGTAATACACACTTACTTAATACCATACTTCAAAGATAAAATTAAAAGTGGAAGTTTTACTTTTTTTATGTATCAAAAATGTATCTTGAAAATGTAGGAGAACTTATTCGGCCCGAGTTGGTGTTAAATTTTTCTATAAATTTATGGCACGATGGTACTATTCTGATCGAATATGCTTTGAAACCTTTTAGATACATGTCAGAAGTTCTAAGTCATCTTAGAAAAACAATTTACTGAGATATTTTTGCTTTTCCTTGACAATGTTTTTTCTGATAGTGTCCTGTGAGAAAAGTATTTTCAATAATATTGAATAGTTCAGCTCTAGTGCCTTAGATATGGTAACGTTTATTGTTAAGGATTTGATGGACTGTCAGAATATAATGTAATTTTATTGTATGAATATTTTTTTTAGTCAATGCAAAGTTAGAAGCTGTATGAATTTTTGACTTGGAAAACAATGAAAAAGTCAGGCAACATCTTCGGAACGCGATATTTTAATTTCTCAGAGAAGGCTTAAAGATTGATTTTGTCAGATATTTTAGAGCTATCTATGAAAATAGATGTTTTAAATTCGTCCTATTTCATTTTTAGCTGTTTCAAAAGTTCTTAATTCTATTTTTAATTTTGTGTATCACCAAATTCGGAAAATTTTAAATGAATTTGCCAAAAAATATTATAATATATAAAAAATATTGGTATGTAGTAAAGAAATTGAATATTGTACATTAATATCTTTATCCTTATAGTTATGTATATACATAGATTGATTGGACAGTTTGATTTGATTGGTTTGATTGTTTTCATTAAAAAAAAAATTCGATGCCGTAATTGTAATAATAATATAATCTTGATTTTATATAAACATTTTTACTTTATTTCTGGAACAAGGACATTTTTTTCCTTTTTAAAATCTAGTCTTGGTTTTAAAAATTAATTTTTAATTGTTTTAAAAACTTTTTAAGATTTGTTTTAAAATAATAGTAGAATAAGCTACTTGGATTTACTAATTTAATTTTTTATTATTAAATGTCATGATTATCAATTAATGGAATTAATGAAAAATTTTATTCGTTCTGCTTTTAGATATAAAACATTTTCTAGATAACTTTGTTTTAAAGAGATTTTAGTATATAGTAGTTGAAGAAAACAAAAATTGAACTATGACGGTGTTGGTTATTCCGATAGTTAAAATTAACAAAAAATAACTAAATTATTCTTAATAATAAAGAGTTCATTGTTTTATTGTATAATTAAAATGATTTTAATATTCGTTCAAAGTATTATATAGCAATGAAAGGAGTTTGAGAAAAGACATTAAAAAAAATCTCAACATGTCTTAAATTTTTTTTAATTTTTTTTTTCGGTCCATGTAATATAATTCTTCATCATTCATCTTCATCAATGGTAGAAAGTAAATGGCAAAGGATATTCTTTATTATTGTTATTTTTGTTTTGCTATTTTTTTTTTTCATTTGTTTATTTTTTGCTTTACTTAGGTCTTTAATCTTTCCCAATAGAGACTAGAACTCTTGAATACCCCTTCTCTTTTTACATTTCTGATATTTTTGCATAGAGTTACAAAGCAATATTTTATTTTTCCAAAACAGAAATAAGTGGTTAACAGTGACAGGTCAGTAAATTTTTTTTGTTTATTATTTTCATCCTTATAATAGAAGCTTTGGGAATTATTTTAAAGAGAAAGGGGAGTTCCATTTAATGATAGCATATTTTGAATAATTTTTTCGAAACAAAGAAAACCGAAACCGAGAAACGAAAAATTATATGATTTACAAAAATAACAAAAAAAAAAAAAAAAATTAAATTTTCGAAACTGAAAACTATTAAATAAATGAAAATAAAAAGGATTTGAAATCTATGATATTAAAGACGAATAGGAGTATTTTGCTTAAATTTTTTTTTTTCTTAAAATTTTGTTTTTACTTTGGAAAATCGATTTTGTGGATTATAATAACACAGTATACATTTTAAATATTATACATTTTTTTTTTCTGAGGTTTTACTGTTATTTATACTTATTTATAATTTATAAACTGATGCTGTATCTTTTGCCAATTTAATAAAAATTAAAATGAGACAAAATTTTCATACAGTTTTCGAACAATAATAATAATAATAATATTTGTACTTCGTTTATTATTCTTTAATCAATTTTTTTTTTTCATTACTTTGATGTATTTTAATGCCCAAAAAATGAATGAAGGATGAAAATAATTTAAAAAGAAAAAAATTTAATGAAAAAAAACAAAGGTGAAGATTAAAGGAAAAAAATAATTTGCAATTTATTTCAAGGTTTCGTTTGTTCTGATAAGTTTCATGAGTTTTTAGGTCGAAAATTTAAAGAAACTGCTAAGAAAAGCAAACTAACTGTTGTGGTATTCAAAGATTATAAATAATTATAATCTCTAATTAAAAATGTTGTGTTTTTTTTTTGTTTTTGCTTGTTCTACTCTTGCATAATTTTAATTTCATTATTTTTATAATACCATAAAAAAATTTCCTTTGATATTTTGTTGGACTTAAATTTTTGTTATTACAGGTTAGCCATTTAATATATTATTTAAAAGGATATTTTTTTTACGGACAGAAAATATTATGTTATTCCGGATAATTACTGGAACTGAAATAACTTTTAACCTTTTTCAAATTACCTCACATTATCTAAAATTTTTAAAATTTAAGGTTACATTGAACGGTATTAAAAACACAACTTATAATTTAAAATTTATCGTTTTAAATTAAAGGTATAGTGACATTAAAAAAATTGTGTATTAAAAACTTTCTTAAAAAAAATAATTATTGTTTTTTTTTTTGTTTAATCTTATGATCCATTAATTAGAGCAAATTGAATTTAATTTTTTTTGTTAACAACAACATATTATTTGTAGTTTTAATATCATACAGGTGTCAGTTTTAATGCCATAAATAAATTCTTTTTTTTCTTCATGTTTTTTTCAAATACGGTACAATATGAATTATAGAAAATAATGAAGATGAATGTCCTTTTTTATTTTCTATCAAATACAGGCCTAAAAAAAAACCAAAAAAAAAAATTTACTAAAAAGGCAAAAAAATAATTTATGATAACTTTACGATTTTCTTGAAAATTTATTAATTTATCATCATATTATATACGATTTGGTGTCTACATAATCATTACAAAAATGATATTAAAAAGTTAGAGAAAATTAGGCATCCTAAAACTGAATATGGAAGCTTAAATAGATTAAAGTAAATTTAAGGATAACATAGAAACAATATAAAAAGAGCACAAGTTATTATTTTTCTGATGTTATTCTTTTCCTGACAATGGAAAATATGTTTAAAATGCATGTTTCCATTTAAACAATTCTATTGTCAGTTTGAGCCCACCTTATGTGTTAAAATAAAAACTAAAATATGAATTTACATAAAAAAAAAAGAAAATGGGTATCTAACGAGACCAATTTATTTAATCCTGATTAAGTAAAAATGAATTTGAATTTTTGTTCCATAGTAATCGTTATTTATTTATTTCTAATGTCACATACCTAATAATTTGACATACCACTGCCACCCTCTAGTTATTTTGGGATAACATTTATTTATTTTTAGTAATATTAGAAATCCCTTTTCTTTTTTTTTTTTTTTAATTAAATTTTTATTTTTACCCATTGTACAATCTTAAACTACTTAATTTTAAAAAAAATTTACAAAACTCTCAAAATCAAGTGATGAGAAATCTCATCACTTTTAAAATGTGTATCATAAGAATAGCATACTTGTAGGCGTACTTACAATTTCTTATTGTTGTCTAATAAAAAATTTAGTTTGAAATTTAGTACCTATTAAATATTAATTTATTATTTTCTGTAATCATTGTAACGATAATTATTTTTTCATTACTTTTAGTACTTTTTTCATGTTAAATTTAATATTTATCTATTTTGTATTTTATTTATTATCTTGTTAATTTTCTTTTTTACTTTTTTTTTTGTTCATATTATTTCTCTATTTGCTTTCGCTTCTTTTTTTTAGTATTTTGTATTTCTTTTGTTGAATGAAAGAAAAGAAAATTTTTCCTTTTTTCATAGAAGATCCTTTTCAAAAAAAAAAGTTTGAAAATTAACTTAAAACAACACCGGCATTTTTCAGTATTTGCTCAGACGCTTTTAATACTTACCTAAGCCGTTCATTTCATTGAAAAACTAAAATTAAATAAAAGAAGAAGAACCTTTTGACTTTTTCTTTTTTTCTTAACTTAGGAAAAAAGTTAAAGTTTGTTTTTGTTATTTTTTTTTTTATTAGAGACAGAGATAGGTTAGTATCTGCGTGCGGTTTCTTTCACCAACAAAAAAAAAAAAATTTATTTATGTCACTTTTATTAAATAAAAGTTAAGAAAAAATAATTTGGTGAACTTTTTGTTCTTTTTTTTCTAGGAAAAATTCCATCAAATGTGACTTTTGAAGGAAAATTTAGGATCTAAGAAATTAAACTTGTGTTGCCGAAGTTTTAAATACAATTTTAAGAGTTATGTCGTAATGTATTAAAAGAAAAATATTTTACAAAAGGAAAAAATTAAAATAAGATAAAGAAAGAAAGCAAATAAAAAAAGTAAAAAAAAAAGGAAAGGAGAGAGGAAGAGTTTATGACAAATGAAAATAAATAACTTTTAATATCTAAATTAAACTATCATATCTCAAAGTAAAGAAAAAAATAATACCAAATGTGATTTGTTCGTAATATGGTTTTAGGGTACCTATAGGGAAACCAAATGGTATTATTGTTAAGAACTTTAAATTATAAATTAAATTAAAGATAAGATCCCAGAAAAGTTTTGAGTGGAATAAAATTAATGAAATTTCATTGAAAAATAAACATAATTTTATTCTTGTAGGGAATATTTGTAATAAATTTACTATATATTCGGGACCTCTCATTAATTTTCATACATAAACTTATAATATATTTATTTGTTGAATAACCTGTTCACATTACAAACGTAATTTTATACTTACAAAAAACAATTTTATTTTTAATTACAATTAAAATAGACAAATCAGAAGATAAATTTAAAATTTTTCTTTGTCGTATTTCTGTCTGAAAATGGTCCCTGAATTGTTTTTTTTTTTCTTGGTTCTGTCCTAAATTTGTTTTTGAAATTTATCATCGATCGAAAGAATATAAAAAACGATGAAAAAAAAAGAGTATAAAAAAGAAAAAGAAACTTTTTTATCTTAATTTCTTTTAAAAGGTCTTAACCAAAAGACTAAAAATAAACACAGAGTAAAAAAGTATTACAATATAAAATCAAAATAAGAACCTAGCTTACCGACTTTCCAAGTTCTTTTCTTTTTTGCTTTACAAGTAAAAGAAGAAATATATTAGAGAATTTTTTAACATCCTTTAAAGAGTTTTTTGTTTGTGTCTTAAGATTCACATTGTTATTGTTAGTATCCTTTCGAAAGATTTTTACTGAATCTTTTTATATAACGAATTACACCGATAATAATAAGAAATTGTGTAAACGACTAACCATCTTATAATTAGTTTTCGAGTGCTTTCTAGCATATTCGCGATTGATGTATTTTTATTAATTGGCAAACAAACTACAGTCTTTGTTACTGCAAATTCGTTTTTTCGATTTAAAATTCTGTCCAATACCGTCCATATTATCCGATAAAATTAATCCATCCATATTACATTCATTTGGATATTATGATACTATCCAATACAAAGAAATAAAGCAAGAATAAAAAACTTATCGAGGACAGCATTAAAACATTAAACAAAAAAAAAAAAAAAAAAACAATATCGGAAAAATCTGATGGGAATATGTTGATAAATAGGGATATTATATACTGTAATTTAGATCAATGTTTTTTTTTTTCTTTCGTAAACAATAAATAAATTAAAAAATAAAATTCTTAAAAAGTAACTATATTCTACTTTAAGAAAATTTTTTAAATTTGTATTATTGAAAATCTTTTTAACACACACAAAACTTAAGAAAAAATCAAAGAAAAATTAATGTTTGTTAGTAGCTTTTTTAGAAAATGTAATTCCTTCCATTAATTGTTTAGTTACAATTAGGTTTTCTGAAAGACTTAATTTGATTTGTATGAATGAAACATTGATCAATTTTTTTTTTTTTTTCAATTAAGTTTTAGATTGCGTTAAATTAAAAAAAAAAGGATTTCTTTAATTTCGGGTTTACTTTTTAAATTTATTGGTAGGAAATTATAGTGTTTTTAATTAATAAAATTTTAATATAAATAACCAAATAGTTTCACTAAGTTTTGAGTTTTATAATAACAAAGCATTGCTTGTTTATTAATTTTCACATTTTTTTTTTTTCATTTTCTAAAATTCTCACAGGCAATATCCATAGGACCGTTAAAATACGGTTTAAAATAAGACCGTTAAATTTATCTTTTCATTAAACTGTATTTTGAAGTTGTTTTATTTTGTAATCCGTCTTTGTAGCTTTTCCTTCTCATTTTTATGGCATAAATATAGATATCCTTTCTAAAAAACTTACGAAGGTACCTAATTCCATTACTTAAAGTTAAAAAAATATATATTTATTTCATAATTAAATCAAGTACCCTTAAACTGTAGTGTTTAGAATAATTTTAGAAAACATTAATTAAACACGTCATTAAAAAACAAAGTCTAATTGTAAAATAAATACTATAATTTTTTTTTTTTTTTGTTGTACTAGGAAAAACGAAACTAAAAAACTCTTAAATGAAACGAATATTTTTATTACAACAAAATCATTAATTAGATATTTATTTTTTTTTAATAAAACACTATTAAAAATATATTATATTTTGTGGTAGAAATTTTTTAAAATAACCTAAATAAAATAACTATATATATATATATATTGTGGTATATTAACCATTACACTTAAATTTACATTTGAAATAAAACCAAATCAGATCATTTTCATAATAATTGAACCAATCCAAAGGTAATTCACAATTGTTTTTTTTTTTTTACTTTTTGCTATTTAATTTTTCTTTTTTACTTTTTCGAAATCATTTACTAAATGAGTATCACTTTTTAAAACGTATCCACTTCAAAATATCACGATTTTGTATTTTAATATACACATATATCTATACAAAATTAAATAGACATACACAAATAAATGAAAAAAACCCCAAAAGCAAGGATATCTAAAATTAAATTAAATTAATTCCATTTGACATAACAAATTTGTTTACAGGATATTAAAAGGATTTTATAGAATCATATTAATATAATAACTCTATATATCGTATCTATCTTATTTAACATTTACTATAGATATTTTATTTTCCTTTATAATATCTCATTCATTCATTTACTTTTCCAATATACAAACAAAAAAAAAAAAAAAACAAAATTTAGTGTAATTGTTAGAGGCCTATCATTCAAATCGTTTCATTTTTTTTTTTCAAATTTTGTAGTAGAAAATAATGATGGAGTGGAAAAGTATTTACGTTATTAATGAAAAAATATTGAAAATTCCGGATAATATTTTATACAGTTTGTGAATGTAATGAGATATTTTGAAGTTTTGTATTATATGGAAAATATCTGCATATTAGATTATATGATTATTGTGTAGATATTTAGATTTTATTAAAAACTTAACTTTCACATAGGTATCTATTAGATATTATTTATTAAAAATTGTATTAAAAGTATCTATTTTGTAATTTCGTTAGATATATTTTAAATTACTTTATTATAAAACTCCTGAAATAGATACTTTTTGTGAGAAATTTTCAAAATTAAAATTTTAAATCTTTTTAACAAATCACTTATTTTTAGTTTTTGCAAATTTTTATGCTGATTATTCACAATTGTTGAAATTTTCAAGTAAAGATTCGATGTTATATTGATGTTATTTTTGAAATGAAATTTTAAAGTGCTTATGTATGTATCATTTGATGAAAATTTAAATTTAAGAGTAATATATAGTATTTTAAAATATCTAGTCATAATAAATTCCCACCAAAAAAAAAAAAGTGATTTAAAGGGATAATTTTTGGTTTTCCCAATTAAGAATCTAAGTTGATATTTTATATCAGTAATCGTCTAAAATGAATGCCATTAAATATTAACCGTTGAATGTATGATTTTTTATTTTTATACATAAAACAAATTTTTTTTAAGATTGTATTAAAATATATATATAAAGCTATAAAATAATTAATATAAAATTTTTGGGCCTTGGGGTAAAATTGGGGTATTTGGCGATACTTTTTGGTATTTTCCATAATAACATTGTGATATACATTTATGAGTATGTTTCGATATTTCAGGGTATTGTAATATACCATATATGAGTTAAAATTTTAAAACTATTTAACAGGGTCTATATACAGGAACCTTATTATTTTTAATGTTATTTTTTCAAAATCATATTTTTCAATATCTTTTTTTCCGTAATATTTTTTTTTTTTTACAAATCTCTTATTATTTTTTCGAAATCATAAATTTCAAAATTTTATTTGGGCAAAATCTTTTATTTATTTTATTCTGTTACATTTTTGAAATTTACTCTATATAACATACATACCTTTTCTATATTAAGGCTGTCCGGAAGTCGAAGGCGACGAAGAAAAGAGGTGATAGGAGAGGTTATAACAAGCAATCTTAATGGTTTCCGAGATAACGCAGTATTTAAGTTAAGTTTTTAAAAACATAGTAATATCTTCGTTCCTGTATAACACAGAAGATTCGTTTGAGTAACCAACTAACCAACTTTTTAAACATTTTAATTTTAAAATATTTCCTAAATTTTTTAACATATTTCAACATTTAAACCTTTAAAATAGTGGCGGCGCTATAATCCCGCTAATCATATTTTTGAAAGTCTGTATCTAATAAATGCAATTTTACCTTTGGATGAAAAATATAATTTTGAAAAATATAAAAATAAGCTTATCATGATAAGTCAATGTATATTTTGATTCATCAAAAAATGATAATAAGACAAGCAATCTAGCGAGACGTTTTACCTTTGGATCTGAATATGAATATTGGATCTTATCTAAAGATTTCATTTTTAATTGTTTCATTACATTAGCATAAATTAAGAATTCGTCTAAATTTTTTGATTATAAAATACGAGTAGCTATTATAGGAGCAGAAGAAGACATTGAGAATCGAATAAAATTAGCAAATATGACATTCGGGAGACTTTGGCCAATCTGGAGATCACCACAGTTAACCAAAGGCACGAAAATAAGGATATATGAAGCCTGTGTGAAATCGATTCTACTCTACGGCAGTGAAACCTGGTTAATCAAAAACTCTTCAACAAATAAATTACAAGTATTTGAAAATAAATGCCTCCGAACAATTCAAAATATAAGATGGCCTAGAAGAATATCAAATGAGGACCTAACTAACTATCTCTAGACAAGAAACCATACTCTGCCAAATCAAGGAAAAGAAATGGAGATGGGTATGCAATGGCGCCAGAGAACATTGCACGCCAGGCACTCAACTGGAATCCACAGGGAAAAAGAAGTGTGGGTAAACCTAAAATAACATGGAGAAGGTCTGTGGCTAAGGAAATTGATAATAGCGGTAAAACATGGGCAGAAATCAAACATTTGGCCCACAATCGAGTGCGATATAGAAGCTTTGTGGAAGCCCTATGCTCCACCAGGGGGTTAAACAGGATAAAAATATTATAGGTACGCTAAAAAAATTTAAAACTTAATACTAAGTTAATACTAATTATTGAATTATTTTAAGAATAAAGAATTGCAAATGTTTGGTTATTTTCTAATATTATTTTTACCATAATATAATACATTTAGGTATATGACATTTGGGTATATGAGGAAAATTAATTACAAAAGTGTAATTATAAATTCTATTAGAAACATAATTGAATATTAAAAAAAAAATGTTCTTTTCAAATTATAATCAATAATAAATTTATTATTAATCACATAAATTTATAAATTTTAAATTATACATTATTATTTCAACAGAGATTATTTTATAAGCAATTAATTTTAATTTAATGGTTTTTTTTTTCAAAATTTATAAATTAATATCATAAATAATAATATTTTGTCTGTTTATATTAAAATTAATAAATTTATAAATTATTTTATATTTTATTTTAGTTTTTTTTCTATTTTATAAAAAAACAACGACCCCTTATAACTATTCTAGATTTATAATTTTTTTTTTTAATGCATTTCTCTGCCAACTTTCTTTTTTAATGCTTTCCTTTAAATTACACAGCCTTTCATTTTTAGGCGTGGCTGTAAATGTCGTAAGGGGAAATAACTTTTACAACGTGTGTGGGATTCGAACCTACACTCTCTCGGTGTTTACAGCGTATTTTATACCCTCTTATCCACTAGGCCACCACAATTTTATAATTAATAATATATTATAAATTGTAGATTAAATTTGATTTGACTCAAAGATCAAACGAGGAAGAGTGCAGTAGAGTATAGAGTAGACTGTATTTATGCAAATTTTCGAGTTGTATTACAGTTACTCGAACCTGTTACCACAAACCAACCACATTTTACACAAGCTACTGTTATAAAATTTGATAATCCTTTGATAAGATTTCCGATGTCTAGCTACAATAAGTTCAAAAATGTTGGAGTTGCCTAAACCTATTTGGCTGGAGTAAACAAAATTTATAGAAGTTATTGCCATTAAACTTGATAATTTTTTAGAAAATTTTCAAAGTCTAGGCTTTATTATATACCCAGTTATGGTGATATAAATTATGATTAAATGAAAAAAGAAGTTGTATGGAACTGAACAAGCTACTCTACACCAAATTTTAAAAAAGTTGTTGGTATGTAAACTTAGCTTCAATAGACACTGAGTTATTGGCATACAAATTTATTATATCTTTGAACATAGACGTCCATACGGATATAAAAAGACTGTACAAATTATTAACTTGAAAGCAAGTTTGTAGAATTGTAGAACTTATTGAAGAACTTGTAGAATTTTTATTTATAATGAACCAGTTTAATATTAAAATTTTCCAATCAATATTGATATACTTTTTAAATCTTACAACTAAAATCTGTTTGGAATCTTTTGATCAATTTTAATCCAATTTGCTAAAAAGATAGTTGATATTAAAAGAAATGTCCAATTAAAATATTGTGTTACTTAATAATATAATATCGTATTTTAGGTAAGGTAGCATTTGTGAATTTTGAAAATCCTTAAAATTTACTTTCAGCTTAATAAAAAAAAATAAATTTTCTTTAAAACAGATACTTATAATCTTCTTATTTTTGTTAATATACAAATATTTATTGTTTAGTAAGACATAATCGGATTCGTTTAAAATATAATAAGAAAAATAAATTTTATCACTAAACAAAATTCTATTCCATTTTTTCATATTGACATACCTATTTTATTTTCACCTCTTATTTATTATCAAGCCCTTAGTTAAAGGTGGGTTTTTTTTTTTGTTTTTGGTGTTTATTTACTTTTTTTTTCCAACATAATACCCGAGAAAAACTTCAAAATTGGAAAAAATAAAAAAAAGTAATCTATTATTTATTATTGTGCAATAGATTTTGTATATTTTTTGAAACCTTCTCTAAAGCGAACTAAAATAATATTTCAAAATATTTTAATACTTTTGGGATTTTTCTTTTATCATACAACAAGCACCTCTAAATTTTTCAATCATCAATTTATTAAGGTTATATATTGTTGGTTTAGAATAAATATTAAAATAAATTGTGCAATATTGAATATAATTGAGTGCCAAATGTTATGCAATTCAAATTTTTTTTTTTGTTTTAACTAATGTTGATTAACGATCATATCAATTTATTGGTTTACTCCAGAGAAAAGAAATATAATATATGGAAAAGTCACATTAATCGTAAATCTGGCAGTATTTAGCCAATAATAAATTGTATTGTATATCAAGAGTTCTATATGAATTTTTAAACTTTTATTTAGAAAAAAGAGATACACAACACTTTAAATTAAAATGACTTTTTTATGGGAGCACCACGAAATCCAAAAAAAAAAAAAAAGTCCCAAATCCCAAAATACCAAAATCCCAAAGTAGTTTTGATATTATAGTTGTTTTGAATTTAGAGTTGGATTCAAAACCAGGATTGCCGCTTTTTCCAGAATATGTATATAAATGTATATGCCAGATATTTTAATAGCCCCCATATTTTAAAAGTTTATTTTTTTTTGAAATATGTAGGTATGTAAAAAATATAATTACTGGGGATTTTGGAATTGGATACAAAATCAGAGTTCCACTAATGTGTTTAGCGGGGGTTTGGGGGCGGCATCCACGATTTTTTTCTTTTCAAGTCATCATTTCAAAACTAAATAATTTTAATTCAAGTTTTTTTTTGATTAATACTTTTTTTTTGAAGTTTTTCTTTTTCAATATTTTTTTTCCCAAGATTTCCAGATTTTTTTTTTCAGGATAACGATCAGGGAGCCAATTGACCCACATCTGATATAAAAAAATTCAAAATAAATTATGATAACGAAAGTGGTTTGGGATTTTGATATTTGGGATTTTGGAATTTTGGGATTTTGGTATTTGGGATTTTGGAATTTTGGGATTTTGAATTTTTGGATTTTGACATTTGGGGATTTTGTATTTGGTATTTTATATTAGGGTTTTCGTGGCCAACCCCATTTTTATAAACGTACTACGATTACTTAATTACTTAAACTTAATACGAACCTTCCTCTTGTTCTAATATTCTATTCAAAGTATAGTGAGATTTATTATTACGATCACATACTTATAGTAAATACTATAATGTGTAAACTTTATTAGTTCGATAGGTTGTGGATATTTATAAACTTATATGAATGAAAATCAAAGTTTTATTTTGAAACTCTTAATTTAGTTGAATAGTGATTCAGTCTTTTTGTTAAAAAAAAAAAAATTAAATAAAATAAATGTCGAAAAATAAAATCTTAACACAAAGCATTTTTTTGAAAGTAGATATATTCTAAAAACAAAAAATTAAACGGAATTTTATAGTTGCTTACAAAATCAAGGTTTCGATAATTTATTTGTCGGGGGATTGCGGGCGTTAGCTTGTCTTTTTTGTTAAAATATATTATGTATGTAAAAAATTAGAAGGAGTAAATTAAGGTGTCCTAATTTTCGAGTTGATTGGAAGGTCAAGGTTTTTTTTCAAGGGTGTTTTTTCTAAATTCAATATTGATATTTTTTACATATTTAATGAAAATAAAAACCAAATTTAAACTATTTAATTAATTATTTAAAAACTATTATTTATTATTTTTGATTTTGTTTTAAATAAATTGAGTGATCTCACACTCGCTTACGCTTTATTCAGTTTGAAATGCTTTGACAGTAAGAATCCTTCTTGAGTGATTGTGGAAAAAAATTCCAGTTGCCGTAATATTATGGCTAGAAAAGAGGGCCACTAGGAAGATATCTTCGAAATGAGACCCCTTAATCAGCAGACCATAGTTCGATATTGTAGAGACATTGACTGGTTTGATAAGCCACTCAAATAAAGGAGCATGTTGTACAGTTTGGGGTTGCACAACGGATTGCACCTTGTTCTCCATTGGATCTCCACAAGGATTGTTCTCCATTCACCTTAACAAACAACAAACAACAGCAACAATAAATTATTAAAAATTGTATCATTTTGAGATTAATATAAAGCTAAAAAAAATTCTGTTGTTTGGCATTTTTACATTGAAAAAAGTTTATGGAGAGCCTGTTGCGATATTAGGAGTCAAAATATTCCTTTTCCAAATTATGAAGGGCTGTTAGAAGTTTCGTACATGGTTTATAGCTATATAAAAAATTTGTTTCACAAAATTAATTTTATTTAAATTTAACAGACCCATCCATAATTTCGTTTCTAGCTTTAACGGTATAGAAGTCTTAGAAACAGTTGCCGATCACACGACTGGAAGGATGGGAATAGTGAAACTAATACGCAAATTTTTCAAAAATTTTTAAAAAATTATGGAAAAAAAATGTTATCAAGAGATAATTTACAGTAACTAATTTTTTTTTTGTTATTGTTAGTTCGTTGTATATTGCCATGATATCCTAAAAAGAAATATTAACTAAACACTAAAAATAATATCATTATTTTATTATACATACTAGGTATATGTTATTATATTTTTTTATCAAGAATTTTTTATCAAAATATTATCGTAGTTTACGTACCCCTTTTTATTTTATTTTTTGTAAAAAGTAGGACGTTATGTAATACAGTTAGTTTTAAAGTCGCGTCATTCTATTTATTATAAAACTTTTATTAAGTGGATGTTTTTTATAACTTTTTTTTTTATTTTGGTTTGCTCACCGTTATGTTTTGTTTATTGAAAATTTTATGTTCTGAAGTTTTGTTATTTTTATGTAGACGAGAAATTGGAGAGCCATTTTGAAAATTGTAAAATAATCAGTAAAAAAGGATAAAAAATCATAAAATGTGTTTTTTTGTTTTTATTTATTTTATTCTGTTTTATATGGTTTCAAATTTATACTAACCGATTGTGTGTAATTGTTTTTGTAAAATGTCTTTTTGTTTTAAGTTTTCAAAAATAAAAATTAATTTTCTATGGTTCATTAAATTAAATTACGTTTCTTTTATTTTATTTTTCTATTTCAATTGAGTTGAATATTTTGTTTAAATTTTTTTTAAAACTATTTCAATGTAGATCAAAAACCGTGTTGCCAAATATTTTTGGACAGAACGCAGAATATGTTAAAAAACGGTTTTTATACTTTTATTTTTTGCCTACTACTTTTATTATTTCACTACTTTTATTTCATTTATTTAAATATTTGCTATATCCTTTTTGGTGTGCCTTTAAGTGGATTTTTACTTAAACTCTAATTATTTTTACTAAAATATGATGCTTGTACAGATTTTTTTCTAGATATCATTTTTTTAATTTTTTTATTTAGTGATTCTCCTGCCACATATATGTGACAAGAAAATTACCCAACCTTTCCTTTTCAAGCGTGGCTGTAAACGGGGAATTATTCTAAAGACGTGTGTGGGATGCGAATCAACACTCCCTCAGTGTTTATAACGTATTTCTTACGCTCTTATCCATTAAGCCACCAAAGACCCTTGTAGATACAGATTAAGTTTTGTAATATGGTATGATTAGAACTATATTATTATGTATAAAATGAAGTATTTTTAAAAATTTTTTTTCGATATTTAAAGGTTATTGCCACAGGATTAATTGTTATGAGATAATTACAAAACCTCAAAATGACTTCTATCATAATTTATTAATTTCAATATAAATTTTTACAAACAGTTAAGTTATTTTATTTGTTAAATTTACATATTGAAAATTCTTAAGGAATTTAGATAAACTTTTCGTTTCAAACCACTAAAAATATTAATTTGATTGAATAAAATTTATATCTATTTAGATATAAAAATAAAATAATAAGTAAAAAAATAATTTTTAAAATACATATGCTTTTATCGAAAACGAATTCGTCACCTAAAAAGTAGAAAATAAAATTGATTGCAAAACTTTAGCTTTTTGGACTGTTATAATATAAAAGTGAGTTGCTAGTGCAAGCATTTTGGACTGTTATAATATAAAAGTAAATTGCTGGAATAAGATTAAATAAAAATCTGCGAAATTTGAGGTTCGTGTTTCTTTTTTATTCCAGCAATTTACTTCTATATAATAACAGTCCAGAAACAGATTACGAAGATAATAAAAAGCGTGACAGAATGGCAAATAAATAAATAAATAAATAAATAAATAAACCGACAGCGACGAGTTAATATAAAAGCATATAAAATAATAAATTTATAACTTCAAAAAGATTATCGATCGTTCTTATTATACCCGTAGGAAAGAATTTCTCAGTTTATAATAAATTTATTATTACGTTTGTGACACCTTAAAGGAGACGAGATATGGCAAAGTATATATAATTATGTTCTTCCTCTAAATCGAATTCTAAGTTGATTTAGAAATATACGGCCGTTCGTCCGTACGCACACGATATCTCAAAAAATAAAAGAACTAGGATTCTGGAATTTTTACCATGTCACTTTTGTAAAATTATTAGTTTCGTTATTTAATTAAGCATCTCCGACCGGCACTTTCGAGTAGCTGCCATTCAACTTCTTTATTTATGTAAAAATAATTCATTATCTATTACATCTAAATATCTGAAATTTTGTAAAAAAAAAAACTTCTACCAATAACTTCTGTAAAATTTACTTTCATTAGTGCAAAAAATTTGGGTTACTGCCACATAACCTCTTTTTTTATATGAAAATAACTTAGTGTCTATATTAAAGCTAGCTATCTGAAATTTTGTAAATTTTGTAAAAGAAGTAAAGTGTTATGCCGAGATCTTGGGCGGTTTAGAATTGTAGGTTCGAATAGCTGCTTCGGTTTTTTTAAATTTTCTAAAAAATTATCAAGTATTATCGCATTAACTTGAATAAAGTTTAATTGCCTTAGCACAACAGGGTCAAGTATCTTACATAGTTCTGAAGTTAATTAGGCATATGAAATTTTGTAAAATATGATCAAATTTTATGGCAAAAATCTCTGTAAAATTTGATTTGGACAACGGCTGTCATACAACTCTAAAATTTATATAAATATAATATATGGATACTTAACGTCAATACTAAAACATCTGAAATTTTGTAAAAGATGATCTTGTTTTCTCGAAATAGCATACGGATATCCCAGAGTTGATACAGTCTACTTTACTGTACTCTTCCTCGTTTGTTTTTAATTGTTTTAACTATACATGCTACTTTTTAATAGTATATCTTGCAGAAAATTCAAGGCATTTCTGGATTGTAAAATTTTTCCATTTTAAAAAGTCATTAATTTTATTTTAAAATTTCATTTATTTCTATGAAACATCTTTTCCAAATTCATTTTAACAGAAACGATTTTAATTTAATTTTTCTTTTAACTATACCATTCAATTGTAAAATAAACATTTTCGAAAAATATCTTTAACTATTTTTGTAAGTTATAAACTCACTTCAAAAATAATAAAAAATAATGTATCTAGCATTAGTTTTTTCATATTTAGTTTTAATGAATTTGTTTTTTTTTAATTTGTTTTTTGTTAAATTTGTAATTAATTTTTATTATTAACTTGTAATCATAACTTAATCCAAATTGAATCCAATTTATTTATGTTAATTAAAAACAAAAAAATTTTAACTTAAAATTCTATTTAAAAAATTATTAAATGTTAAAGATTTTTATATTTATATCAAATGTATAACGTTTAGAAAGAAGAATATGAAAAACAATATTAACCCTTCTGTATGTATTGACCCAACTTATTCATAACATTTTCATAACTTAGAGTTAATACATAGATATAATTAATGTACCTCCGTATATCTTGCTATTTTTCAGCTATATTTAGTTAACATGATCCATATAGCTAATCTGAAAGGAATTTTCCACATTTTTGTCTTGCTTGCCCCCGGGGTGTTATTTCCCATTTAATGAGAAATAACGCCCTGGGCTTTTATTTCTCATAGTAATTGAGAAATAAAGCCCGCAAAATATGGGAAATAAAGTTCAGGATTTTATTTCTCTTTTAAGTTGAACTACGACTTCCATGAGAAATAAAACCCCGGGTTATTACTTCTCATTAAATATGTAATAAAATCCATTTTTGTAATATTCAAACCTGAAAAAAATTTAAAAATATAAACTTATATATAAGTAAAATATTAGATGTAAAACAATATGTATTTAATATTTATATATTTGTCTATGCGAGATTCTACATTAGAAAGCATATTTAAGTTGGTTAAAAAATCAAAGTTGATCCTTTTTCCAGAGTATTTATGTCTCTCATACATGAATTATGCGAGACTTTGGTTACAAAATCAGGATTGCCCTTTTTTTCAAAATCTTTATATATTTCTAAAATATATAAAGATTTTGTAAAAATAATAACTCGGGGCTTTATTTCTCAAGAAGTCGAAGATTCAAATAAAAAAGAGAAACAACACCCCGGGGCTTTATTTCTCATAGAAGTCGTAGTTTAACTCAAAAGAGAAATAAAACCCCGGGCTTTATTACTCAATTACTATGAGAAATAAGACCCCAGGGCGTTATTTCTCTTTAAACGGGAAATAATACCCCGAGAGCTTTATTTCGCAGGGCTTTAATTCAGGTCACCGTATTTCACTGGTCTGATTTTATCAAATTTGAACTACAATATAATATCTTCAAAAATTTTTCATTTCATTTTCCTAAATACTGGAACTAGGTCCTCTATACTGGAACTAGATTCAGTGTTAGCTCACTGAAACTAAATTTGTAAAAACGTCTAGGTATTTTTTTTCTAAATTTGAAAAGTTATTGAAATACTTTAACAGAATAAATGAATAGTAATATTTTATAAAGACAAATCCGTCCCAGCATCAGAACCAACTTAAAAAAAAAGCCAAATTAATTACTTAACAGAATTTCAAAATTCAATATAAAAAAATAACGTATAAAAGTAAAAAATAGCGCAACAAATTAAAACCTAAAATCCTAAAATTCATATAAAATGTATGTAGCGGTACAATTAATGTATCTATTGTGTTGATTGACTCAGTCGATACGGATCATTTTAAAATTTTATTAATATATTGTGATTAAGGTAGTTGTGAATATTCAAATCTTACAAGTTTTTAACTGTTCATCAATCTCCTGGGTTTTTTTCTTTTTTGTTGATTAAGGATATGAAAAGGTATATAAATGTATCTAAGTATTAAATAACGGTTAACTAATAATTTTTTAAACAGAAATACAAGTTCTAAATAAAAAAGGTGCGAAATAAATCATATTTATATTTAAAATAAAAAAAAAGAATACAAAAATTTCTTATTTATAACCACTTGAGAATCAAATCACAAATTCCCAATGTTTTAGAATTTCATACAAGACATTTTAATGATTTATGTCTAAATTGTACTCATAAAAATTGACTCAAGTTTTTTAATTGACTTTTTTTTTTTTTGTTTGGCAAAAACTTTTTATTTAACTTTTGAGATTTTTGTAATATAAGAAATTTATGTCTCAAATCAATCAGAAAAATTAAAAAGTTAAAAAAGAAATTGTTAGATATATTTTATTTTTCTTCAATTTAAAATAATTTAAAAAACAACAAAAAAGTTTCATTATAGGTAGTGCTTTTTTTTTTTTTTATTTTCTTAAAAAAAAATTTACCTAATGATTATTTTCCAGAATTTTATATTTTTTTTTTTTTTTGAAATAAAAATGAAACAAAATTTTTTTCCAGGTTTTAAGCTGAAATATGAATAAATAAGTAAATTTTTTTTTAAGTAGGTATAAAATAATTTTTTTAATAAAATAATTATATTTTTATTTTTGAAATTTTATTTTACAACTTTTAAATAAGAGTACGGTTAAATTTAAATCTATACCTATTTGCTGTTGTTTCAGTGTCATGTTTCCAGAAGCATGTCAAATTTTAACATGTGTTTTATATTATTTTATTTCATTGACTGGTTCAAATAACTTTATTTTATATTTATAAGAAATTCTACCATATTTATTTTTCTTATTTTTGCCTTTTTCCATCACTCTCAATTTTCTTAAAAGAAAATTAAAAAAAAAAAAGAAAACTGAAACTGCTTTTCTAATCTTTGACTTTAAAAGAAAAGAAAGGAAGAGAATAACAAAAACAAAAAACATTCCATCATAAGTTAACATAATATTATTATTATAATAATATGTAATAATAATAATACAACATAAAATCATATACATATATATGCCCATATAATATATAAAACCATTTAATATTTTATTGAATCACAAGTATGTGTACACATGCATATGTGTATATCTATATAATGTAATTTATATACAATATAATATATTTATGTTTGCCTAACATTATAGCATCACAAAATAAAAAACAAAAAAACACATCAAAAAATATAAAAAAAAAAAAAAATCCAACATAAACATGCGTTTAAGGAGCCAAAATAATGCGTTACTAAAGATTTTGTATCTTTGTCTTTCTCTTTTACTCTTTTTCTTTGGTCTTTGCCTGTTTTTAGCACATTTCTAAAAATGGTTTTGAAAAAATGTGCCTATTAGTTTCACTCTGTCCGTCCGTCCGCCTGTCCTTCTATTTACAAAACTTCTACACCGTTAAAGATAGAGAAAAAAAATTTTAATCATGGTTAGGTCTTATAAAAACATTAATGTTGTAGAACAATATTTTCATGTAGCTCCATCCATTACGGAACTGCAGCCACTCCAACTTTGAAGAACCCTTATTTTTACGTATTACGTATATCTCATGTTTTACCATTTTCTCCATCTGAAAACGCTATTCGACAGGATTTTTTTTTATCTTTGTAAATCAATATCAAAATTATACAATTTTTTTAAATTTAGTATTTTAATTTACCGTTATGTGAGAATCAAATTTTGCATGATTTTTCTACCTTCATAACTCCGGCAAGTTTTTAGATAGAGACTTGAAATTTTGAAATAAGATAAAACAGAATTAGTATAAGTTTCCTCCGAAATTTTTTTGTGCCCTCTGTTTAAGAGCTATTAGGGCTCAAAAGTTGAAAATCAAATTTTTCTTCGGGAAGACATGAAAATTAAAGCTTCAGTAATATACCTACTTTTACGTGTGTTAACATTTTTGCTTTGTTATATAGGATTACGGACTTATAGTTCCTCAAACTTGCAAATCCTACTTTCAAATTTTTTTTTATATAAAATTTTAAAATTTTGGTTCAAGTTACATAATTCTAAACAGTTTCTATTATCTTTTGGAAATGTACGCTTTTAAAAACCGTTGGTTCACATTCCGCCTTTTTTTTTGTTTAATTTTCTTTCTTTTATATTTAATAATAATAATATTTTCCATGAACTCATATTTCACTCAAAGAACAAAAAAAACATTTTTTTATACAATATTTACAGTATCTAACTGTAAATAATCAATCACTATAACATAAACTAGAAATAAGAATAAAATAGAAGAAGAAAAACTGTAGAAAAAGAGTAAGAAAAAGTTTTTGTCATTGTTCTTTTAATTTAAGTAATATTTAAGTGCCTAAATATATGCAATTATATTAGAAGCTTAAATAAAATAACGGATACTTTTTTTTTTAACTATCATTATTATTGATAAACTTTTTAAAGATTTTAGGAAAATTAAATTTAATATTAATTTCAACTTTTACTACTTAGAAATTATATTTCTTTAATACTTTTCATATTATAATAATCCTCTTATAAAACTAAAATAATCTCTTTAATATCGCCTATTTACCTAAATATAATAACCCTTCCAAAATAATACCATTAAATAAGAATATATCAATTAAATAGCAAAACAACAGATCAAACATTAATTTTAACAAAATATAAATGAAAGCAGTAAATTTATGTGTGTTATTAATCATTTTTAAAAAAAAGTTCAGACAGACTATAATAGTTTAACCTAACAAGTAATTAGTGAAACTAACCAATAAAATTAACAAGTAAAATAATGAAAATTGAGGACATTAAAACTATAAATATGATTTTTTTTTTTTCCAATAATTTTCTGAATCGATCAACATCTGCGAATGAAGATGAGAAAAAATCCTTGTTATTGTTTATGCGAATGTACAAGAAAAAAATTTTTTTAATAATAGAGAATTGTGACATTTTGACTTCAATTTTTGTGCATGTCATTGTTGTATTTTTTTTCCTTTTTTTCATATAATTTTTCCTCAATTTTTTTGACATTTATAATAAAGTGACATTTGAGCAATTTATAAATAATGTATGTATGTAAAACAGAAAAAAAAAACAAAAACCAAAAACATAAATTCTTTGTGAAATACATCATGTTCAAGTGGCAAAACTTTAAATTTATTATATGTTATTGAGTGTAACTGATTGATGAGACACATGTACATAACATATACATACAAACACAACACATATAAAAAATATAGAATGAAATTAAAAATTTATTAATAGTGTAAATTTAAGTAGGTGTGAATAATATGTAATTTGAATTTTAATGTAAAAAAATAAAATAAAACTGAATTTAAGGGTATACAAAAAGGACAGATGCTCAACAGGAAAATATTATGCAGAAAAAATGTAAATAAATCTAAAAATTTATAAGAAAATAAATTTAATAGTACACGTACCATAAAATCAATAATAAATTTTAAATTTAAGTAGCTATATATAGGTGTATTAAATATGTGTTAAGTACAAATTATTTAATAACCTATAGGTACATAATGATATATGATGTTGTGTTTGAAATACCTAATAATCTGTTTTAATAATTTGTTTAGGTAATTTATTTTCCAGGACATTAATATTATTATAATATAGCTATACTTTTATATAAATTGATAATTATTATAGACAAATTTATTTATTTATTTCGATGGATAAGAATTTTTGAATTGTAAATATCGAACTATTATATTACAGTTCTTAGGTATTCGGTACTTATTATTTTCTATATAAAATTACCCTATATTTTGTTATTGTGGTTATCAATTAAATAAATTTCATTTTATCTTTAAAATAATCAATAATTTAATCATGGTAATTAGAAATAATAATGTTTAGAAAATTAGGTGTTATCAAAGATTATTATTTTATGATAAAGGCTAAATAGAAGTTAATTATATAAGAAGAAAAAATAAAGAATAATAAGTATTTATTAATAATTTTCATTAGGTATTATCTAATTTTCATTAAATACAACTATACGAGTATATACATATAGAAAATTAAATAATAATAATATAAGTTGTCATATTGTTTCATTTTCTTGTTGAATGGAAAATAATAATAATAATTGATTTATTGTTCAGATAATATTATTTAAATTTATCATTGGCTAGGAACGATTATTTTATTGTTACAAAATAGTACATAATTTTATATTTTATGACAATTTTCGAAAAATGAAAATGACTTGAATTATAAACTTTTTGACATGACATTTTAATTAAATGATATTTTTTGGGTTTTTAAAATAAAAAAGAGATCTCGTTCAACTACTAGACTGTTAAATTAAATTCATTCTTCAAAAAATTCTTCAAAATTTATGATGTAATTTTATTTTGCCACTCTACTCTTATAGCATAATATTCATCATACACTCATACGTTCCCTGTTCAAATAAATTCAGTTTTTCCCATTGTTACGTTTTGCAAATTATTAATTTAAGTTATCTGCTAGGCGTTACTATCGTAAGATTATATTATTTCATTTGATTGTATTATCCACTTGCTTTTATTTCCATTTACCTGTATTATTATTTGACTGTATTTAATTTGACTAGTTTTCATTAGACTGTATTTCATTTGAGTGGATTTTATTTAACTAAATTTATGAATAATAATAAAATATTTAAAACAACGGAGGCTAAAATCTCTAAATTCCTGTTAAACAAATTATTGAAATCGTGATTTGGAATCATCTCTAAAATCATCTCCAATTATATTTTTTCCACACATAATATGCCAACAATAAATGGGGTTTGCAGTTCCAACACCCTCCTAAACAAATTATTGAAACCCTAATTTTGTAAATGAAATACTGTGAAATGACAATACAGACAAATGAAATACAGATTTCTTCTATTTACCTTCATCTGCATTATGTAATAGTAAAATTTCCGGCTTTTCCTAATAGAACCTTTATATTTGCTTTCAAATTAAGATGTGATGTGCTGCTACATTTCATGAATCGTCTCTTCTGTTATTTTAAAAATTATGATTTTCTTATCGTTGGTTTAAGTTTTTTACTGATGATAAAAAATATTATTTTCTAGACTAAGTACAAAATTAAATTGTTAGGTACAATAAATTAAATTAATTTTTTTTTTTTTTTTTGCATAAAGTGCTGGAAATAAAATATAATATCTATAAATGATATGCGGCATTTTTAAACAAAATTAAAATAAGTATAAAACAACCTAATTAAAATTGCTTTTTTAAGATTTTCTTTTGATGATAATATTTGAAAAAATTAAAAAAAAAAAGAAAAATGTTTTAAGTCGCTTTCAAAAATTGAAAGGAATAAATAGCATGAGTAAATAATATTCACAGTAAAATGCATTTTGCATAATTTTCTACATTTTCTTTTTTTTTTTCTTTTTTTTTTTTCATATATAATTTTTCTAAAGTATTATAAACACATTTATGAAAATATTATTTTCTTTTCAATATTTCTTTTTTTTTTTGTTTCAATCCTCTTAAGGTATCTAAATTTTAAACAAATTTTATTTACAACAAAACTTATATGTATAAAATAGTTACATCATTTTGCATAACAAAATTTCTTTTAAAGTTTTAATAAAAATGGAAAAAAGAAAATGAAAAATAGTACTTATACACTGTAATAAGACGATAGGAATAACTATTATCTTTTTATTTCTACATATCTGTTTATATTAGTTGAATCAAATAGGTGTTTGTATTTAATATATATATATATGTATTTAATATAATATATATTCGCGATTTCCAGAATACTTTGAAGAACTTTCTTCTTCTTCTCTTTCCAATACCATATTCAGCAGGGCGTATTGACATTGAAGAACTTTATAAACGTAAGAAAAAGAAATATTAAGTACTTATATGTAAGAAGAATATATTTTATATGTTAACTTAATAAATTAATATAATAAGTGCAATTTTCTTTTTACACACATGAACAGTTTAAAGTATATCTATAGGTATACGAGTATACACTTAGTAATAAAGTTTAAAAAAAAAATAGAAAGATATACGAATAATTATATTTTGATAAGAGGAATTTTTTCGCTTAACAGTTCTTAAAAATGCATTTGTTGAACAGAAAAGTTCAAGTAAAAACACATAATCACTTAATAATTTTACGTTTTATGTTAATATATTGGTATAAGGAAAATGTGTTCTATAAATTTATTATGCTTTATTGAGTTTTTAGTATGTAATCGATGTAAAACTAATTGATTCCAATACTAATTACTTAATTGTAATTAAGAGTTGATGTAAATTGAAAATATTTTGTTTTTAAAATTTCAAAAATAAATTATTATCCTCCGAACTCAGTGAAGAAATTGTAAAGATCCAGTGAGAAAAAAGAAATTAAAACAACCAAAACTTTCATTGCGTGGAGCAATGGAATACTTACTCTTTATTACAGAACAAAAATTTAAACATAAAAATGTTTCTCAATTTTCCAAATGAAAAAAAAGAAAAATTTGTTTTTTTGAGGATAACTGGGTTTGAAGTACCGCAATGATTTCAACGTCGAAATCTCATTGGTAGTATTGAACTTGAACAAACTCAACATCATCTCTCTTATCAAACATAGGTTAGAAGGCATGGTCCAATGTACTGTATGTTGTTTGCAGATTGGAGAAAATATGAATAAAGAAATGAATTAGGAAATATGGAAAGTTTCTTGATGTTGGGGAAAGGTATTTAGAATGAAAATATTGATGTTCTTCTTGAATTTAACAATATTATACACGATATGATTGCCCACTTTTCGGAATACTTCCGATTAGAAACTATTCCATATTTACAAAGCAATGTCCATGTGAAGAGCTGTGTCATTTAAAAATCTTTAAGCAAAATTTTAAATATGAATAATTTATTGATATATTACATAATTTTGTAATGTAAAGTAAAGAATTGTTATATGTTACATTATGTGCGACATATTCATTTTAGTTATTTTATATTGTAGTATTCGTTAATATTTCTTACTTCTATTGTTAATATACTCGTTACTTTTGAAAATATTTTAATTTTGCTGCTTTATTCAAGAAAAAAAATATACTTTTTGTATATAGTTAAAAAATGTACATTTTACATATTATTTTGTACAACAAAGTTTTGTAAATCCATTCTATTAATTATCGTTTTAAATTCAATGTTGGAATTATTGAATTCAATTAATAAAATTAAACAAAAAAAAAAAAAAAACAAATCAAGAACTTAAAAATTATATAAAAAAATTTTAATATATAATTTGATAGGTATCTGAAAAGTTAAATTAAGCTTAATCTTATGGAAAATATTTTTTGTTACCATTTAAAAAAGAAAATGTCCAGCATATTTGGATTTTAATCTACCTATACATCATTTTTCTAAAATTATTTCGCCAGTAACTGAAAAAAAGCTTTTCACTGGTTACATTATGTGGCTGTCACACCAAGATGTTGTTTAGATTGCGTTAATAAAACTCTTGGTAAACCGAATCCGATTATTGCATTCAAATATTGTTTGTAATGAGTATTATTATTCATGATTCATAGAAGTCTGCACTCGTTCGAATCGGATACGAATATTAAAAAATAGTACAAATTTATACTACAGAAACAGAAGACACATACATTATAAAGTAGGTGTGGCTTAATTTATAATATTGTTGTTAGAAAAAACAGAAAATAAAAACTGTGAATTATTTTAGTAAAAGAAATATCGTGATCGTGAACAACTATATAATTTGAGTAACTTTATTGATTAACGAACATTATTTTAAAAGTTGCATTTGTTATCTTCTCAAGTAACGAGTATTAAAGTACCGGGTATTAAAATAACGAGTATTAAAGTAACGAGTATTTACTATTCGCACTATTCATACATTATATCCGTAACTGGGATCCATATTGACTAACTTAGACTAAGATATATTAGAATAAGTTGCAAATTCTTAATTTATTATTTTCCATTAAACGGTAGATTATTTTAGGTCTAGTTATAGACAATATGTTTATAATTTTTTCTTGCATCTCTTGTAATCTATTATCACATTTTAAGTACCTTATTTAAAAAAATGATTTTAAAATCTTTAAAATTTTAAATTACTTTAATTTTAGAACAATATAAAATATATTATTTTAGTATTAAAACATTAAAATTTTTAATAACGACTGACAATAGGTATTATAATGTTGAATTTGACAATTTTCATTCTTTTTCTTCTGTATTTTTTTTTTTTCTATTTTCGATCTTTACCATTTTTTATTTTCTCATTGGAATATTTATCTTACTGATAGATGAATTTCCAAAAAGTAGAAAATACACAACAAAAAAAATTATTTTTTTAGGATATTATAATGTATTCATTCAAATATCTATACCATAATATTATATATTATCTATATATATATGTATATATATATATATATATATATATGATAATAAAGATACAGAACATATGTTTATACCCGTACGATAGGATCGGGTATAATAAAATTACTCCTCCGTTTGTAACACCTCGAAATAAGCGAGCTAGATATACCTTCAAAGGTATGGATCGGATCAGAAAAAAATTCTAAGACTTTTGAGCCATGTCCGTCCGTCCGTCAGCACGCTAACTCAAAAATTAAGAAAGCTAGAATCTTGAAATTTACACAAAATATTCTTGGAGTAATTTGTAGGTTCCCTATTTTTTTTGGTTGAGTTTGGACCAAGCCTTAGGGTAGCTCTCGAACACCTAACTTTTAGATCCCGACATTTTTTTTGCAATAGAGCTATGAAATTTTAACTGCTGATAGATCTCACAAAAATATTAATTTTATTTTTAATAACTTTTTTTTGTAGCCCCACCCGTTACGGAGCTACAGCTCCCCAAAGGTTCAAAAAAGCTCTATATTTAAATTGTTATAGCACAAGTTGTATAAGGTATATCTTCATTTTGAAAACGCCAAACGATTACTATTTTTATTTGCTTTAATAGTATATATACAATAAATATATATTTGTGGCATACGGTGTCTTAATTTACCGTTATGCGAAACTAAAATTTTGCAAAATCTTTTAACCCTTATATCTTCTAAACGGTTAAAGTTGGAAACTTGAAATTTTGAAAGAAGTTAGATCTTTGAAAATAAGTATGAGTCACTTCAGAAATTTTTTTTGTATCACCCCCCGTTTAGGAGCTGTAAGGAGTCAAAAACTGAAAATTTCCTATTTTTAAACACCTGTAACTTGAACACCTGTTAGAATTTTTTTGAAGTAATACACAAAAATTAAAGCTTCAACATCACACTCTTATTTCTGTTAACAACTTTTTTTAATAATATAGGGTTACTTTATAATTGACGAAAGTGTTACTTGATTTTTTCAAATTTTCTAACAAATTTCTTTAACGAATTTTTTCCATTTTGTTTTACTCGATAATTTGAAATTGTTGAGGATATAATGCGTAGTACATAAAAATTTAAATAAATATACAACATAACGGTTGCTTGAAGAATTTTTATTTATATGATATTGATATACATACATACTTATATAATATCATGTTTATTTACATATCGTATATGTCACTATAGTGAATGAATGATAAGAGTATAGATGTATTATATAGCGCCGTATTTACATACATATATGTATTTTATTGTACTTATAAGAAGTTATTCTGTCAATGGAATATTTAAATATAATATAATATAATATTTAAAATTATATTTACTATTTTGTACTAAGTAAATTTAATATACATTTACCGCTTAGTATTAAATGGTACTATAGAATATTTGAAAAAGTTTTGGATTGATAATCGTTATGTGGAAGGTTAAAATTTGCTTTCGAAGAATGTACATATAAACATATAGTTTGAATATATGTACAACCCATAGTTCTAGAAATTATAAAATTCACCCAAATTATTTTAAAATACCAAAATATTAAAAAAATAATATTGTAAGCAGAGTGACAGGCTGTGAACATACTAACGGTTCGTACGGGTATCTAAGAGTTGACAAAGTCAACTGTATTCTTCCTCGTTTTTTTCTGTTATAGAAAACATATTTGAATATAGAAATTCTTTATCTCTTTTTCTCCTTATTAATTTAATAGACGATATAAAGGAAAACATGGAAAAACAAAGACAAGAGAAAAGAAATTAGGAAAAGAAAAAGAGAAAGCGAATATTTCACGAGGATAGAAAATACAAACGGTATAATATTACATTATATTCTTTTATGTAATGTTATACTTTTTTCTTTATTTTTTTTTCACAAAACTTACTGTATACGTCTTTTAGGTAGAAGGCACCATCACGGGTAGCATCTGTTCATAAATATTTATATGTGTAAAGGATAAAAGAAAAGGAAAAAAAAAACAACATTGATTCCAAATTTTTTTTTTTTTATTTTTTTTTTTATGTTTGTTCAATTTTTTTTTTCTCTAGAATCAAAAAGCTTAAATTATCTACCGTTTGTTGTATAACTTTATAACTTAAAGGTATATTTAAAGTATATATAATTTAAAAAAAAATATTTGATCATCATAACATAAATATTTGAGGCAATACTGACTAAAATTGAAGGTTCAGTCCAGACTCAACTTGTAGATTTTAAGAAATATATTATCAGCAGTTTATAATATCATATAATAAATGGGAAGATATTTTATGATCAATATATTTCAGTTATGAACCAGAAGTTAAGTTACCGACCACAATAAAGGTTTCTTGTTTCAAACTTGCTCTAAAACTTAAATCATTTACAAACAAAGTGTATTCTATTTGATTTTGAAATTTGGAAAAAAAAATTTTGAACTTCAGCTATTAATAGGTTTCAGTAGTATAAGTTAGAGTTTAATAACATATTTTTGTTACAGTTTAATAAGGATATTTTTAATAAAATATCGAACTGGACACAAAACGGTGTTCATTTTCATTATCAATTAAAAAATTTCTTTTCAACTTCTTTCTTTTTTAAATTTTTTTTCTTTTAAAAATATTTTTTTATCACTATATCTAATTTTTTTTCTTCTATTTTTTTTTTCAGGTAAATAATACTATGCCAGGTGAATTTTTGTGAACTTGAAAATATTTAATAAACTCACTGTAAGTGGTTTTTAACTTATATGAATTTCCATCATAAAATAATAAAGATTTGAAATCTTTTTTATCTTTTGTTGTAAGTAAATATTGTCAAATGCATGTTAAATCCTTAATATTTAACTATTTAAATCTTAAAATTGACTTCTGTTAGAATATAAAATAAAATAAAGGTTATTAAACTTTTATTGCATTGCACTGTAACTAAGCATAGGTACTAGACTGTTTTTTTTTTACAGTTAAAATATATTTCATTCTTCCCTTAAATAAAAATTGAAGGTTTTATAATAAAATTTCTAAAAATATGTGCTCCGAATGGAATAAGGAAGTAAGCATCAAGTAAATTTTAATACAGGGAATAAAAGCAAAAGTAAAAAAAAACAAATATCAAAACAATAAAAAAAATTGTGTTTTATAACTGAGATATTACCTTTACAAAAATAGAAACAAAAACAAAAAAACACAATGATATAACAGAAGAATTTTAATACTTACGTGCAAATAACAATATCATATGTCTGTTTATTTCTTTTTATTAACTCTTATTGTCTCTGTGTCCCTGTTACATAATATTATATTGTGTATGTTTTTATACCGAAGTAACAGTATTTTATTTAAAACATTTAAACCGCTTAGATAAAATAAAACGAAATATACAACACAAGTTTTTTTTTTTTTTTTTAATTGAGATATAAATTTAAAACATAATATAAAGAAATATAGGGAAAAAAATCCCTTTGGATGAAAAATATAAAAATAACAACAAAATATTTAATTCTTTTTCTTTTCAAGTTGACTTTTAAAAAAGTAAAAATTTTTCTTTATTACATTCTAACAGTAAAATAAGAACAAAAATTGTTTCCATTTTATTTTTCTGTTATTTTTCTTTATATTGCATATATTTAGGCTATTTCTTATCTATCTATTGTTAATTTTTTTTTTAGGTTTTTACGCTTTTATTTTTGTATACAAAAATTTTTTTGTTATCTTTTGAATTAAAAATTAAATATAGATGAATATATATACATAATTGCTGTTATTACAATTTACAGTTATAATTCTGAAAAAAAAAAAAAATACAATATAAATTTTAAAGTTATTTAAATGAAAGAAATTTAACTCGAGTCTATTACCACTACCTATCGTATATATATGTATATATATATATATATATATAGTATATTTACTTTTTATAAAATTAATTTAGTTAAGGGTAAAACCAATGTAAAAAATACACGAATATTTCAAGAGGAACTGAAGAGTTATGCAAATATTATGTTTTAATAACTGGTTTAACTGTTTTTAATTAAAAAACATGAATTTTGTTTTTTTTTTTTCTTTTTATTTTTTTAATAATATCAAGTAAATGGAATATGAAAGTAAAATGTAATTTAAGTACAGGACCTAATATACAATGAATAAAAAAGCATAAAGATTGTATTCAGGTGCGTTTGTATTTTATTATGTCGTACAGGTGAATAGAATAAAGGATATGGTAACATTTTAAATGCTTTTTCATTGAGAATTGTATTGTTTTTACAAATTAAAAAAAATAAATTTTTTTTTTTTTTTTACCTAAAAAATATTGCCTATCCTATTCTTAGAATTACAAATTTATTCAAAGTAACTTTACTGAAAATTCAGGAGAAAAAAAAAAAAGAGACTTAAATATGAAAATATAGCGTAAAAAATACGATTAATTTAATTGAATTAAAAAATAATACTCTTATTTAGTATATCAAAATTGATGATAAAATCTTTCGACTTGCTGTTACTAAGATAGTAAATTTATTGTAATAAGAATTACGTTACTTAATATTAAGGTGCACTAATTAAGTAACTTAGTTCGTCAAAAATAAATAAAAACAGGTTTTAATAAAACAAAATTTATATCTAATATTTTATTCAATAGTTTTTAATTTTCTCCTGTTTTGAAATAACAGAGCATAGTTTAAAGATCTGTTCCACTTGGATGTTGTCCGTGATATTATATAACACTTATTACCTATAGAAACCATAACAAAGTCTCGTATCGTCATTCGTATCATTACCGGCTAGCTAATTGAATGACTGATTTCAACAAAATATTCAATTTTAGTTTTATATTCAACAACTCTTGCATAAGTTTTTATAAGATTCGTCTTACTTTAATTAGAAAGTAAGTCAAAGTCCAAATTTAGTAACATAATTTAAAATGTTATGTCACATTAAGAACACAATTTTTTTTTTTTTTATATAATATGTGAATGAGAATGAAGTTTTATATTAAAATTTTATATAGATATGATATACCTAAGTCACCTACTGACACGATAAAAAATTATATTAAAATATTAATTATTCCTTTACGCTAATGAACTTTAAAATCTATCTATTATTGATTAAATTAACGGTCATGGTTATTTTTATTCTACTTATTAGTAAGTTTTAAGTTTTAACTAGAAAAAGTTCCTTTTTATTATAGTTTAATTATCCTGTCACGAAAATTTAAATTAGGTACCAGCTAATTGAATGACTGATTTCAACAAAATGCTCAATAAAATATGAAAGAGAAAAATATAAAATAAAATTAAAAAAAAAAAAAATTTTCTTTTATAAGTTTATTTTCCATTTAAATTTTTTTAGCACTTTGTCCATACTGAAATATAAATACACAATCAAACAGTTTTGGTTAAAAATCATGTGTCTCGCTTAATTATTTAAAAGCATAATTAGAGGTATGTATCTTATAATTAGGAGTAGATTGTGGCTAAGAATATTTTGCTCAAAAAAAAATCAAAATAAATAAAAAAAGACGAGAATATTAAAAAGACTCCGCTAGTTTTATTAGAACTATTTTTAGACTTTTTTGACTGAAAATATTATACACATATTTATAAAATTATAGTAAACTATAAAATATAAAGGTCAGTTATTTTAAGTTAAACGTTAATTTAGGTTACATTTCCTAATGAATAGTGAACTGAATAGTGATAATATTGTTTAGTGATAAACTTAATATTGAACTCCAATAATTAGAATTATTTGATCAATGTAGTTTCCTATATAGATAAAATACGTAAAGTACTGTAAGTATATTTGAATAATTTAATTTTACTTTATTTTTATTAGTAGCTATTTATAAATATATCACCATATCATGTCCATTTAATGGTTTACCAATGAGTCCTTCTCGTATTCACTACATTTCCTTACTTACATTTTTTGTTATTTTTATTCTGCTTTTCCATTTTATCTTAATACTTTGTTGTTGTTGTTGTTATCATCCTGAATTGTACATAAATGACACAGACAGCATCAGTCGTAGTGTATTGAAAGCAAAAATAACAAAAAAAATTAAATAAAAAAAACCATAAAGATAAAAAATACTTCTGCTAAATTAAATTAAATGTTTAAAAATTAAAAAAGGACGATGAAGCACGTATTTGTATTTTAAGGATATTTTGTATTTATTTATTGTATTAACAGGCAAAATTTTAGCATACAAACTAACAAAATATAATGGTAATGCGGTAGAATAAACGACAAAATTAAAAAAAAAAAAAACTGAAATAAATGAAAGATATAAAAGTATTATATTATACAATATAGGTAGGAAGCTGAAAAAACCAAAAAAAGATACCAGAAAAAGCAGACAATGAAATATGCTTGTTGATTAAAATAAAAAATAAGATAAATATGTTGTGTGTATATTATTTTTTTTTTTACAAAAACCATGAATAAATACATCGGACATCGTTCATGAGAAAAATTAAGTTTTCTAAAAAAATACATTTTGCATCTTTAATTCTATAATTAACTTATAATTATTAATAATGCGATAAAATTTAGATTTACCTCCTAAATGTATGCAATCTGTTAATTTTTATTGAAAATTTTAATTTGAACTATATTTTTATTTTCTTTTAGTAGAATTGATTTTTATTGTATTCTACATACTTAGGATTTTATTCAATTTTTATTTTACATCTAAATATTTAGTATTATTTTATTTTTTTACCTTTGTTTTTATGTAAATGCAGCATTAAGAATGTAAACAAATTTATTTAAACTAATTTATAATTACCATGGAAAATATAGAATTTGTCCATTCCGGACAAAGATAAATTAATTAAAAGAAAATTTTGGTGGTTGGAAAATGCTTATGAATTAGATTAGAGTATTAATAATACAGTTTATTTTATCTAGGTTAAGTAGGTTAGGTAGGTTAAGTTTTATTTTATAAAAAATTTTTGAAATAATATCGGTTTTTGTTTGCCCGGCTTTTCCAATAGTCACTTTATTATAGTCTAAACACTCACTTTTTCAGCTTTAAGTTTTATATCATATAGCATAAAATTAGCATATAAAAATTAAAATTGTAATTTAAATGTTAAATACTTTTATAAGTTAAAACCGTTTTTGTAAAGTTTTTTAAGGTTAAGTAGTTTAAGATTGTACAATGGGTAAAAATAAAAATTTAATTTAAAAAAAAAAAAAAAAAAAAATATAGAATAAAGTAAAATAAAGTTGAACGATTTTTATATCAATACGTATAACCAAATTTCTTATTAAAATATTTTTCCAGAAATACATTAATTTCTGACAAAAAATTTATTTTTTAAGCACTTAAGAAGCGCTTGTGTTCTGATTAAAGTTCAATTTTTAATAGGCGGGAAAGTTGGAAATATTTTAAATTCACAAAAAAATGTTATTCGAAAATAATAAAAGTACTGGGGTATGAAATTTAAAAATTGAATTAAAAATTTTATTTTTTGTTTTAAAATGGAACTTTTCAAGTTAAAAATTAAATTTATGCTATCAAAGATAATATAATAATTTATCTGAGTTTTATTGAAGAATTAATCTTTGATTTTCTCTTAAATTTTTCTAGAATATATGAATAATTTATGGAAACTTTTAAAATTTTTGAATATTAATTATTGAATATTTATATTTAATTAAATATTTTTAAGAGAAATTTATTTTTTAAGCACTTAAGAAGCGCTTGTGTTCTGATTAAAGTTCAATTTTTAATAGGCGGGAAAGTTGAAAATATTTTAAATTCACAAAAAAATGTTATTCGAATTTATTAATTAAATATTTCTAGAGAATAAGCGCGAATAAGTGCATTATTTTCGTTAACTACCGACTATAAATGTTTTTATCTTGGGAAAAAACTTTTAACCATTTTTTATTTTATTTTTTTTTTTTCTACAAAAAGTGACATAAAGGAGTCCTTTCCAATTCATTTTTGAGATTGAATATTACTTTGTTAATGCTATTCTCTTATAGTTTCTTTTACTCTATTATCAGTTATTTTTGCTACAGAAAATAGTAATTAACATTTTTTTTTTTTTTTTTTTACTTCAGACTTTATAATCAGGAACAACAGGAACTCAGTAAGACAAAAACAGTTGTAAAAAACTTCAAAAAATTTGTCATTTTTATTTTCAAAGCTTGTGTCTTGTTTTGGTCCTTTTTTTTTTTATTTCATTCATTCTTCCATTTATGCTGAGAGCACAGTAAAATAAACGAAAAACCATAGGAAATACCAATAAGTCAAAACAGTAGAAAATAATAACTAACTACTTGTATGTTTATATAATATTATCTAATATTATGTACAATATATTTTATATAATATGTATGAAAAATTATGTAATAAATTTCCTTCAACTTTTTAAATCTAAATCATAAATCTTTTTCCAATCTTATGTTCTTTGGGTGTTTTTTTTTTTTTATGTCTTTTTTATTGCATTCATTTTTGTCGCTGTTTTTTACTTCATATCTTAGACATCGCTTCAGATTGGTAGAATTAAAGCAAATTATTATATTAGACAAAAGTGTTATGGGATTACTTAACAGTTGGATGCATAAATTTTTAAATTTAGGAAATTTAGTACCTACATAATTAGTTTCTGTTTTATTTAAAATTTTGTTCAAAACTCTGCAAGTATTATTTTAAAAAATTTTAAGTTCAACTTCTATTTGAACTTAACAATTAAATTTTTTTTTCTTATTGATGAAGACTGAACTAACATGTCAGTGATCGCTAGACTGTAAGTGCTTAATGTATCCTTAAAACGTAAATGAATCTATTTGAGCAGAGGTGGTGTTAAGTTTTCCTAGTTGTATGCCACCATAATATCACTCTGACAGAAGAAAATTTAAAAGCTTTCCAAATCCATGTCAGAGAATTCACCTAAATTTTGGAGAAAGAAACTGCTATGATATTTTCGCTTTTCCTTGAAAGACGGAAGCCTTTTCCTTGCAGAGAAAGTGCACCACTACTAATCTGGTATATAAGTTTTGAAGAAAATATAGAAATTAACTTTCAGAAAGTATTAATTTGATTAGTCCAGTTGATTCATTTCAATACTTATATTCAAAGTAGTAATTAAGTTTGTTCAATTTTGAAAAACACCCAAATTTAAGAGTTTAAACTGTTAGTAAATTTACGATTACATCTGTACTTAATATCAAAGTGTTTTAAATACAGTATAAACGAAGAAAAAACACCTCCTAAGCACATTCATTCTTGTACTGAAAAATGCAATGAATGGTTTTTTTTTTTTTGTATTTTTGATTCATTTTCGGTTCATTTTGTATTTCATAAAAAGTGTAAAAGCAAAAAGATGTAATATTATGACGTAAATTTTAAAATTTGTCTTCCGTTTCAAGATTTTTTTTTTGCTTTAGAAATTTTTTTGTCCAAGATAAATTTTTTTTGTGGAAAAAGTTGTCAGATTTTTTTCAAAATTAAAAACAAAAGACAATTTGATATCATTTGTCCACCCCTTCCTGTGAGAAATTATAATGAATCAGATTAATTTTTTTATGAACTGGGAGAATTTGAAATAAAAATAAAGAAACTATCCTAAGATCGAAATTTTTTTAGCTAATAAATTAAATAAAAACGGAACGACTTTTTTGTACCATTTATACTTTATAATTTATATAAGTATTATTTATAAAATTTGGCTAGTTTTTTAGAAAATTTATCTGTTATAACATTTTAAATAAGAATTAAATAATTTACATAAACCAAATTAGAACTACCAATTTAATAGTACCTAAGCAATTTTAACAACTTAATTATTATGATGTAAAATTTGAACATTGCTTTGAGATCCAATCAAGTTTAAGAGATTGAATACGCAGACGTTTAACATTAAACTGAACTAGGTCCTTATTGTAATAGTAGATTTTATCAATTAGGAAAATCTTCTATAGGACATGACTTTGTAAAGCAGCTTTCACAGAAAATTGAAAAAAAAAATGAAAAGTTTTAAAGAAATTATCATTATTCCTGAAACTTTTTACAAAAACAATTTTAAGATTAGTTATGGTAAATTAATCTGCTTGAAATTTTAGTTATTGTTTTCGAAATTTTAAACTTCAAATTTAAATATTCTCATACTATACTCTCGTATATAATTTTTTATCTACGATCTTTTCATTAATTGACAAAAAACTATAATACAGTAAGATTGTCTTCTCAAAGAAAAGAGTTAAATGTTAATCCATTGCTTTTATCAAAACTTTTATTTATAGTTTTCACATTTTTGCGGGATTGATACTGTTCAATTATTTAATTATTCAATACCAAAAAAAAAAAAAAAACAAATATCAAAATTTTAATTAATTAAACGCAAGTATTTCTTCATTCACACACCTCCTTTACAAAATATATAAAAATAATCGTACAATATATGTTTTTGAATGTCCTTTACTTGATTGAAAAAGTAGATGTTGATTTTCTTTTCGTTTTAAAATTTGAATCAGGTTGAAATGTTTTATTTCTTTCCTTCTTGAAGCCTTTTTGTGACAGAAATTAAAATATAAAATCAAAAAAAAAAAACTATAGAAATATTAAGAAATCTATAGATCAAGTTATGAAGTTTCATGGAAATGGGTGGATATTTAAGGCATTTTGTTTTAGAAGAATTTTGTGAGCTATTAATGAAATACAAAAAATATGAACATTTTTTATATAATCCTAATAATATAATAACATTTTAATATACTTGTTCTCAAATTTTCAGGAGTTCCCAGTATAATATACTTTCCAAAATAAAATAATTTTTAAACAGAATAAAAAATATATTTTTGTTGTAGAAATAAATCTTTACTGGACATCTTTAAAGAAAAAAAAAATCTCTAGAAAACCTAAAATTATTCAGTGCTTTTTGGATTTTGTTGTAAAATATTTTATAAAGTTATAATATTCTGAATAAATGAAAAGTTTCTCAAAACTATTCCTGCTTAATAAATAAAAAAAAAAACAAATAAATAAATATAAATATAAAAAAATAAATTCCACAATAAAATACAACACGATAATAAAGTAAAAAAATTAGTTTAACTTTTTCCCCCTTTTTTTAAAACTTCACATTTCTTTGTTTATTTTTTTTTTTTTTTAGATTTTGTTGAATGCATGTTGCCACCTTGTCGTAATTTATTTTAACAGAAATAAAAAATATTTTTTTTTTTTTTACTAATTTTGTTGATATCGTTACTGTTGCAAGTTTTGTTGAAGTAGCCACTATTTTCTTGATAGAAATTATTATTACAGCAAATATGCAATTGTATTGCAAATTAAAAAATTGTAAAATTTTGATCGTTATTATATTGACAGTAGAATCTTTAACACATTTTAAGGTTTTATAACTTTAAAAAACACTTAAAGTGAGTAAAAAGATTTGATTAAATTGAAATGGCACGTATGATGACACCTTTAATTAGATAAAATTCATTGTTTTACTGTAGCGTAGATTTAACATTTTAATAAAACCAGCTTTAGAACTACTAGCGGAAATACATTGTTTAGATTCGTATCCAATGAGTTATTTATTCTATAACGTAAACCAGCATATTAATATAATATAATGAATATCTCCAATTTGTCTTTAATAGGTTAATTGTCTTAAATTATTCACCACTAAAAAGAAAAATCTATTATTCAACGTGTTTTCTAAATCATGCCTAAAAGTATGCAATTTTGCGTTTCTAGTTTTTCGTAGGGTATTTTTTTTATTCTTGCACCGGTAATGGCCGAGGGTAATACTAACATTACTTAAACTTTAATGTAATATTTGAAAGCTAAATCAAAAAATAAATAATAATGATGGTTTAGACTCTAGAGCAATATTAAGCATCAACCAATAGTTATTTTACTTATTGCTGTGAGATATATGAGAGATAAGAGAGATATATGAGATGTTAAACTCAAATTAAAAAAATTATAATAGACAGACTAGCAACCATAGCAATAGGTTCCTTAAAAATTTGTAATCTAGAAAATCATAATGCTTAAATGTCTAAATATTTTTATATTTCTTTGTTGGAAATGTTGCAGTTTGTGTTGACTCTATAATAATAATTTGTTAGGAAAAAAGAAAAAAATATAAAAGAAAGAGATACAAAAAAAAAAAATAAAAATTTATACTGCAAAATTTTTTTTTTTTTGTTATTATTGTGGTTATTTTTTTAACGTGTTCCTTGATTTTTTATGAAGTAGAGTGCAAATTGAGATCTTTACGAGTATTGAAACTTATTTTTGTGGAAAATTTTTTTTTTCTATTTTAGTCTAAAAATAGAAGAGAACTAAAAATAAGAATTTTTTTTTTTCTATATTTTTCTTTCTAATAATAAATTTTCGTTAACAAAAAACAAATTTTTTTGTGAATTTTCTAAAGTGTTGCAGTTTTGTACAGCGCAATAACCTAATAAAATCAGGATAAATAAGAAGAATTTTACCATTATTTTTTTTCTCTTGAATCGTAACAATAATCGTAAAAATAAGACAAGTTGAGAAATTATTTTTTACGAAGGATATTTTATCCTGAATATTTTTAGTTGCACTTGCATTACAACATTTTTTTTTTCTTTTTTTTAAAAAGTACAATTTTCACAGGATTTATTCTTTCAGTGGAGAACTGAGGTAAAATAATCAACAGAAGAAAAAAAAAAGATAAGGCAGTAAATAATTGGCAGTCATGCAATAATTTTCAATTTTCTTTTTTTTTTTTTTTTGTTTTGAGTAGATTTTGAAAACTTTGAAGAGCAATAATTCATCATTTTCATTTAGTTTTTATTGAATTTTTTTCTGTTTTTAATTGAAATGAAATGGGATCACTAACTTCAATGTTTGAATATAATTATAAGTTTAGATTGAAGTAAAGGTTGAAATAAAACTTTTTTAAATTTAAAAATGTAACTTTGAAGTGGTTAATTTGCAAAAACTTGAATAATCATAACTATTGTTAAACTGCAAATTAATTTTTTTAGCCGTATGAATTATGTACCTGATTCTGCTAATTTCGAGAAGGGAATTAATATGAAAAAAAAGTTGTAATCAAACCATTTTTTATTATTTCTAAAACTGTCATACAAAAATTTAATCATCAATTTTTATAATTCTGGTATTTAAATAAAAGCAATTTACTTATTTTGCAAAAGAATAGAATAGCCTATATATAGTAAAGTAAAATAATACTTGAAAGAGAAATAAGATAAATATTATCTTAAACAAGTAAATGTAACAGTAAGTCGATGCAACCGACTTATTAATACCCTACACCTGAATAATTCGAATTAAATTAACAATCCATAAGTGTTTTTGGCAGCTGCTTGAACTTCTTCCCTTTTCTGTCTTATTCAACTCGAATTTCAAGAACGTAAAAGAGGCATCCGCTTGGGATATGCTTGACACCCTTGTATAAAATTTTAAGTTTCTATCTTAATTATTTTCGGAGATTGGTAGTCCTTGGGATGTTTGTGTCAGCTACCCGAATTGCCACTCCAATTCATCGAATCCATCTCAGGAACATAAAGAAAACTTACCAGAACACCATTCTATTAAATTTAAAGGTTCTACTTTTGTTGGTTTTGGAGATATGCTCGTTGCTCTTGTGCTCGTCCGGAAGTTTCCAAAATACGAACCCATGGTTCAAATTCTTTCAAATGTCAGTTTCCAATTTTACAGAAAAGGAAACATAACAGAACACCTTTGTACTAAAAATAAAAGTTCTATCTTTGTTGGTTGTGGAGATATACTCGTTTGCTCTGGGGCTCGTCCGGAAGCTTCCAAGAATTGAACCCATGGACCAAATCCTCACAAATTTCAGAAACATAAATCAAACATGAAGGAACACCATTCTGCCTAATTTAAAGGTTATATCTTTGTTGCATTTGGAGATAATATCATTTGCTCTGAGGCTCGTTCGGAAGCTTTCAAAATCCGAACCCAAGGACCAAATCCTCTCAAATTTCAGAGGCCTAAATCATACATGAAAGAACACCATTATGCCAAAAGTAAAGGTTATATATTATATATAAATTCTCCTAAATTTCAGAGGCCTAAATCATACATGAAAGAACACCATTCTGCCAAAAGTAAAGGTTATATCTTTATTGGTTTTGGAGATAATCTCATTTGCTCTGGGGCTCGTTCGGAAGCTTCCAAATCCAAAACCCATGGACCAAATCCTCTTAAATTTCAGAGACATAAATCGAACGGGAAGGAACATCATTGTACAAAATTTAAAGGTTCTATCTTTGTTGGTTTTGGAAATAATCTCATTTGCTCTGGTGCTCGTTCGGAAGCTTCCAAAACCCAAACCCATGGACCAAATCCTCTTAAATTTCAGAGACATAAATCGAACGGGAAGGAACATCATTGTACAAAATTTAAAGGTTCTATCTTTGTTGGTTTTGGAAATAATCTCATTTGCTCTGGTGCTCGTTCGGAAGCTTCCAAAACCCAAACCCATGGACCAAATCCTCTTAAATTTCAGAGACATAAATCGAACGGGAAGAAACATCATTGTACAAAATTTGAAGGTTCTATCTTTGTTGCTTTTGGAGATAATTTCGTTTGCGGAGATTATCTCCAAAAGTCCGGAATCATTCGGAAGCTTCCAGAATCCGAACCCATGGACGGATTTTGTCCAGATTCGAACTTAGCCTTTCTTTCGTAATTAGTAACCTACTATATAAATTTCATCAAGATAGCATCATTATTTTTTGAGTTATCGTGCGTACGGACGGACGGACGGACGGACGGACGGACGGACGGACGGACGGACATCGCTAAATCGACTCCGGCGGTGATCCTGATTCAGAATATATATACATGTCTATACCTAACTCGCTTCCTTTTGGTGGTTACAAACACCATACCAAAGTTAATATACCCTATACTTTAGGTGTAGGGTATAAAAATGGGTAAAGGATAGTATATTAATTATCCTCTAGAGTAGGGCTAGTTTAATGATTTGTAAACTTTTGATTTGAGGCAGTGACTGCTGTCTGCTACCAAGTGTTATATTTATATGTTTGCGAATCGGAAATTAGAAATATAGTTCTAAATAATAGATACACAATTCAGTGATTAAAATGCGTAATTCATTAAGTCGATTTTTTAATTTGACACCAGATTTTATTTTAATAGAATATTATAGCTAAAGAAACTATTGTTTAGTAAAAGATCTGCTTTTATATTTTATATTGTTTAATAACGTATTGTGTTTTAACTAAGATAATTATATGGCTTTAGATCCTTTTCTAGTTATAATTTCCAACAAAAGTCAAATCTGACTTAGTTATTTTTATTGGTTATTTTCCGATCAAAGGTTAAGTTTATTTAATAAAATATTTTTAAATTTTGCAGTAGAATAAACCCTAAGGTTAATTTTTGATGCTTTTTGCTTTAGTTGATGGTTTTTTGACTACATTCTGTTAGTTTAGAATAAATAAAACATAAACATAACAGATGTTCAAGTTATATAATGTAAAATTTGATCATCCTTTACAAGCTACTCGAACCCGTTCCCCCAAGGTAACCACATTTTACAGAAGTAGTTGCCATAAAATTTCATCTTCTTTTGTAAGATTTTAGATGCCCAGCTTTATCAAGTTTCAAAATATGCAAGCTACCTGAACCTGCAGCTCTAGTCGAACCAAATTTTATTAAAGTTGTTTGTATCTAACTCGAGACCTTTTCACAAAATTTTAGATAGAGACTGAGTTATTTTCATATAAAGATAGAAGTTGTATCACAGCTACTCCAACCCGGCGCCGAACTTGCTAAACATTGCGAAACTGACAATTTTTCAAAAGTGAGGTAAACAAATTTTAGGCTATCTTAGCTCTTTTATTTTTTGAGTTATCGTACCTTCCCTCTACGTGGCTTAATCGATTCAGAATTTGATTCTGAGCTAATCCCTACACTTGAGCCTATATTTAACTCGACTCCTTCAAGGTGTCACAAAGGTATAGAAAATTTATTGTACCCTTGAACATACGTTCATACGGGTATAAAAATTACATAAAAGAACGAATGAAAGTAACATTATTTCGATTAAATTCATACGCGTAAAGCGTTTTGTGTGCAATGCCGGAACAAAATTACGTAACGTTACTAATAGATAATCGATGACCAAATTTTCCTACTTGGATTGTGATTTGTATCAAAATTATGTAAAATTTGATAGAATTTTATATGTAAAGAAAAACTGAGAGAGAATAGACTGTTTCTTCAATATTTTGGATGGATGGAAGAAATGAATGAAACTAATAATAAAATTTTTCAATTTTTTGTTTTTGAAAAATGTGCTAAAAATGAAAAGTCAGTTATATAAGATTTAATAATAAATTTTAACGTGTATAGAGGTTATAAAAATATAATCTATTTTGTGACTAAAAGACTTCTCATAAAATTTTCTATACCTAACGTGTATGCAATAATTTTTTGATACAAATATAATATAAATTATTGAATGATTAAAAAAAAATATCAAAATATTTATTATTAAAATATTGCACTCAATAAACTAAAATTATAATCGTGCTAAAATAAAAAATTATCATATTTAATTAAATATTTCTCTAAAAGGAGTAAATATGTTTTTATTTTCATTTCATAAAAACATTTTTTCAAAATATGTTTTTATTCTTTCTGTACATTTAATTTATTCAAATAAATAAAAAATATTTGACAAAATAAAAATAATTGAAATGAAAAAAAGTCATAAAAGATACCGTATTTAAATATACGGTTTGTTTTTAATTAAAAAATATTTTTAATTTTGAAGATTAAATTAAATTAAATAGTCTTAATATTAAAACATTTATATTTTTTTTTTTTTTTTTGTATTAAAGTAAATAAATTAACATAGGTAAAAATAGTATAAAATAGCTTAAAAAACCATCCATTATAATGTATAATGCTATTGAGGAGTGAAATATTAATTTTCAGATATAGGTACCTATACTTTTTATTTTCTTGATCTCAAATTTATTATCTCGTATCCTTATTATGTATACACCGACAAACATAATTTATTATGTTATCCGACCGAAAGAAAAGGGTTTAAAATATTATTGTTTTTTTTTTTTTTTTTTTTTTTGGAATTTTCATACTCGTAGTATTTACGTTAATGGAAGTATTAAGTTACACAAACGGATTCGTTCAACTTTTCCTTTTCGTTTTTATTCAAAACTATATAAACTATAAACTTAAAAATTTTTTACATTTAAAGTGTAAATAATTTAAATTTAGATGCTTAAAAAAAAAAGGGTTTTTCCCTTCGTTGTTTTTTTTTTCCTTTTCTTAATATCATTAAGACCATATAATTATAACCCCTTTTTCTTTTTCACAAGCATAAAAAAGGAAACTGTCAAAATCAAGGTATCGAATAAAAGTATTTTAGTGTATACTTTTTATGTGTGTTGTTATCGTTTTTTGTTTTTTTTTTTTTTGGTATTCCGCAAGATTGTATCGTATGCATATTTTTTCTACTTATATAATATATACGATACGACCTAATACGATATAACATTTTCAAATTTAGTCTTTCTTTTTTTTTTTTGAGTTGGCGAAATACTTTACTGATTACAGTCTATGTGTAAAATAAATTAAAATACATTTTTTCTTTTTTGATAAAATATGACACAAAACATTTTAGTTTTGCTATAAATCACTTTTACAATATTTTAAAACAGTAAATAATGTAATTAGTGTTACCAGCTTTCGGAAATTAAAAGAAACTGAAAAAAAAACAAAGAAAATTACTCTAATGTTAAGTTTAATATAGAAGAATCAAAAGATATTTACAGTTGTTAAAGAATAACAGTTTTTTTGCGGTAAAGAATTCAAAAGCAAAAAAATGAATGAATTTGAAACGCAATATTTGACAGTAATGATATTGTAATTTAGAAAATATTACTTTGATTTGTCTATTTCTACATTCCTTTTTGGAATATCTTTTTATTTTTTAACCTTTCATTTATTTATCAATTGTTTCAAAAAACAAAAAAACAACAAAATCTTAATCATCTGGCCATACACAAATTTACGATATTAATATAGGATAAAAAGAAAAAGCAAAATACCAAATTTGGTAACTTTAAATAAAAGACAGTATAAAAAAGCGAACAACAATATAATTGTATTATCTTATCCTTTAAAAGTATTAAGAAAATTTTTATAGTTATGTACTTCTTAAAAAAAGTACAAAATTTTTATTTTTTTTTATTTAAATTTTTTTGTAATGATATGGTTTGCGTTAGATGATATCACTTTAAAAATTCAACTTTATTATATAGGTACTTTTACTGTATCTTAAAAATACATTACCAGAAGTACAGTTACATAATAATTATGTATATGAAGGATAAAAGTTTTAGTTTTTCTATCTATATATATACATCACATTTCATTATGTATAAAACTATACATAAAATATATAGGTAATATTATATAATACCTATTATACAAAAAATAACTGTAAATTTATAATACAGTTATCATAAAATAAAATGCAAAAATTCTTATTAACAGTTTATTTTAAAACTATTATGATTGCTTATAGCTGTGTTTTTCTTTCCCTTTCTCTTTTCCTTTCTTTCGTTTTGCGTATAACTGAATAAATATATTATAATTAGTTTAAAGGTTTTTCAATGTTTGTGTGTTAGTAAATAATGAAAATATAAGTAATAGTATAAGAAAAATTTTTAATAGTGGATTTATTTTTTTAAAAGGATTCAAGTATTTTCATATTACCCATTACCATTTACAATTTTTTAAAAGAGTTCTTGTTAAGAAAAATATTGTAATCATATAAATATTACAATATTATATATCTAAATATATATGTAGGTATATACATACATTGAAAAGTAATATAAATGCGTTTATATAATATTTAAATTTTCATTTTAAAACTCTTGAGAAAATATTATTTTTTAATATATGTATAATTCAAGGTTTCTCGTAAACTTTTTTTTTTTTTTTTTTTTTTTTTGATTTGATATAAGCAGGGGTTTTTTGTTTTTTCTTTTATATGCTATCACTTTTATAATCAGAAGAAAAATGAAGAAACTATATACTATAAATAGTAATATAAATGATGTGGACTTGCAGTATTGTATAATATTTAATTTGCCAAAGTTGTTTTTTATTTTTTCTGTAAAATTTTTTTTTATTTAAATTTTATTTTTTTTACTTACAATAATGTTGAACTGAAATCATACTAATAATATAAATCCGAAATTTACATATACATATCATTATTATATATAAATATTATGACTGACAGTATATTCTTAAAGTCTTACATAAAAGACTGTCAAGTTTTTAATTTTTTATATACAAAAAAATTTATATTAAAATTAAATTGAAAAATTAAAATAGTTTTTCAAAACTTAAATTTTAGTATAGAATGGAAATAGGATTATTTCTTATTCCTTTAATAATCCTTTTTGAAAGGTTAAAAAATATATTTCTATACTATAATAATATGTCTACAGTTAGGTCTATAATAGAAAAAAAATTTCGCGGTCATGTTGCCATGTACTTATGTATATTATGTTGTATAATAATATTATATTTTGTTTATCAGCTAGGATTTATATAATATATAATATTATTACGGTTTACAATGTTGTTGTTGACATAAAAACAAGGATTTAGGATGGTAGAAATTGTATTAAGAAAATAGAGATAATTGCTTTTTAATTAAATTAAAATAAACATGCTTACATATAAAATTAATGAAAACATATGCCTTATTTTTAATTCATAATATGTTTTTAGTTTGTGTAAATAGAAAGTTTTTAAAGTTTTTAACTAGTTGCAGAGTGTACCATTAGTTGTATCGTTTTAAATTTTATAAAAGTTTTAATTTGAGATGGAAATATTATATTTAAACAAATTTTTTTCAGAAAATAATAAGATGAGCTTGAATAATCGAAATGAATATCTAATGTTATATCAATAAACATTTTAAATCTAGGTATCCCAATTTCATTCTTCATAATAATCGTTTATTTTCAAAAAAAAATTGATATTTTACTAACTTGCAAAATTCGGTTCCTTATAATTAGCCTACCGTAGAGCTCAGGATTATGCTAGGGTAAACGGTACCGTATAGTTCTCAGGATTATACAGTTCACATGCTTTTTTTAATTTTAATTATTTTGAATATATGTGAGAGAATATGAATATAAAATATATTAAGAGAAAATAAATTTAAGTATAGAGTTAAGTAATTTCGATGGCCCACAGATTAAGGATACAACGTATAAATTGAGGCAGTAACAGGTTCAATTCTTTCAAGGTTCTCAAGAATTTTTTTCAAAAAATTCATAGAAGGAAAATGATAGAAAAAGTAGTTTTCATTTATGTAAAACGATTTTCAATAAAAATAACTTGTTTTGTTGTGTTTAGGTAATTATATAGCGACGAGCAATCAATGATTTTAGTAATTTTTACTTAAATTTATGTGATAATGTAAATTTAAAACAAAAAATTATAAATAAATAAATAATAAATTTAATATTTTACCAGAACACCCTATAAATTAATAAAGTTATTGTAAGCTATATAAACATCTTGTAATAGCGTTACTCGTTAGTGTTTTAAAAGCTTTTTAAGAAATTTTAAGGATTTTTTGAAAATAATTTTAAGAATTAAATTATATTATTGGTCCCGCATAAAATTTACCTTTAATATAAAATTGTAGACGACAAAGTTTTTTTCCCAAAAATAATCCAATTTTTAGTACAAACAAATTTAATAATATATCTGATAATGTTTAATATTTTTTTTATTTTGAAGAAAATCTTAATTATTAATTATTTATTACGATGAATTTAATCATGATTCTGTTATAGAAATACTATAAAATAATTAACAAAAATTGTCTTTTTATTTACTCTTATGAAATCCTTTCTTGTACAGGTTTTCAAAAATATATATCATTAAAAAGTGTTTTTTTTCTCTCTAAGGATGGTTGGAATCTTCCTTTGGAAAGACATCAAGAATACCCTCTTGGTATTGTTAGATTATTACTGACTAGACCCACCTGCATTTTTAGCCAATATAATGAGATGAATGCCTTCATGCGCACGTAGTATATTAGCTAGGAAGTAGAGATCGAAAAGAAGAAAAGAGCTTGGAATAAGGCGTTTTGAATTTGAGAGTTCGATTATATGGAAACAATCCGCTTTTTTATTACTATATATTTTGCTAATATTAATAGCATATCCAGTTGCAACATGTAGTATGTTACATCAGTAGTTAACATCTTCTAGAATAAGATTATAATTGAAAACAGCTTCTTTGTTTTTTTTTATATATGATCTAACCGGAGTTTGAACAATTTGCTTGAAAAGCAGGCGACTTAATCACACTTCATAATTTAGATAATTTATTTATTGCTTTACAGCTTCATTAATTAATTTATTTATTTTTCTAATATTACAAATACAATTATTTGATATTTTGAAATATTATTAGAACAGCCATAGGTTCTATAGAAACCAACATTTTAGGTTTATCCTTGGTTAGATTGTAATAATAATTATATATTTAAAAATTGGATCAATTATTCTTAATATGATCATATTTGTTGAATTATTAATGTAAAATCGTTGAATAATTTACAAACAGATTAAAAAAAAACTCAAATAAAAATTAAAATCAAAGTTAATTTAAAATAGTTAAAAATTGTTAAAATCTCAAACTTTAACTTAAATTCAATTTTTGAAATGATATTCTTATTTTCATACAATTTTCTAATGTGATTCATCTCAATATTAATATAAATTACAATCTTATGTCAATGAATAAATATTAAAATTAATTAACTAAAAAAATAATTAGTCTTTCTCTATTGGGATACATTCATTCAAAAGAATCGTAAATTGTAGTTATAATGAATAACATGGGATTAATTAATTAATTGAAACAAAATAAAATACAGTTTTCTTTAAGGAAATTATGATTTTCATTGGCTGAATGATAAAACCTTGATAGTTGATACATTTTAAAGTAGGAGAATGAGGAATTTAATTAACTTCAAATAAATGTGTCTTATTTTTTTTTAAAAGGGTTTACAACCCAATCCAATCCATTTGTACAACCCAATCCAAACAAGGCAAAATTTAAACCACTGGTTTTTACATCCATTAATACAAACTGTTTAGAATTGTAACTTGCAGTAAAATTTGAAAATTTGATGTAAGAAAAAATGTATAAATCGGACTTTTTTGCAATTTTGAGGCTGTAACTCCGGAACCCTATATAAGTAACAAAAACCGCTAACACACGTAAAAATATATTAGTGAAGATATCTAAGTTTTATGTCCTGCCGAAGAAAAATTTGAACAGGTGCCTAAGTTACAGGCGTCTAAAACAACTAAATTTTCAACTTTATTTTTTGTCTCAAAATTCCAAGTCCCTATCGAAAAGCGTATCGGAGTTATGAAGGTAGAAAAATTATGCAAAATTCGGTTTTCATATAACGCTAAGTTTTAATAGTCAATTACAAAATATTGCATAATTTTGATATTATTTTATAGAGAAAAGAAAATTTTTCGTGTTATGGCGTTTTCAGGTTGTAAAACTACTACGCAGACTGTAAGATATCTATATACATCTGAAAATAAGGTTTTTTTTTGCAATTTTAACACACGTAAAATTATATTACTCGAGCTTTAATTTTTATATCTTAGCAAATGCAAATGTGTACAGATGCCTAAGTTACAGATGTTTAAAAATAGAAAATTTTCAATTTTTGAACCGTTATTGCTCATAAACAGGGGACGGTCCAAAAAAAATTTCTGAGGGAATTTATACTAATTTTAAAAGTGCTTTCTTACCTCAAAATTGCAAGTCCCTATCTAAAATCGTGCCGGAATTATGAAGGCAGAAAAATCCTGCAAAATTTATAACTGTAAATTTAAATACTAAATTTAAAAAAAATAGTATAATTTAGATATTGTTTTAGAAAGGTAAAAAAATTCTTCTTGAATTGCGTTTTCTTTGAAAAAATTATCAGTAAAACATAAGATATACGTATTTAAAAATAGGGTTTTTTCACAGTTGGAGGGGCTGCAGCTCCGTAATGGCAGGGGCTACAACAACATTAATTTTTTTATGATACCTACTCATGATTAAAATTTTTATTTTTGTGTCTTTAACGGTGTAAAAGTTTTGTAAACAGACGGACAGACAGACAAATGGATGAAACTAATAGGCACATTTTTTCAAAATTTTTTATATGCATGTTAAGTGAAGTGATGAAATACGATTTTTACTTTTAAAGATCCCAGGAGAGCGCTAAGATTTTTTTTTTCACTATATATTTTATTAAACAAATATTTTAACATTTTATTTGACAAATAACGCAATCACGTAAGTCACTGATCTTTCAGAGGAAAAGTCTCGTGTTCGCAGGATCAGTATAATATAGTATTATAATATAAATAAAAATAAAAAATATAACTGTTATTAATTACTTCTATCATACTCATACCAAAAATGGGAAGTTTGATTTATTTCCCCATCACATTGAACGTGGTAACGAATCATCAAACTGAAAAAATGTTTACCTTGCTGTTTTTTAAAGGAAATAACAAATACAAACAGAATTAGTTACTAATTTCAAAAAGGTCGGGTATTTCACACTTTTTTAAGAACACGATTGAAATTATTTATATAAAAATTTTTAATATGAATAATATTAGCAAACTTTAAATTTAGTTCATTTTCTGATACATATTTATAATTATTTATTTCGCCAAATTTCTGTCATATAAATATACATAAAGGATATTCATTTCAATATGAATGTAAACCATCATGAATTCCGTTTCATTCCGGAAGCTTCTTTATAAGCTTTAATAATTTTTTTGTTTTACAGAATATTTTTGTTGGAACATTAAACATACCAATTATGCAAAAAAAATAAAAATAAAAAAAGTAGTGCATTATCTTCATGTTGCGCAATAATCAATATGCTTTTTCCATATATTTGCTCATGTAAAACCAGAATAATTTTATACAGAAAACAATAAAATAAATAAAACAATATTATATACCTAACAGATAAAAAACAATAAAGCGAAATAAAAAAAAAACATTAAAAAATAAAATAATTATTAAATTTATAAAACTTATTAAACCCATAAACCTAATTTCCCTGAAGGATTTCCCAGTATGCAGATAATAAAAAAAAAAATTAACAACTCAATTTCCTTATGATTTCATATTATTATGTAAGTGTAAAAAGGAAATTTTTTCTTTCGTTTTATTGATTTATGCTATTTTTAACTACCTACCAATTTAATTGTAACTGATTATCTTATATCTTAAAATATCTTCCAAAGAAATATTTTAACTAGAATAATATGGTTTTTTTTGCTTTAGGAAAAAATATTTTATGCTCAACTGACTTTTGACTTGACTCTGATTTAAAATGCATTATTTTGGTTTATTTGTACTTTTATTTCTTGGATATCCTAAGATATATTTTGACAATTTTTTCTTTTTATTCCGAGATACCTACCTAAATTGTAAAACGAGATAGTATGTTCCGTTTTTTTCTTATTATCTCGTTTTACAATTCCGATACGATTGTTTTGCAAAATGTTTGTTTGCAAAATGTTTTAATATAAAGCAAGCGTTATGATTAATTTAAATTCAATAAAATTGTCCTTGTGAAAAAATACGCTTTAAAAATAATTGACACTAATGACACAACATTACAATTAAGGGACGCTTTTTATATAATTTTAAACCGTTCCCTAAATTTCTGTATAATTTTACACATTCAACTATGTGAACAATTGAATTTTATGTAGCTAAATTCCGCGGGGCTATTCAACATGTAAAGAAAGGATTTAGAAAGACCTTTAACATATGTAAAAATATCACATTTTTGAGCATTAATTAGTGCATTTTATGTTTAAGAATATTTGCATAGTCCGATAACTTAGACACCGGTCTAAAACTAAAAAATTTTAAATTTTTGAAAATTATAATTCCAAAAATAAGGGCAAAATACAAGCATTTTTTATTATTATATCTTGTATTAATTATTATCAAATATCTTACTCCTGTCAAAAGTAGAATTTTCCAGTTTTTGTTTTTTGTTTTCTAGGAGTTTTCAATTTTGTTGTAATGGCGTATAGAGTAAAATCTTTAAAACCTAATTCGCTTACAAAGTAAAGTTTACAATTTTTATTTGGCGGTGTGTGTGCTTAAAAGCTATATGTGCTTGAAAGCTTAAAGTGTGCTTAAAAGCTATATGTAAAAATATAATATTAGTATTGAGCTGTCTAGAAATATGAACTTTTCAATATTTTTTTAACTCTAAAGTTAAATTTAAAAGTTGATTTACAAACTATTTTTGCCTTCATTTAAGAATTTCCATATATTGTTTGATATTTACAGATTGATTAAATATCCAGTAGAACTTGAATTACAATCATTTGAACTTCCATTATGACCCAACTTCTTAAGCTATTATAATTCAATAACAGAGATTTAACTACCGTTATTGTATTGCTTAATCTCCAAGGGGTTAAACGTTTTTTAAACATATGAAAAAGATTGTAAAAAATATGATAAAAAAGTATATTTAAAAAAAACGATATTTTGACATGTAGAAAAAAAATCGTCTCGATAAAATTTAGCACAAAAAAAAGGAAATATTAATAATGAAATTTTTCTTTTTTTGTAGATTTAAATGAACTATTTTTTTGTTACCAATATTGGTAATTTTCAATACTGAACTTTATTTTTTGTAAAATATTTTTTTACATAAGTTAATAATGATATATTCATGTTTGTTTGTTTTAAATAATATTATATTGATGATTGTTTTTCCGACATGTTTATTTTCCGTTATTTTTTTTTTTTTTTATTAAATGCAATAAAATTATTTTTATTTACAAATTTTGCAGTTTTTTGCATAAAAAACAAAACAGAAAACACAAATAAAATATAACGAATCTCAATGGTATTAGAAATTGCAATTCAATAATAAAATATCAAAGTTCACTCTAATTAAGGTGACCAAAGTATCTCATATGTCATTGGTAACCACGTGTTATCTACAAAATAGTACCTAGTTCTGAAACATTTTAAAAAAAATATTATTGAATTTAAAATGACTGATTGTAATGATAACGTGGTTATTAAACTGAAATATATAATGCGGGCTATGAACTTACTCTCCCAAACTTCCACTAAACAATTTATTGGAACCCTCATTTTGAATATAACTGTAAAATCCTTCTTAAATATTTTTTACATAATATATTTAAATAATTTGAATATTTTAACTGTTTTGTTGTTGAAATATTATGTGTAAGGAAAAAATACGATGTTAGGTACACCTTTTTTCCAAACAGAAAATTTCAAAAGTTTTGCAAAATTAATTTAAAAAAGATAAGTATATTATTCCTTCATCATTACCTTAGAATCACAAAAAAACTAGAAAAAAATGATACTGTTATTTTAGAATTTTGTATTTATGTCATAGGTACTTATGAAATAACGCTTTTTTATTTTTAATATTATATTTTAAGAAAATGAAATAAAGCCGGAAAATTTAATAATTTTGGCTTTATTTGCTGTAACCCTTAAAGGTTATATGAATAACACTTATTTTAAATTTTTCTATAAAAGTAATTAACTTGTTTCAAAACTATGTAATAACAAAATTTATTAAGCTAAATCTACTCTGTTTTTATAATAATTATTTAATCTATAATAGTTCTAAAAGATCTGGTCACACATATAAAGTGCATAATAATCGTATAATAATCGTATCGTATGTAAACATAAAAAAATAAAACAAATTGAACTAAAATAACATCCTTTTTTATGTAGGACATTAATAAAATGATTTTGTGAATCTGTGTTGATTTTTAACATGTTAAAAATTTGTATTGTAACATTTTATTGTATTAAACATTTTTCAATTTATTTATTTATTTATTTATAAACAATTTTCAAAAAAAAAAAAAAAAAAACTTTAAACAATTGATATACAAATTTCATTTAAAATTATTTCAAATAAAATTTTTAAATTTGTTTTTCATTTTTATGTTAACGTAAGGGTATGTTTTGTTTTTTTTTTTTTTACTTCAAGGATAAATAAATATTATTTTTGAAAATTTAGTCATTGAAAGTTTGAAAGATATGTAATGATGCATTCATAACATATTTCTCGGAAATCAATTAAAATAATCCAAAAATTTAAGTAATTTTATCCAATTTTAATTTTTTTTAAAAGTTTTTTAGTTTTTTTTTTCTCAAAAAAAATCAGCTGTTCCCACCACAGGAGCGACCACCACGAAAAGTACAATTCCAAAATTTATAGTTTTTCTACATAATAATTTATATCAAAGCAAAATAACTTCTAATTAATTGAAAAACATTTTGTTTTATCCAATAACAATAATAAGCAATGAAATCGTAAAAATATATGTTCATTCATTCATACATCCATTTATATTATTATGTAAAGTACATGATTTTTTTCATTCAAAAATATTAGAAGTAAAAAATAATAAAAACTGTAAACAAATACAAAACAAACATAAGATTAATATTGAATCTGCTAACAAAAATTTTACCGTTTTAATTTTATGTCCTCAACAAAAGAATAATATGCCTAGATATAACTAGGTACATATGTATATAAATTTTTAGAAATATAAAAAACGAGAAAGAGTGCAGTAGAGTAGACTGTGTCAATTCTGGGATACCCCTATGAACCTAATATACCCTGTTTCTATAAAACTTGACCATGTTATAAAAACTTTCAGATGTTTTAGTACCGACGTTTACTATAGAGATATATTTATGTAAATTGTGGAGTTCTATGACAGCTACCCGAATCTATTACACAAGCACAACCAAATTTACAGAAGTTGTGGCCATAAAACTTGACTATCATTTGCAAAATTTCAGATACCTAGCTTGAATAGATACTGAGTTATTTCCATATAAAGCAAGAAGTTGTATGGCGTTTAAATAGCAAAGAAGTAAAGAAATTTAAATAGCAAAACTAACAATTTTGTAAAAATGACGTAAAAAATTTTTCAGCTTCCTAGCTCCTTTATTTTTTGAGTTATAGTGCGGACCTACATGGCTTAATCGACACAGAATTCGATTCTGAGCCAGGTGTCACAAAGGTAATGGTAAATTTATTACACCCTTGAACATATAGTTCATACGGGTATAAAAAACCAAAAAAAATTGTTCATATAAATTCATATGGAGTGTTATGTATGAAATTTGGACTTAGAAAAAAAATTAAATAAAAGTTAAAGTTAGTCGGATCAAAAAATGTTTTATGGCAAGGTTATTGCTCCTTACTTGTGTAACAACTTTTTCTTAATAATTTTTCTCATAAAATTTTTCTGTTACGAAATATTCGTAAAAAACTTAAAAAGTAGGTACCCTAGAACTACAATATCTCCAAAACGGAAACACTTATCGTCATCAAATAAACTTTAAAATATTCTTAAGACCGTTGTAAATGTCGTAAGGGGGAATAAGTCTTACGACGTGTGTAGGATTCGAACCCATACTCCCTCGGTGTTTTCAGCGTATTTTATACGCTCTTACCCACTAGGCCACCGAAGCCCCAAAATTTTAATTTTTATTTAAATTTCTAAATACCCAAAAAACGTTTTGCATCGTTTATTATGGGTTTAAGATTTATTATTGAATATTTATTTATTTCTTTTTGTTTATTCAAAAATTTAGTATATCTTTTAAGTTACTTTATTTTGGTTCCTCTCTGAATTCAATCACAAACCTATTTGAAAATCCATTTAATTTAATTTCATCCTATCCTAAATTTTAGATTCTATTTTATTTATGTTACATGGATATCCAAGTACTTCCAAAATAAAGACTATAAATATTTTTATTTGAAAATTTATGACAAAACAAAAAAAAAAACAAACTCATCCAATGATTCAATTACAAATTTTGTGTTTTTAATCTAAATCTAAATCTAAAAACTATTTAATCCCACCGTTATTTTCAAAAAATACTAACATTCAAAGGACATTAATTTATATATTTTATACGATTTCTACAATAATTATTTGTCCCTTTTTTTTTTTGTTTGTTAATTACTAAAATTGTTAGACTCTGATAATCCTATTTTCACCAACGGTACATATTGGAATAAAGGAGAAGGTATGCTGGGAAAATGGGGATATTATATGGCTATTGGATAATTAAATTGAGAATATGTTGGGAAATAATATGCTTATTATTAGAATTGATGACAATTAATTTGTCCTCATTTAAGTACTAAACATGTGCCAGTGCTACACCTTATCGTGTGTAGAATTGCTTAAATTTCAATCGATAAAATTGTATTTTGTTTATAAATTTTGATATATAAATAATTTTAAATTTAATTAAAATTTTTTTTTTTTTTTAGTAACTATATTTCTTTGGCACATAAATGTAACAAGGATATTATACACAGTTCTACCTTTTCAGGCGTGGCTATACTTGTCGTAAGGGGGTATTATTCTTACGACGTATGTCGGATTCGAACCAACACTCCATCGGTGTTTTAAAACGTATTCCATACGCTTTTACTCACTAGGTCACCGAGGCCCCATTTAAAATTTTAATATACAATGAAAATTATGTGTTTATACAGAGAAACTCTCTGAGTAATTTTTAAATTAAATAAATTTGAAGCAAACTTTAACAAAATTTAACAAAACTTTAAATCTCATTCTCTCAAAAATCGAAAATATACCCTCTCCCTTCACATATCTATGTAAGTAACAATTTTTTCTTCGTTTTGTTTCACCAGAACCATATGGTACCTTACATAAATATTCAAGACCGAAAAAGAATCATTCTGTATATGAATAAGAACATTGTTTGCTAAAATCAGGATATTTGGTTAACTGTGAGTTATAAGGCTTTAAATTAAAATATTGTCAGTTTAAAAAAAAAAATTATATTTGTTTTTATTATTTTATATTCGTCTGCTACATTGATAATATTATAAAGTATTTTAGTGATTGTTTGCATTTGAGTTATTGATCGCAATGGTAAATAGTGAATCAGGCCAACAACCAGATTAAAAAATATTTTCACTTTTATGAGATTCGAACCTGGGTCTACACTAATTAGAGAACCATATCACTAAAACCACTGTATATTAATTAAAATTTTGGAAGCTTTTAAAATTCATAATAGTTTTCAGTTATTTTGTCAGTATAATATCAAATACTTAGGAAGACGAACAACATTTAATATTAGATGCGCTTAATTTCATTAAATTTGCTTTAATTCAATAAAAAGTGCACTATAAAATAATAGATATAAATCTTTTTAAAATATCCAAAGTTTTAATAAACAAATGTGATGACCATAATTTTTATTTATTCAGTATGCTTCTTTACATGCCACAGTTCATATTTTTTGTAAGTTTAGATTTACAAAAACCAAAAACAAAAAAAAAAACAACAATATTCCTCAATTATGTTGACATATCGTTGAATTATCTAATTAAATGTTATTTTTAATCAACATAAGGACTTGATGTTCTTTTCGATTTCTGTTTACCATCCTCTGAAAATGTTTTTGTTCATTTACAAAAACTAAAAATTATTGTTTTTTATTATCTTTTTTTGTTTTGTCGTATTTGTTAGATACTTTTTATTTTTATACTCAATTTAGTTTAGTACGTATGCGTGAGTGGTATATACTATATAATATATGTAAATATTGTCTTTATAATAAATAGCAGTAATAAAATTATATTGTAACTGAAATATATATACAATAATATAACAAAAGTTATTTTTATCAGATAATATGAACTATATGACTGATAGATATGTTAATATTAACTTTAATTTTTATTATTTAGAAATAAATATAATACACACATACATAGATAATTTTATAATATATTATATATCTATTAATTTGTTATTTTATTCAAAAAGTTGTTCATTTAAAGTGGAAGTCTGAATCCTTCTGGAATTTGATGTTTCTTTTGTTTTTGGTTGGAATGTGAGAATTTAATGTTTTATTTATTTTATAATTGGTCAGTTTTGGATAGTGTTGGCAAATTTTATCATTAGATGGAAGATAATATAATGTGTCGTCCACTTGTAATAGGGGACAAATTGAATTTTTGAATAAAATTAGATATACATAAACATAATATTTATAGGTCTGTTAAAGCTCTTTTAAATATCGCAATAAAATTTTATAAGATGCATGTTTCATAGATAATTCAACTTAAAATTTCATTTTATTTGTAATATGAGGGGTCTCGGTGGCCTAGTGGGTAAGAGCGTATAAAAATACACTGTAAATACTGAGGGAGTGTGGGTTCGAATTCCACACACGTCGTAAGAGTTATTCCCCCTTACAATATTTATAGCCACGCCTGAACAGGAAAGGCTGTGTAATTGCCTGTCCACATTTATGTGGCAGAGAAATGCACTAAAAAAATGAAAAAAAAAAATTTAAAAATTTGTAATATCGAGTACATTTTTAAATAGTTTTTCATTATTTACAAGATATTGTTTAAAAGTGACTTGGCCGCTTTTTAGCACATTTCCAAAAAAAGTTGGAAAAAATGTGCCTATTAGATTCACTCTTTCCGGACGTCCGTCTGTTTACAAAACTTCTACACTTCTACACAAAACTTTTAAGCATGGCTAGGTCTCATAAAAAAATTAATATTGTAAAACAACTTTTTCATGTAGCCCCACCCATTGCGGAGCTGCTGTTCCTCAAACTTAGACAAAGCCCTATTTTCAAATGCATATATCTTATGTTGTGTTTAACATTTTTTCAATCTGAAAACGACATTATAAAAATTATACAAATATTTTAAAATTAGTATTTAAATTTACCGTTATGTAAAAACCAAATTTTGCATGATTTTTCTACCTTAACTAATAACTCCGGCACGCTTTTAGATATGGATTTGAAATTTTGAGGTAAGAATGAACTTTTAGAATTAGAATTTTCTCAGAAAATTTTTGTGGGCCACCCCTTTACATTTTTCCTAATTAGGTACCCTCTCGTATATGAAATTTTAAAATTTTGGCGGAAGTCACAATAAACAGTTTGTATTTTAATTTTAACTTTCTTGCTTCTTTTAACTTTGTCTAAAAACTGATTGACATGACACCGAAAATTAATGTAAGTAATGAATATAGCTGGAAAAACTTGATTTGTATATTGAATTTAGATATTAGACTGAAAAATGTGTTGTTCGAAAATTGAGTCACTGACTTATAAACTTTTTTAGAAAATACAAAATCGTAATAGCGTGGTACATAATTCTATTTTGATATTATATTTTTTGTACCTGAATAATGGTTAAAAAAAAAAAAATTGGTGTTACGTGGATTTTTTAAACACTTCATACTTAAACTATATCCCTTTCTTTTTTCATTTCTATCCTAAATGTATTTTCTTATACATTTAAAAATTCTAAAGATTTCAGATATTACATTTATATAACAACATTCTATTACATTTATATACAAATAGTTAATTTAAATTAGTTTTTACTAAGTTATCTACTCATTAACAACTGCTGTTGTCTCCTACAACAGTGTTAAATTTTTATTATGAAACGATTCTTTTGTGTGTGATCCATTCCAAAGTATATAATATACATATGTATATGAAAAAGAATTGCAATTAAATCTAACAGAAGCAGGAAAAAAAAAATGAATAATATTAACAGTAGTTTTGCATTTAAAGAAAAATATATTATACTACTTAAGAATAATTCACTATATTATATAATATGTATATAAATTATAAAACTTTACAGTTACACTCATATTCCGTATACAAATTTTCTACACGTAACGGAATAAGAATATATAATGTGAAAAAGTATAAAGGAATAAGAAGGGTGAAGAAATTTTAAAATAAGAATTAAAAAACAATTGAAAAGAATAAAATACTGTTACTTAAAATGAAAATAAAACTAAGGATGAATAATATGTGGGATATTTTATAAAAATATAAAGTTTACTATTACCTATGTTACTTTTTATATAAAATTTTATTTTTTTATTTTATTTTTTATACACATAGGTATTTTGATGTTTCTTTGGACTTGTTGTTTCTTTGTTTTTCATTTTTTATTTGTTTTCTTTTTCACCATTCCTAGGTATTTAAAAGAGCATAAAGAAAAAGGATAAAACAAAAAAGAATGATAACTAATTAAAGTTTATAGTATTGCATTTTCAAGAGATTTATTTGTTTGTTTTCTGTTTTTTTATTTTAAAAGTTTTGTTATTCAATTTTTTTCAGTTTTGTTTATCTGTCTCTTTTTTTTTTTTGTTTGTTAGTCTCCCTTGTTTTAATTATTTTAATTTGAATTCAAATCAAAAAAAAAAAAAAAAGAGAAAGAAGATAAGAAGAAACAAAAAAAAGAAGAGTACAAGCAATAAATAAAAAACACAGTGTATTAGAATAACATTTTGTAGTGTTTTTAGTAAAGGGAGCGAAACTTAAAAAACAAGTTACATTTTTTAGATTAAAGTAAGATATTATGTAAATAAAAAAAAATAAAAACAAAAAGATGAATTGCATATAACTTTACAACCTTAAAAATACAGTTATTTTTTCTTATTTAAAAAACAAAAATATTTAATAAAATGTTTAATTATTTTTGTATAATATGATTTATATTTCAACATTTTAAATCTAAATAGAAACAAAAAAAAAAAATTGTAATAATAAATAAACTAAAGAAAAGTTGGGATATTGTAACAGATTTTTTAAATTAATTAAATTGCATAAATTTTAACTGTAACTAAAATAGTTTTTTTTTTTTTACTCTATGTTATGTAACAAAATAAGGGGAAATTTTTTTTTTTGTTATAAATTTAGAATATTTAAATAATGAATACATAATAATGAAATAAAAGAAGGAGCGTAGGAATTGATAAAAATTAGAAAAGTAAAATCGAATTCACCGGAGTTTATTCATAAAAAAAAAGCGTGAGTTCCACGCTCAACAGTGAACATGAAAAAATACTTGCATTAAGTCCCCCATCTGTCACCAGTGAACATTTTTAAAGGTAAAAAAAACAGTACATTAAATTATTTCGGTTCTTTTGAAAATATTCAGCAATGTTCACCGGAGATACAAGTATGGGACCTAACGCAAGTTTATTATACCCTACACATTAAGTATAGGGTATATTAACTTTGGTATGGTGTTTGTAACCACCAAAAGGAAGCGAGTTAGGTATAGACATATATATATATATTCTGAATCAGGATCACCACCGGAGTCGATTTAGCGATGTCCGTCCGTCCGTCCGTACGCACGATAACTCAAAAAATAATGATGCTATCTTGATGAAATTTATACTGTAGGTTAACAATGACTAAGGTAAGGCGGGGATTGTAAATGGGTGAAATCAGACCATGCGTTCGAGTACCTCCCATACAACTTCCAAAACCTAATACGCATATTTTCGAAATTAATAAAGATAGAAACTTAAAATTTTGTACGAGGGTGTGTTTTTCTGAATCGCTGATATCCCCAAAATTTCAGATGAAGTGGAGTGGTTGTTCGGGTACCTCCCATACAACTCCCAAAACCGAACATGGATATCTTCGAAATTAATAAAGATAGGAACTTCAAATTTGATAGGAAGGTGCTGTTCCCTAAATCCCTGAGTTGTCTAAAATTTGAGAGGAATTAGAGTGGTTGTTCGGGTACCTCCTATACAACTCCCAAAACCGAACAAGCATATCTTCGAAATTAATAAAGACAGAAACTTCAAATTTGGTACAAGGGTGTTGTTTCCTGAATCCCAGATTTGTCCAAAATTTAAGATGAATTAGAATTGTTGTTCGGGTATCTGCCACACAACTCCTAAGACCAAACAAGTATATCTTCGAAATTAATAAATATATAAACTTGAAATTTGATATAAGAATGTTCTACCCTGTTGATGTCTCTAAAATTTGAGATGAATTGGGGTGGTGGTCCGCGTGCCTTCACACACTTCCCAAGACCTAACAATCATATTTTCGAATTTAATAAAGATAGAAATCTGAAATTTTGTACAAATGTTGTAACAGCATTCATTTTTTTTAGCTTGTATTAAATACCTAACTAAAATAACTTATGGATTTTTAATTTAATTTGAATGTTTTAGGTGTAGGGTATAAATAAGTCGGTTGCATCGACTTACTGTTATTTTTACTTGTTTTTATGTTCACTGGTGACCAAGAAATTTTTGAAAGATTTAAGTGATGTTGACCGGTTAATACATGTGGCCAGTCAACGCGGTGTTAAGAAAATGTTAATTAATAATTTTTCTTTAAGTTATATTGTTTGCATATTTTAATCTTTTATTAAATTATATAGCCCTATAATATTGTTCTATCTTTTAGTTTTTCGAAACTATATTGTTATACTTAGGAATATCTCCATTACAAAATTTTATAAATTTAAATAGCTATTATAGTTTCGTAACTTTAGACCAATAGATATTAGAAATTTTAAAAATTTATAAAAATATTGCAAACATTTGATTTGTAAACTGAAATTTTGATTTTTTTTTTTTAATTTTCAGAAAATTTGTGTTTTTCTTAAACCAGCTTTTTGACCAAATGATTTTAAGTAAAGTGAATGTTTGTTTGCCATGTGGATTTCGGTGAAATATTTACAACCAGTAAAAGAATAAATACTAGGATTACATTCATAATAGTACTTTTTTTTTAATTAAATGGTAAAAACTGAGTTGACGTTTTCTAATAGGTACATATTTAATTTTTATGTTTAAAAAAAATTAAATAAGTGTCAATTATTGGCAAACATAATATGGTAGTAAAATTTCAAATTCTGTTATATTTTTTGAGAAAATCTTAGATTTCAAAAAAGCTATTTTATTTTTTTATTGAAATTTTTAAAATCTGTTAAAGTCATAAATTATTTCTGTGAAAAATTGCCAAAATATTATCATATTATAAATTTTGTAATAATATTATTAATACCTTTAAGATAGAAAAAATGTAAAACTGCTATTGCGAAAAATTATAATTTTGTAGGTACTTACCATAATTTATCTTGACAATTTTCTACAGATTTAATAAAATGCCAAATTTCGTTTATTATGAAAAGTTTTTCTTTTTTTTTGTTTAATTTTAAAACTATTTTGATCAGAAATGCTTTAATATTTTTTAGTAATTAAATTTTGTAAATCATTTTGAAGCTACATTTTTAATTTAAATTTAATTAAAAATTTTTCTATTTATATTACAGGTAAATAAAAATTTAACAAAATGGTTGTAAAAAGTAATTATATCAAAACACTCAAAAAACTCAAATTAATAAAAATGGATTTTATAAGAAGATGTCTTCAGGTATTGTCTAATATTATATCGGTTTAAGCTTTTTTCAATTTATTCACTGAAACGAACACAAATTGAAAGAAGGTAAGGCCTTTCGTACTAAGCCAAGAAGAAAAGTTTTACAATCATATTTTTGCATTGGTTTTTTTTTTTTAACTTTATATGATCTATTTTCAGATAAAACTCCTGGGATCTTACAATATTGAAGAATATTCGATGCTTTCTTGAACAAAATTAATCAGAAATTAATTAAAATATATATTTTTTTTTTATCAAAATAAATATTTTTATATTATCGTATATTATAATAATATCACAAACCTAAATTTTATTTGACTGGATGTCAATTATTAGACTGGATATCACTTACGTCTACTTTTATTTTATTATATTGACTGGATTTTATTTGACTGTATTTCATTTGATTTGATTTTATTTGTCTGGATAAATGTTGACTATAAAACTTTTCGTGATTTTATGGGCAACGTTTATAAATGGAACTCTAGGAAGAACATATTATTTACTTTATAATAATTCCAAAGAATAAAAATCTATTCTCGTAATATGAACATTTTTAATTGTGGTTATAAATAAATCTATATTATAAAGGCATATAATTTAGAGAATATTTAATATAATATCAGATACATTAACTTAATCCTTTCTAATTTTCAACCCAACCCTGAAATCCGTCCTTATTATTTTTTGCATACATATTTGAAAAACAAAAGTTTAAAAATAATAGGCGCTGACGTCTTCAAACGTTAGTAGGCGTACAAAATTATTAAAATCCTGATTATGTACCGAGGTATGAAGTCCATCCAATCTGAAATTTAGAATGTCGCATATACATAATATTATTTATATAGTACATAATATTCTGGAAAAGGCGTATAACCTTGATGTTCTATCTAACTATAACATTCACTCTCAATTTTTTATATACCTACATTTCAACGAAAATAAATGATTTAAATCCAGTCATATTAACTGAAACTTGTAAAAAATATACAGGCGCAATTGAAATCCAGTCAAATGTTGACTTATAGGCATTTTCATGACATTTTCCTATCGTATATTATTCAAAAAATCATTATTTTTAAGTTTTAACATATTCTATTTTTTTTATTTATAACAATAATAAGAAATAAATTTATTCTAATAATCCTTGTTTATCATAAATATTAGTTGTTTTATTAAATAATTTTGATTTTGTAGCAACACGTCCTCAATTAAAATTTATTTTACTGATTCATTTTTCGTTAAAATATTAAAAGTTTTTTTTTTTTTTGTACAAATAACTAAAAACTAAAATTGCTAAAAGTTATTAAGTGATATAAACAAAAATTTTCTCATTTTATTTTATTTTTATTATAATTAAAATAAAAAGGTGTTTTACCTGTATCTGTTTTGCATTAGTGTCATATTGTTTTGAATAATTTAAATTTCAAATGCATCCTCTAAATATTTATCTTAATGCTACATGAATAGTATCTAAGGATATAAAATAATATTTTTTAACTGAAATTTTAAATTTTCATTTTAAATTGGATAAGGTTAAATTCTAAAATATTAAATATTTAAATAGGTAGTAATAAAAAGTATGTACCTATAGTAAATGAGAGTTTTTTTTAAATTATCAATAAATTAAGGTAAATAACCAATTTCCATTTATAGGTACCAATTTCCATTTATATATACGATTATCTAAAAATGAAAAAATTTTTTTTTTTTTAATACAGGTACACTATTGATTTGACAAAAAAATATATACTCACCATTTCTTGATCCCTTTGTTATTAAATTGTAGTGGAATAGTCAATTTTTGGATACCATCAGTTAATATATAACCATAAGATTTAAAATTAATATAGAATAATATTAATAGCAGAAAAAATAATGAAAGTTAAATATAATACAAGCAAGAGTGTAGTAGACAGTAGAGTAGGCTTTATCAACTCTGTGATATCCGTATGAACATAATATATGCTATTACCATAAAATATTGATCATCCTTTACAAAGATGTAACGAAAGTAACGAAAGTAACGAAATATATTTATGTTAATTTTGGAGTTAAATGATATGACAGTTACTCCATCCTGGAAGTGCTGCTTCAGCATAACCAAATTTTACAGAAGTTGTTAACATGCAACTTGACATCTTTATATATTATATATTTTATATATTATATAAATTAGTTTTAAATAAGTATCGATATGTACCTATAAATTATTTAATTATTCTCTGTCAGAATTTTTTATCTGTAGCTGTAGATATTAAATTCTACATTCTAAAAAATATATTTTATATTTTTTTGTATTGTTTTAAAACACCCAAAATAAAAATAAAAAAAAAACAAACTAAAAAAATAAATTTTCAAAATATTTGTATAATCATACCAGTACCTATGTATTATTAATTCTCTTATTTTAATAAAACTTTAATATTAATTAATTAAAAATAATATATGAATGATATCTGTAGATACTATATATGCTTTATAATTATTATGTACCTACTATACCTACTATAAAAGGTTATTTTTTCATTATATTAACATATTGTATTTTATTAGTTGAATTTATTGCTAAATATTATTTAATCTTTTTTAAATAATTTCTAATTTTAATATTTAATATTATACCTAAATATAAATTTAAAATGAAAGTATAAAAAATTATATTTAGTTAAATTTAAAGTAAAATTTTAATATTATGAGTTTTAGAAATAAATAACATGATATTAGACTGTAAATGTGGTTTGGAAACAGGATATGGTTCACTTTATCTAATAAAAACATAATATTATTGCAAAAAATATCTTTCATTAAAAGTTCTTTCACTAAAAACATATTTCGCGAATTTCCTCTTTTTGATTAATGGATTTAAAAAAAATGATATTCAAGAAAGATTCAAATAAGTTTTTTATTTTTAAATATTATTAAATTAGTATGACAAAATAAATGTCATATGTTTGTTGTATGACAAATAAATGTCAAATGTTTTGTTAATTTATTTTAAAAAATAAATTAACAAAAAAAAAAATAAATAAAATGATGTACAAACTAAAATATTAAATAAAATTTTAAAAGAGCATTTTTGAATGTCGTTATCATTGTGCGTGGACACAATGATAACGACATTCAAAAATGTGACAACAACTATTAACATACAAAAACAAATTGTCGTTGTCGTTCAATTAGATTTAAATTTAATTTTGTCGTTGTGGAACATAATTTTGACAAATGCCACAGATGTAGGGGAATAATCAGATATAGGGGTGCAATTTTATGAACTAAAACTATCAAATATTGAAATTTTGTGTTCGAATTATTTTTTTAATTTATGAAGTTATGCGGCAAATTATTAAAAAAAAAATTGCTAAAAAGTGTTTAAGATTTCATTAATAATTGATTTAAAAAAAAAATATTAATTTTGAATTAAGATTTTCATTGCCACCAAAGTAGTAAATACAAGTAGCAAAGAACATTTATTAATGCTTTACTACTTAGCATGTCAAATATGCCTGTCGTTGTGATTGTGCAGCATTCAACGACATAAATTTTAGTCGTTCTTATTTTCATTGTGTGTGGACAGTAGGAAGAAACATTTTTGAAAAAAGTTGATCAATTTATTTTAACGTAAAATGGCTATTAATATTTTTAGAAAAAATTGATGTTTTTCAAAAAAAAAATTTTTAAAAATTAAAAATAATATAAAAATTTTTTTCCTTTAGATTTTCTTTTTTTGTTAAAATAATAAAAAAGATGTTATTTCGTCCTGGTTCATTTTATTGGACTCTTCACTTTTTAAACTCACAGATCATATTTTGTCAATTTTTAATATAGAGATTTGTGAGTTTTGAGGAATATTTTGGAAATTGTTTAGATAAAGTTCAGTCTATACCTACTGAGTTTATACCTACTTTTGCAATCGGATACTATCCAATCGAGAGAAATGAAGGTTAGAGGTTCCTTTATTTGCAAAAGCTGTAAAGATGAAGAGGAATCAATCTTTCAGCTATTGTGTGAATGTCTGACTTTTCCTCTAAAAAGAAGAAAGTTTCTTAGAAAATCTTTTTTATCACTTTGTCAATTTTTTGGTCATGATTTTATCTCGATTTAGAGTGATTTTCATTATGTACTGTTTATCGTCTAGTAGAAGATCAAATAAGATATAGTTTTATATTTTGATATTTGTATAAATAATAAATGTCTACATTTACACTGGTCTAAATATTAATTTTTTTTTTTTTTATCAATAATTTGAAACCAAAGTAAAAAGAAACAGAAATAGAAATGAAATAGAACAACTGTACCTATAACATAAAATAATATTTCACTATGCTGGGGAATCAAATTTTCTAATAGAAGGCCGGAACATTCATTGTGTCGTTCGTAATGTAATTTTCTTTTTAAATTAATTTGTTTTTTTTAAATAGGTACTTATTATCAATAGATACTAAGTTAAACTGTCATTTTATGTTTCATAGTACAAAAACAAAAAATAAGGAATCATTCAATTTGATAATGAAACTTAGAAAATTATTGTCTTCTATAGGTAATTCGTACAAAAATTTTTTGTTTTAATATTTAAAATAATTTTATTTTTTCCTGAACAATAAAATTCATAAAATCCACAGTTTGCATTAATTTATTTCTTTCAACGACAGCTATTAAAAAACCTTCATATACGACTTTTAAATTTATGAATATCACTTTTTTCACCACAGCTTCCGTGAAAAAGTTTTAAAGTAAAGTTTTTAAAAGTATTTAAAGATTCAATAGATAGCTATATTGATTTTTTCAAATTTAATTCCATTAATATCACTCATGCTTTTAATATCAATAACATTTTATGAATGATTTAAAAATTTTGTAAATTATTACCAAAAAAAAAAATTTTTATGAAAATTTAATCTGAAACATTTGATATTATTTTTTTCCAACTTATTTCAGCAGAAAAAAAAAAAAATTAAAATTAAAATTATAGCTCCATTTTAACATTTCTTGTAACATTGAATGTAATATTTTTATTTCATTTTTTACACAATATTTTTAAAACTTTTATCGTTCTCAAAACACACGTTTATTATCTTTACCTTTTAAACTTTAAATTATAACCTAGATCTGGTAACAATGTTATAATTTTGGAAAAGTTAAAAAATACAAAAAAAAAAACTTTTTCATTTTTTTGTTCCATTTTTTGAATATAATAAACAATCATGAAAATTTTCATAATTTTCTTTTAGTTACAGATCATTACCGTTATTTCTCGGTTTTTTGCTTTTTTGCACTTCTTATCAATTCCTTTTATTTTGTTTTTCATATTCTTTCGAAATTTTTTTCGTTTCTTTCCTGAAATAATGACACTATATATAAAAAGCTAGAAATTTCTGTTTGTTTATATAATAATATTATACTAAATTGTTAAAACTTAACATACCTACATATGTATATTCAGGTGTCTATGTATATGTATATTCAGGTTTGTGTAAAAATAATATTTTCTTAAAACACTTCATCATTTGAACTTTTTTTTGTCAAAAGAAATCCCGTCATAGCATTGAAAAATTTTTTTAAAGTAATCACATAACAGATAAAAAAACATAAAAAAAAAGGATTTTTAAGGAGAAAAGAAATATCGGAAGGAAAAGACATAGAAAAGAATTCATATTAAAAGTTGAAAATGAAAGAAATAAAAAATAAAATTCCAATTCTTTTAGTGAAAACATAAACTACTAAAAATTTTAATTTTCTGTATTAAATTTGCATTTTTTTTTTGTTTAAAGCCAACTTTTATTTGAATAAGGTGCATTTTTTTTATATATCTTTAAATCTTTAGTGTTAAGTCAAGACTAATATAATATTAAAATGGACCATTCATATTACTTTATTGTAAGTTTAGATAATTTTAAAAGGAGTTCTCAAAAAAAGAATTTTTTTTTTAATTTAAATAGATTTATAAATTATGTACCTATATGTAAGTATTTAAAATTTTTTCAGCTTAGAAGTAAAGGAAATGTACATACGATGGCCAACTGATTATATTCGAATTTCAGATGAAAAATTTTAGTTGAAAGTTTCGAAATTTTGTATTCATATTAAGAAATGTCTTCTACAAACAAAATAAAGTTTTTTATTTTAAATTTAATTTTTTCGGAAAAGAAAATTACATTAAAAATTACTTTTATTATTCTAAAAATCCTTGAAAAACAGATAAAAAACATTTTTTAGTTTCAATAATTTCAAAAGACAATTTTCTGGTAGAAAAACTTGTAGTTCATACAAAAATATAATTTATATAAAAAAACAATGAAACTCCCTTTACTACTTTCGATATTTTGAAATGTTTGGTTGGTTAATTTACATGTCTGCTATCTATAAATCTATTAAGAGAGCACAATTAGCACATACAAGGTATCTTCATCTCCTGTACTTTTGGTTGTCAACTATGGTATACAAACAGGTATAGTTCAAAAATAAAATTAGTTTTTAATTTTACTTTCGGATGACTGGTTTCTCTTTGGGAAGATATGGAATCCCCGTATTTTTTTTTTTGACCATATAGCTAGGCAGGATAGTAAATTTCCAGATTTTCTGTCTGACAATATAGTTAGAGTTGGATATTTGCAGAGAAAGCGATGATGATTGAAAGGATGGGCCTTTCCACTTTGCACCTTCTACACTGTTTATTATGTAGCGACTGTTATTGTTGTATACACTGTTCATTGTTATCGGTCAGGAAAAATGTTTTAATAATTAAATTTATTATTATTTATTCAAACATGGTCAGAATTTTTTCTACTTTAATTAGACATTCTTCATTAATTTAATTTTAATGAAAAATTATTCAAAAAAAAATTCATAGTTTCTACTCTCCACTAATATTGTTCAGAAGTTTTTACTCTTCAGAAATTACCTGTACGGAAATTTTGTTATGAATATTAATTGTTTCTGTAATTCAAAATTTTTTTAGTCTTTTTTTTTACATAAAAGTTTAATTTCTTTTCATTGACAACCTAATTTTCTTTTCTTACTTTTAAAATTTTTAAAATTTCATCTTCAAAAGACGACTTTATTCATTTTTAAAAATTATCTTCCTAAAAGAATACGAAAACTTCTTATAATTTTCTTTAAAGAAGATAAAAGTAAAAAATAAAATAATCAGAACATATTTTAATAACATTATTTCTTTTTATCTGTCTACTATTTTTATTTTATAATTTTAATTAAAAACATTTCTATAATTATAATTTAATTATTTTAATTATAGCATTTCTTATAATTATATTTAAATCAGAATTGTCCTATTTATTAAAATTCACAATAGTATACAAAATATTACCTAAGTTTACACACTCATATACGAATATAATACTTGTAAATAAAATGTTGTGTGTATAAAAATAAAACTAAAATAATTGACAAAAAAAGGAAGAATATTTTCTTTTAACTCCGATATTATTTACAAAGTTCCTTTTTTTTTATAAAATTTGAAATTATTGTGTTGTACATTTTTTTTTATTTGATAACCCAAAAAACTAAAAAAAAATTACTGTTGCTCTGATTTCTTTCAACAAAATGAAACATTCATTATTATTATACCGTTACTCTTATAGCAGTGTAACATTTTTATAAAATAACATCCTGTATTTTGCGACAAGTCATACATTAAATCTATAAAATGCGGTATTATGAGATTGAAACAGAAAGTGTAGATAAACTGTGCCACAAATCCTAATAACTAAACCCCTATAGATATGCAATAAATAGTAAGTTTTAAATAAGTGCGAAAAATTGACTTATTTTATCGTTCACCCTTCGAATCGCTTATGAGGGGGCTCGTATCTTAAATTAATGGAAAGAGTGCGGATTTACTTCCTGCGCAGATAGCAAGTTTTTTTTTTAATTGGGAAGAAGGATGAAACATTTTTAATTGGATTATTAATTTTGTGGAAGGAAAATTTTCTCTTGTTGCTAAATATTACTACATTAGATTCTATATAAAATAATATTAGTATTGTACCCCAAAATGGTTTCAGTAGTCGTTTGTTTAATAATATTGCATTAATGTATGTGATATTTTTTGAGTTCAATAAATTTTAATTTTTTCATACACAACTTAATTTATTATTAGCATTATGGTATTGACAATTTTTTGTTGATACCTTGTATTTAAAACTTAGTTTATAATAGACGGATTACATTATTAAAAATTCTTGATTTTGATATGGAAGTTATAAAAGACGATCCAGAGAATATGATATTTTATTTTGTGGTGCAAAAAGCCAAACGATATAAAGTTAATTTTTGGTAGTTCAGAGGTAGCTCCAACAAACAGATTATTGTAGGTAATAATACTGAATCAAAATTGGAAAGAAAACATTCACATAATATGATAGGAGTATATAATCCATCAAATAAATGCTTAAAAGAACAAATTAAAAATTTTGTATTAGATATTTTAAAACTAGTTAATGTACATTAACCAGTGTTATTATTAAAATATATACAAACACCTACATCAACTAACAACGATATGAGATTATCTTTCTTTTTTATTTTACCACCTCTTTTCTTTGTGTGCGTACATTCTTAGCGTTGTTCTTTTTTAAATAACAAATAAAAAAGAAACACCAAGTACCTAATTGACTCAAGCGTATTTTTAAAATAAGCTGAAAGAAAAAATAAAAATAAAAACAAAATATAAATTGTACAAAAAAAGAAACAAGTAATAATAAGTAGTATCCTTAATTAGTGTACCCAGTTCTTAATAAAACAAAAGCAAAAAAAAAAAAACTAAAACGAAGGGTATATAATTTTAAAGTATCCTTGTAACATCCTTGTAGCATATGGTTAAAAAAAAACACATGAAAACTCTTGTTGTCCTTTTTGTTTCTATTTTCTTATTTCGTGTTTTTTTTTTTTTATTTATTTTTAATTTTTCAAGTCTACATACAAATAATTGTAAAAACAAAACAGAGAACTGTTACTTGTTATAACTTCATATTTGCATTATTGTCGATCAAAATAAATGTGATCATATGCTTTTTATATATTTACGGTACAGGCTGTTAGAAGAATTATTTGGTTATAAAAACTTCCAGTCACAACGATATTAAAAAAAAAATTAAAGTTTCTTTTAAAAAATAGTTTCTTATTAAAAAAAAAATTAAAGTTTCTTTTAAAAAATTACATTTTTGATCGGTATTTTTGTTATGCAGTCATTTTCATTATTACACGGATCTCGAGAGCTAATAATATTTTCCACAATTTCTAATATAGAACAAATAAACTATGCTTTTGGTTATAATTTATAATATGAGGGCTTGGATTCAAGAAACTCGAAAATATGTTTTTTTTATATAATTGAAAGTACATATGGTTACTTTATTGATTAAAAGAGTTGTATATTTCTTCTTATATTTTAACAGCACTTTGTTGGTTTTGTTTTTCTATTGCCGGTAGGCTATAATAACTCAACTATAATAAGCGTTAGTCGATCCTTATTTGATTTTTTTTTTATTTTGCTCTTTTTATTCACTTCTGTTTCACTATATACGTTTGGTTTTTATTTTTGATATGTGTGGTACCATTTTTTAGTTTGAACTCTTCAAAACTCTTTGGAAAAATGTGTCATATTTAAATGAATAATACTTTACTTGTGCTATAAATAAGAACAAAACTTTTTGTTTTGTTGCTCTAAAAATAACAAGAATTTTATACACAAGTATAAGAAAACTGAACATGATGATATACAAGACACAAGGATCTAAAGGATGAAACAAGTAAAATTGGAAATTAAACCAAAAAAATGAACCAATTTGAAAAGCAAAAAAAAAAAAAAAAAACAGGACAAAACATTAAAGGAAGGAAATAAAATTATTGTTCTTTTATTTCAATGTAACAGAAATTATTTGTGTTCCTGATGTTTTATTATTATTATTACTACTACAACTTTTCTAAGTATGTGCTAAGGATTTTCTTTTCCAATTATTTTACTTCATAATTTTCAAAAAATTAAAACTTCGTAGAAAAATATGGAATGAAAAAAAAAATTTTGGAATCGTTACATTTCCTGTTTTTAACAACAAACATTCTTGTCAATTCGATAAATGTAATATACTGGCTTCTAAGTAGTAGTTGTCGTAACTTGAAACTTGAAATCGAATTTGTATTAGAAGATTGTAGAAATTGTAGAATTGTAGTAGATTGCAATAAAAGAAAAATATTTTACATTCTTGATTACTTAGATTACAAAGAAAAACGAAATTATTGAATTTTTGTTCTCTTTATTTATAATAAAAATATTCTTTGGTAATATGATCTTAAGTATTTTTTGTTTAAATCTTTTATTTATTTTTTTTTAGTAGAAAAAATTGTTGTTATTAGAGTAAATTTAGTGCCTTTAAATGATAAGTTTTCTAAATTCATAGTTTAAGGTCCTAAAGTAATATTATAAAAATTGGAGTAACTACAATTATAATGATTCATATTAAAATAGAACAGGTATAGATAATTATTTAAGGATCTTTAAATTACATTATTAAAATTAAAAATCTTGCTAGAATAAAATATTATTCAATAGATTTAATATGGGTATAATATAAATTAGCAAGACTTAATTTAACATAATATAAATTAGCAAGACTTAAGATTTGAAAAATGTTCCATTTTCTTCAGGATTTTGTAGACATGCTTTTTTGTTCTAAAAAGTCCTTTCTTAAATAAAAATTGAGTTAACCAATGTTCCTGAATAAAAATTTCCGAATTTTATCATTTAGGGATTATTTTAAAATCTTTAAAATAATTATGGTTTTTCCTCCCGAGGGTAGATGGCAATTATCAAAAGACACTATAGAGGTGTGAAAACGAGCACGAGTCCTCTATGAGTGTATGGGACAATAGGTTATACGACCTTTAGTACGAACGTACTGCCTGGTCAAAAGAAGTTGAGTTAGGGAATGAAAATAGATTTCAAATTGGCAGGCATATTGTGAACAAAGTTGTTAATATTCACCTTGAATCTTTACACGTTGTAAATGTAATCATCACCAACTCTGGGGAACATATGAAGTGGAAGATTGTTCCACATTCGCGATGTTCGTGCTACAAACGAATTTCCATAAGCCAAATTATGTCATGTGGGAATTTGAACTACATTGTAGGGGTGGGCAGCAGAAGCTCTCTTTTGTTCTCTTTGGAATGCAAACTTTTAATCTTGTTAGAGTAAGAACTCAACCCTATGAAGTATCTATAAAACAGGGTACGTGTTCCTGTTTGGCGACGGAGACCGAGTGGGAAGAGCGTAGAGGTGACATGGGGATCGTTTATTAGATGAATTGCTCTATTTTTCACTTTATCAAAGTATCCCAGTGCCGTTTTGGAGGCTCCCGTCCAAATATGGGCATTGTTCTCCATCTTTGGTCTTATATATGTTTTATAGATATTAAGGAGATCAGAAGATGAAAAGAAGGCTTTATGACGATACAGAAAACCATACATCTAGCTGCATCTTTAGCTATAACAAAAATATGATTGACCAACTTAATTTTTGATTTCAACTTAGTGTTTCTTTTCCGAGAGACTAAACAGCACTGAGTTTTCTTAAAGTTAAAATCGACTTTATTGATTTTGCCCCAATTTTAGATTTTGTACAAATCGAAATTTAGTTCAAGCGAAGTAGAATATCTTCTGGCGTTGTCTTCGTAAAAAGCAACGAGCATGCTGCATTTTTAGCTGCATTACAGCTGGCTTTACTTTAAGAAATGATTACTTACCTAATCGTGATTTACTTAAAGAAATTATAATCGACGTCTGCATTAGTTTTTTTTAAAGTTAGATTGTAGTCTTGATGTTTCAGTTTTATTTGTGTATGAAAGAAATTAGCAATATAAATCATTTTTATTTTGCTCTGGTTAGTTCTTACAGTTAATAGAGATAATATATGATTAAATAAAATAAAAGACAAATTGGGCTTTAAAGATTCTTCGAAAAATATTTTTAATATTGTTAAATACGGTTTGTATACAGTTAACCAAATGTTAAACTGCAAATTGCCAATTTTCCTAATATCTTTTGACAAAAAGAACATTTTGGAACTTTCTATTTGACATATATAAATGGTTGTTTGGTATAATGAGATATTAAATCTATAAAATTACATAATTAATTAAAATATTTTTTAATTCATTATACCCGTACGATAGGATCGGGTATAATAAAATTACTCCTCCGTTTATAACACCTCGAAATAAGCGAGCTAGATATACCTTCAAAGGTATGGATCGGATCAGAAAAAAATTCTAAGACTTTTGAGCCATGTCCGTCCGTCCGTCAGTCAGCACGCTAACTCAAAAACTAAGAAAGCTAGAATCTTGAAATTTACACAAAATATTCTGGGAGTAATTTGTAGGTTCCCTATTTTTTTTGGTTGAGTTTGGACCAAAACTTAGGGTAGCTCTCGAACACCTAACTTTTAGATCCCCACATTTTTTTTGAAATAGAGCTATGAAATTTTAACTATGCTGATAGATGTCACAAAAATATTAATTTTATTTTTAATAACTTTTTTTTGTAGCCCCACCCGTTACGGAGCTACAGCTCCCCAAAGGTTCAAAAAAGCTCTATATTTAAATTGTTATAGCACAAGTTGTATAAGGTATATCTTCATTTTGAAAACGAAACGGCAACTGTATTCTTCCTCGTTTTATTTTGAACTTTATGTAAGAATGGCAACTAAACAAGAATGTATTTTGATAAATATGATAAAAACTTTTAATAAAAATTTTTATCCCAAACAACAAGAACAAAAATTAAAAAATAAAGCCGTTATAAAATAATTATTACTTGAAGTTATTATTTGTTAGGTGGATTGTTGTGAAAAGTATTAGTTGCAAAGTGTTCTATTTAATAAATAAACTATTTGAAATGTGGTTTAATGGAAATTTTTTCTAAAATGGAATTTGTGAAATAATAAATTATGCTAAGTAATATTAGATGAAAAGGGAATTTGAAATATAGATTTTGCGAACAGGTCCGCTCCTGTTAAATTCATAATATTAATATTGCAATATAAAATAAATAAAAATAAGAAATAATTCTTGTATTATATAATAGATAACGCACATATATATTATATGTTTGTGTTTTTAATATTCTACAATAGATACAGCCGTGTAATCAACGGCTTAGCAAAAATAATGTTTAAAAGGAAACTGAAGCTTGGTAAATTATGAATAATTTAGTGGATGTTCTACGCTTCTCATAGGAAGTGAAAGGAAAAAAATACACATTAAGTATTTTATTATGAGTAAAATCACAATTAAAATTTATTAAGACGCAATTGTACTTAATAGTAAGTATAATGCGTTTGTCAGCCTCTCAGCACATAAAGGTTAAACTAACTAAAAAAAAATCAATTAATGAATTGAAGTTAGAAAATAAATCAGAAGTTGAATTTAATGAATTTTTGTCTAATCGAAAAAAAAACATATAATAAGAACAGACACATTTAATTAACTGGACAAAAATAGTTACAATATAGTTAAAATCACAAAAACAAATTTGAGAGTCTAATAACATTAAAATATCAATGGTCGAAAGCATTTCAACATCTTTTAAAATTATTTACTATATGATAAAAATCTATTCCCAATAATTTCCAATAAAATTTTACAATTAAATACTGATCTTTAATATGAATCTAGAATAATATCGGTTACATATTTTCTTTTTTAAATATAGAAATTCATGTTTAAATTTTATGTAAAAAACGAGGAAGAGTGCAGTAGAGTAGACTGTGTCAACTCTGGGATACCCGTATGAACGTAATATATCCTGTTTCTATAAAACTTGATCATCTTTTAAAAACATTCAGAGTTTTAGTACCGAACTACAGAGATATATTTATGTAAATTGTGGAGTTGTATGATAGCTACCCGAATCTATTGCGCCTAGCTTCATTAAGTTCCAAGAAATGCAAAAAGCCTGAACCGGCTGCTTTAGACCATTCAAATTTTACAAAAGTTTTTGGCATGCAACTCGACACTTTTTCTCTAAATTTCAGATAGCTAGCTTCAATAGACACTGAGTTATTTTCATTTAAAAAGAGAAGTTGTATGGCAACTATCCGAACCTGTCATATCATCACAACAAAATTTTACAGAAGTTGTTGCCATAAAACTCGATCATCATTTGCAAAATTTCAGATACCTAGATTGAATAGACACTGGGTTATTTCCATTTAAAGAAAGAAGTTGTATGGCAGCTACTCGAACCCGGCGGCCGAAAATGCTGGAGTTAAATAGCAAAACTAACAATTTTGTAAAAGTGACGTAAAAAAAATTGCAGCCTCCTAACTCCTTTATTTTTTGAGTTATCGTGCGGACGGAGACTGAGTTCTTTCATTTAAAAAGAGATTTTGTATGGCAGCTACCCGAACCCGTCACACCACCACAACCAAATTTTGCAGAAGTTGTTGCCATAAAACTTGATCATCATTCGCAAAATTTCAGATACCTAGATTGAACAGACACTGGGTTATTTCTATTTAAAGAAAGAAGTTGTATGGCAGCTACTCGAACCCGGCGGCCGAAAATGCTGGAGTTAAATAGCAAAACTAACAATTTTGCAAGAGTGACGTAAAAAAAATTTCAGCCTCCTAGCTCCTTTATTTTTTGAGTTATCGTGCGGACGGACACTGAGTTCTTTTCATTTAAAAAGAGATTTTGTATGGCAGCTACCCGAACCCGTCGCACCAGCACAACCAAATTTTGTAGAAGTTGTTGCCATAAAACTTGATCATCATTCGCAAAATTTCAAATACCTAGATTGAACAGACACTGGGTTATTTCTATTTAAAGAAAGAAGTTGTATGGCAGCTACCCGAACCCGGGGACAGAAAATGCTGGAGTTAAATAGCAAAACTAACAATTTTACAAAAAAGATGTAAAAAAATTTTCAGCCTCCTAGCTCCTCTATTTTTTGAGTTATCGTGCGGACGGACACTGAGTTCTTTTCATTTAAAAAGAGATTTTGTATGGCAGCTACCCGAACCCGTCGCACCAGCACAACCAAATTTTGTAGAAGTTGTTGCCATAAAGCTTGATCATCATTTGCAAAATTTCAGACGCCTAGCTTCAATAGGTTCCAAGAGGTGCAAGAAGTCTGAACCGGCTGCTCTAGACCAAACAAATTTTACAAAAGTTGTTGGCATATAACTCGACACTTCTTTACTAAATTTCAGATTCCTAGCTTCAATAAACACTGAGTTATTCTCATTTAACCGGATAAGTTGTATGGCAGCTACCCGAACCCGCCGCACCACCACAACCAAATTTTACAAAAGTTGTTGCCATAAAACTTGATCATCATTTGCAAAATTTCAGACGCCTAGCTTCATTAGGTTCCAAGAGGTGCAAGAAGTCTGAACCGGCTGCTCTAGACCAACCAAATTTTACAAAAGTTGTTGGCATGTAACTCGACATCTCTTTACTAAATTTCAGATTCCTAGCTTCAATAAACACTGAGTTATTCTCATTTAAACGGAGAAGTTGTATGGCAGCTACCCGAACCCGCTGCACCAGCACAACCAAATTTTACAGAAGTTGTTGCCATAAAACTTGATCATCATTTGCAAAATTTCAGAAACCTAGCTGGAATAGATACTGAGTTATTTCTATATAAAGATAGAAGTTGTATGGCAGCTACTCGAACCCGCCGACCGAAAATGTTGGATTTAAATAGCAAAACTAACAATTTTGCAAAAGTGACGTAAAAAAAATTTCAGCCCCCTAGCTCCTTTATTTTTTGAGTTATCGTGCGGACGGACGGACGTACATGGCTTAATCGACTCAGAATTCGATTCTGAGCCGATCCATACCTTTGACACTATATCTAGCTCGACTCCTTTAAGGTGTCACAAACGTAATGGCAAATTTATTATACCCTTGAACATAGTTCATACGGGTATAATTATAACACCATAATAAAAACATAAAATGGTACTTATCACTTCCAGTTGGTGTAATAATACATAAAAAAGAAAAACAAATAACACATAACAGAAACAAAAAATTCGACTTAAAGTAAGAGTCATTACAATACTAAAATACATAAATCTGTTCTTTAAATAAGAACAAATAAAAAAAAAAAGAAACACATACAATAAAAAAATATAACGAAATATTATAATAAAATGATATTAAACAACATTTTTTCCAGGAAACTCCTTATTTTTCTCACTTTAAATTATATATTATAATCCTCAATTCTGTAATATTTGTTCTTTCAGGAAAGAGGAAAATATTTCTTCATGTTACGAAATTTATGTTTTGCAACATCAAGTAAATTTCTAAATTCTAACGGTATAAAACTCATTTACAGTGAATAACAGTAGGTAAAGTCAAAAAAAAAAAAAAAAAAACAAAAATAAAAGAAGATCAAGTATAGTGAAAATTATTGTTATAAAATAGAAAGAAAGAGACAGAAAGTAGAGAATAAACGAATTTAGAAATGAGTGTGAATGAATTATAATTAATTCCTTCCGATAAATAAATTCTGGTAAAACAAGAAGGAAGTTATTTTTTCATATTTTTCTGCTTTTTTTTTTGTTTTCTTGACATTATAATGGCAAATTAAAAAAAGAAACAAAATTAAAAAATATGAAAAACAACAGTGAAAACAATAAGATTATAATTAAAGTGGGTAAAATATATGTATACGAAAATAATATTACTTTAATAATATTCTTTTGTTTTTCCTTATTTAAAACTTCAATTAGTTGAACATGAGTTTTGAAAAAAAAAAAAATGTCTAATATTAGAATCTGTAAATTAAATAGTTAAAAGTTGAATATGTAGAGCTTTGTAGAGTTTTTAAACAGATATTTTCTTCTGTTCTGGCATCAACATAAAATGCTAAAGAATATCGTAAGATTGTGCAATTATTATGTTGACAGTTATGTCGGTTAATAGTTATATAATTTAGGTCATCTATTATATTTTTAGCATATTTATACTTTACATTAGATAACGTTAAAAAAAAAATTAAAAAGTGTTGTAAAGTTGCCGGTTGAAATTGAATTGAAAAAAAAAATTTTTAAGTGATATGATAAAAATTGCATATTTTTAGGATATCAAAAAGAGAATAATTTAAAAGTTTTAATTGTTAAATTTTTTTATAAAAATACATTTATTTCTATTATCTTAAATATATTTAAGATTGATTCTGATTTTTTCAATTATTATTTTAAATGACAACATCTTACTAAAGTAAAATAAGGTACAAATATTTACATAATGTACCCTGAATTACATACAATACGTCAAATACAAAAATTATCTACATAATATTTTATTTGATTTAATGGAATGACTTTACAATTGCTTTAGAAAACGCTTAAACCATTTTTACACCTTTTTGATGATTATAAATAACAAAATATTGTTACAATAATAATTTATTATAATTAAAATAATAAGGATTTATTATAATTAAAATAAACTGTGATCGATTGCCTCTTTAATTTTATATAATTAATAAGAAAAGAATTTATTACAGAATAATTTAATATAAAGCCTGCTGTTTGATTTCTGATTGTGTAAATTATCTCATCATAGGAAATCCTAAAATATCTTATTATTATCCTATTCAAAAAAAGAAAAACTAAAACAAAACAAAAAAATGAATAAAAAAAAAATATACATTATTTCTTTTTTTTTTGTAAAACAATCTAATTGTACATGAATACTAATACATAGTATGTACATATAACATCATTTTATCAAATATACAAGAAGTATCTTCATTGTTACAACAATTAATTTTTACGTTCAAAAACAGAGAAACATTATTTTGTACTAAAAAAAAAAAAAAAAAAAAATTAGAAAAATAAAACAGTACAAAAAAAAAAAAAATTCAACTTTAAGTATCTATGCATCATTGTACAAACTTAAACGTTAATATTTTCAACAATTTAATCAGGAAGTAAACTCAAAAGATCTAATTTACGTGCTTCAAATCCTTATATTTTATATAATTTTCAAATTATATAAATATTTCAAACATAATATTATATATAGATACATATATTTATATATTAACAATTATATTTAAGTGTTAGTATATAAAAACAGTGAACAACACAAAAAAAAAAAAAAAATGAAACAAAAAAATATCATGAATTAAAGAAAAGCAAGAAAATTATTCGTGTAAATTATAACGTGATTTGAATTTTTTCACTTAAACCAAGTCAAATTAGGATATACCATGATTTTAGTCTTTTTGTTTTTGTTCCATTTTTAAGTAATTTTTTTTTAGTAAGGATATATAAAATAATATGTATTATCATATGACTATAAAAAGAATAAAATTATAGGAGCATTATATAAAAATAAAATATTCTTAAGGATTGTAATTGTTTTGAAATTTAGTTTTTAACCGTGCTACATATTAAATTGTTAATAAGGTCAATTAATTATTTATATTGGTGACAAATTAAATTTTAAATCATATGATTACAAATATTATTAATTTTTTAAAGGTGCAAAAATTCAGTTATTATAATATCCTTTAGTGTAAAAGATTAAAAATGCATATTATTTTATTATTAAGAAAATAAAGTAAAAGCGTCTACTGTTCAAAAGTTTTAATGAGTGGTATCCATATTTAATTTATGTTTAAATAGATGTTAAAATAAATCTCCAAATATTATGAAATGTACCATTTTCTGAACAAATTTAAAATAAAAGGGAAATAAACACTGTAATATGAACTTATGATTTCATTTTTTTTTTAATATTGTACCATAAAAAAAATAAAACAAATAAAATCTGGTAGTTATTACAATTTTCTATGATCAAAACAAGGAATTAAGACATAAATTTTAATGATAGTTTTATACATGCTCTTCTAGTTCCTTGAATAACAAAGCTACGTTATTAATACTCCTAAAATTGTTTTTCTAACTCTATCTAATTTTTATCACCACATAGAAAATACCACTATGTTCATGAATATGTATTGTAAATGTATTGGTGTCAATTAACAGGTAATTTAAAAAGATAAATGTATATAATATAATTTTTTTTTATTTTATCGCATGACACAAAAAAAAAAAAAAAAAAAAAGTTGAATAAAGAAAAAGGAATGGTTTTATTTTATTTGTTCTGTTGTAAAATTTTATGAGTTTGTATGGCTTTGATACTTTAGTTCTATATTGTGTTTATGTTTCGTAATTTTCAGGTGTTTTTAATTAAATAATTATTTGTCTTGTTTTGTTTTTTCTTTCTTGTTAATTAAAAGTTTAATTAAAATTTTTAAACAATAAGTTTTTCTTAAAGAGTTGTTAAAAAAAACTTTTTTTTTTTTTTGTATTTATTTTTTTGACACAAAATTAAATAACAACTAGGTAAAGTGGCAAAAAAATTGAATATTATAAATGTTTTTTTTTTTTTTTTTAATTAATTAAATTTCATTTAATATATAAAATAATAAAATTATGAAATGTTTAGTTTAAATATTTTTGAAAAATTAAAAGTAGATAGGTAGTTATTTTTAAAAAGTTTTAACTTTGTTTTAAAAAAAAAAAAGAATACCTAGTATGAAAATATTATTATTTCTCGAATTAATTATTTTTATATGTTGTTTTAAAGTATTTAAGTTTTGAAGTGTTTTTTTTTTTTTTTTTTTTGAGTTGAGGTATACTTTAAAGTTTTTGAATTTTTTTTTTTTTTTATAATTTATTTTATTCTAAAAATTATATTAAGCTTCAAAATTATTTTTTTTTTTTAATTAACTTTTAATAGGAATACGAATAATGATTGATGAAACCCATTCGTTATATTAAAAACTACACTAGGTATTTATATTTAAAGTAATACTTTATTAAAAATTACAATTTTTAAAAAAAAAAATTTCATTTTAAAACTTTATACAAAATACCAAAGCAAAATTTTTATTTTTAATTTCAAATTAAGAAATTTTTTGATCCTTTAACTATAAGAACAATAAAAAACTAAAAAAAAAAAAAAAAAAATTTTAAGAACAATAATTTTTTTCTTTTAAAATAAAATTTAATTTAATTTTAAGAAAATCAAAATAAATGGTAAAAAAAAATCAAGATATTTTGAACTCTTTTCAAACCCCTAGTCTTTTTTACTAAATTAAATAAAATGTTTTTATAATATATTTATTTATTTTTCCCAAATAAACCAAAATACTTCTTAATGCCAATGAACAATTTAAAAAAAAAAAAATAAGTAAAAGTACTTTAAAAAATTGTATCCTTTCAGAGAAATAAACAAGAATCTCATTATAGAAATGGATCATCAGTGCGTTTTGTTTTATTTTTTTTATTTATTTTTATTTTTATTTATTTTTATTTTATTTGTTAAATCCAAAAGATGGTCTCAAGTTAATAACATAATTGGTTCTTCATTTCTTATCCAATTTAAATTGCTTTTCAAATTTAACATTTTAGACTATAATATTATAATAATGTATCTTGTATTAATACATATTACATATATTATATACATATACATATACATATACATATACATGCCTATTATTTAATATTATATATCAAAAACACAAGACTTTTAGATGTATTCAGGGACTCTTACATAACATTTTACATATTTGCATTTCTAATGTGTATTATTCTTATCATTTTTTTTAAAGATCCTTGAAGAAAAAAAAAAAAAAACAGCAACATTTTTCCAAAAATTTTTAAAGAAAATTTTTATTTTTAATAAGATTTTATTTTAAACTTATTTCAACAAGGCAATTTTTAGTTTAAACAAAAAAATATGAATGTACATTCGTAATAATATGTACGAGTATCTATAAATTGTGAGCACATATATATATTGTGAACACATTATTATTTATATAATATAAAACTAAAGAAAATTACAAAAAAAAAAAAAAAAAAAAACTACATTAAATATATACAATATCCTTCTATTTTAAAGGAAAGAATATATCAAGTATCCTTAATAAAATAAGTTTATACAATATTTATATCTTTAAGATCTTGAATTTTTTTTTTTTTTGCTTATTTACAATATTCTCATTTTTTCTTTTTTAACACTCTTTCTATTTTGATTGTCGAAAATTTAAAATATGTATAAATGAAAATAAAAAAAAATTTATTAAAAACTATATAAAAAAGGATATTTCTTCTACAGTTATTACAATGTACAGTGGACCTCATAAAATAAGTGCGCATTCATAAAAATAAGATTAAAATTAATTTACAGTTTTATATACGATCATTTTAGAGTTGACACAGTTCACAGACTTATTAAAAAATCTCTAAATCATATTAATAAATATTACCTATACTTAATTAATGATTCACAAAACTGAAGCTTAGTGAAATATGAATAATAAATAACTTAGTGGATGCCCTATGCTCCTCAAAGGAGTGACAAGGAAAAAAAAAATAAATAAAAGATTACAAAATCCCAAATTCAAAATTTAAAAATTGAAAAATTCCAAATATTAATAAAATATTAAAGTATGTAAATTAAATCGTAAAAATCAGATTTCCTAATCTAGGATTTTCTAATTGAATTTAGTTTTAATTTTTTATATTGTGTTTGGGATTTTGTGTTTTAGGATTTTGAATTTGGGATTACTTACCCAATCCGAGTGATATTATAGAATATTAAAGAAATTATACCTATAAAAAAGGTGATATTTAAAAATACCATAACAGAACGAAACTTTAATTTAAATATTCATTATGCAAAGATTCAAATATTGGAGTTTTTTTTTGTAAAAAAAAACACAATATACGAAATAATAACCTAGTGTCATGTACTAACATGATATAAGTTGAGTTAGGTTAGTTATAAAACATATTATAATTATTCAATAATCTTATTTACGATTCTAACTGTACATTAGAAAATATAATATCTACAATACTAATAGAATCAAGAAAAATCTAAACAAGCCTTGAATGTCCTTTGAGTATAAATATAAAATTGAAATGAATCACTTTTCTTAAATTTTGTAAAAAAGGCAAAAAAGGAATACAAAAGAAAAAAAAAATCAGTATGCAAAACCAAGAGTTTCTAAAGAAGCACATTTAGATTACATTTTATATTTTATGAGTTAGACCAAAACTTCTAATTTTTTTTTTAGAATATGTTATGTTAGAAAACCACACAAGTAAAATTATTATAATGCCAAAGCTTGTCATCTTTAGATTGAAAACTTTTCAGCAGAACTTTTGATGTAAATATTTGAAAGTAGAGTTATTTTTCAATATTCAGGATCTGAAACTCCGTAGCGAGTGAGACTAAGCATAAAATAGTCCTTTTACAAATTTAATTTTTTTTTAACACATCCATTGCCAATTAACACCCATTGCCAAAATATTATTAGTTGTTCATTGGTATAGAAGTTTTGAACAACGAATGGTCGAAGGGACAAACAGAGTAAAACTCTAATTTAAAAAAAAAAAAAAATTTTTAAAATGTGCCAAAAACAGTTTCTATAAGTAAGAAAAATAACAAAAACATATAAAAGAATAGGTTAAGTTGAATAAAGTGAAATTTTTTTACCATTTTTTTTTTTTTTTGCACATTATTTTGGACAAAGTTAAAGACAGTCAAGGAAAAAAGGAAGAAAATTGTTATAAACCAAAAAAAAAATATTAAAAACATTTAGTTACAAACAAAAAAACATTAGAAAACGTTTTATCTCTCTCACTCACAAATTTTTCGTTAAATAACACAAAAGAAAAAAAAAAGAAATCACGTAAAAGTGAACAAAAAATTCGTTCATTTTATTTATTTCTTTTTTGGTTTTTTGGAATTTTATTGCGAATTTCCTTTAAATCAAAATACAGTCGAATATATTAGTTAATAGAAAACTTTTTGTACAGTTATAAATAATATCTAAAACTACTAGAAAAATCTTTTTATTGCATAATATTTTACAATAAGGATGGTTAGAAGTCTAACAGATAGTTGGCTTAAACCGTGATTTATATTGTAATATAGGTTTTTTTTTTTGAACATTTCGCCTCAGAAGGAAGCATGTTAGGACTTCTATTTGAAAATTCTATCTCACACGATTTCTTGCTGCTGTTTTTGCGTTCATTCATGGCAGGATAAAATTGCTTGAATTCGGCTATTATAGTGTTCTTTGGACGGTAGCGTTTTCTACATCCTTGTGGCTTTCAGTTCGAGGCCATGCGGCTTATGTTTTCGTCATTTTTTCTTAGCGTGTGGTCTATCTCTCTCCATTTCTCCTTTTTTACATGTTTCAGTTTTAGTTCATCTACTGTGAAATTCTACAACTGATCTTCGGTGCTTATTTTATCAGGGCAGAATATTTGGCAGATAATGTGTAGTCAGCACTTAATAAACACCAATATAGCTTTTACGTGATATTGTTGGATATTATTCATTTTTCACTAACATACATATAGGAACATATGATAATAAATAACTTAACGAAGGTACATTGATACGGTATATATTTACCGAAATGACAATAGATAATGTTAGGAATATATTTTTTGAAGTTACAAACTAATATTATTTGGATGAAAAATGTTCAAACAGTTCAATAAAAATTTAATTTACTGTACATTTTAAATTATAGTAAAATCCAACATTTTTTTTTTTTTTTTATTAAATACAATATTATAACTAATTTTTAGTCTACCCCAGTTGGAATTTTGCCAATTTAAAAAATATTTGCAAGTCTAAAATGCTTTAAGGAAAATTATTCGCCTTTTTTCTGTCATCGACTTTTGTTATGTTGATTTTGAAAATCTTGGAATGTATGTACATTAATTTCTTAAAAAATTTAATAAATTTTAAATGTTTTTTAATCTAATGCTAAAAAAAAGAGAAAATTGAATTGATGCAAATCTTTTATAAATCTAGATAAATAAAAATTTTTAAAATTAAACTAGTCTAGATTAAGAGTTATTCAATACAATATAAATAATACATTTAATAAACTAATAAATAAGTAACCAATATAATTCATATTATAATATGTTTCTATTAACTTTTAGTTCTTCCTCTTCTTTCAATACTCTATTCAAAGCATAGTGACATAATTATATGATAATATTCTTTACAATATGCTGCTGCCAAGTGAATCTATTTTGTGTAATATATGAGTGCAATCTATCGTTGTTTTTTTTCCCTTCTAATAACTGTAGCTTATCTGACCAGCATGTATGTGTTCGACCTCTCGTTCTTTTGCTCTTCAATTCACTACTAGTTTGTCATTTTATCTACTTGTCTGGCAATATGACCAAAATATTTAAGATAGGATTGACTTATTTTCTTCAGAATTTTGCATTTTAAGTTAAGTTTTAATAAGATTAATTTGTGATAAATAACCTTTAATAATATTGATTTAACCAAAAAAAGACTAAAATAAGCTAGATCGGTAACTAATAAGGGTTTAATATTAATTGAAATTGAAATTATATATTTTATAATTCTATAAAATCATTCTCTATATCTAAATCTTCTATAATATCTATTTCTGTCAGTATTCAACTAAAATAGAAATATAGATATAAAGACATTTTACAATATATATTTTTTTTTAGCATATATCTCTTAATCAGTCAATCAAACCATGTCAAATTATATTTAATACCATGGAATAAAATAACTTTTTAAACTCATCTCCGCTACCATAAAATAAAAATCATAAAACAAAAAAAAAAAAATTTTTTGTTTTTTTTTTTGAATTAAATGAAACGAAATCAAGATTAAAGTTTTTGTGTAGATTATCTTTAGAGTTAGCCAAGCTTGGTGTAATTTTTCGCATTTTCCGTCTTTTTTTTTTTTTTCGTTTTATTTAAAACTTGTTTTCCGAAAATATGGTAAGAGCCAAGAAAAAATAAAAACAATTTAAAAAAAAAAACATATAGGATAGTAAAAGAAAAATAATAAATAGAAAGTGCTGAAATGATAAGAAGGATATCCGTCTCACATACATTTAATGGAATATATTATTTATTTTCGTTAACCGTAGAGTATCAGTTAAAAATTTATGGTTTATACCAATCATTATTATTAAAAAAAAAAAAAACCAGTCATTTTGAAAAAAAGTTACGAAAGGAAACTAACAAAATTTTATTTTCTTTCAAAATAAAAATTTAGAGCTAGAACTTTATATTTTGAAATAAAATACTTAAACTTTTAATCCTACAGCTTAAAAACTCGACTTGAAAAGTTGTGTACCAAAAAACAAATAACTCAATAATTTTATTTTGTAAATTTCAACTGTCTAATATAGTAGGTATAGAACGCGTAATTTGTTTCACTTATTTTATTTTGATAAAATCTTTCTTTCTTTCTAATTAAGTTAAATCGAATAGTTTTTAACCATTCTGTATTTTTACGAAATACAAATAATTGAATATACGTAGGTTTATATATACATACCAATTCTTATAAATTTACAATCATGAACATCCATAAAGATGGAACAAAAAGAAAATTGTAATAGAATTTTCTCTATTAGTTTCACTTTTTTCCTTTATTTTTATTTTTCTTTTTTATTTATATTTTTTTTTTTATTTGCTTTTTAAAATTTAGGTCAGAAAGGAAACTTTTATGCGTGTAATAACCATAAATATGAATTAAAAAATTTTCAGACAAAAGGACGAAAATAATAATAAAAAAAATAATAAAAACAAGAAAATATGAAAAAAAAAAAAAAAAAAAAGAAAAATAAATAAAACATTCAATAAAAGTTATATATAGAAAATCATAAATTCTAAAAGTGATAGTTTCATTAGTTTCAAATCAATATTGTCTTCATGTGTATTTTGAACTCATCTTTGATTGTAGTTATTTTAAAAGATCTTATATTAAATTCTAATCGTAACTATTGAACGAACAGAAAATTTCTCTAAACTTTTTTCGAAAAAAGTCAAAGAACTTTTAGAGTATTTTCTAAAAAAAAAAATAGAGTTTATAAGTTCCTAATTAAATTTTAGTTATATTACAGGATACTGCGAATAAAATTTTAACTTTTTATAGTGTAATTCTACTCAAAAAATATATCAAACTAAAAGTTTTCTTATTTGAATCTATTATATATTTAAATAAGGAAAGCCAAATGAATCGGAATGTTTGTTTTGTTTAATTTTAACCCAATCAACTGACCTAATAACATTAAGTTTCAAAGGACGATAAGAAAAAAATTATTCGAAATTGTTTTAAATCAAAACTTCACCTTCATCCTACTTACAACTAAATTCATTTTTCTTGTTATAAAGCAAAATAGAAATAAAATTGAATTCAATTGAAATTTTTCGAATGTATTGAGGTTTTTGATTATTTCTTGATTTTTATCCATTTATTTTTTCTCATGTTTTTTTTTTGTTGTTTTAATCTTCTGATTGACAGGACATGGTTTTTTTTTTTTTTTTCTCATTTTCAATTCCTTTTCATATAAATTTACTTTTATTTACTAATCCTAAAAAATAAAAATAAAAGTAAAATTTATTTTTTTTTCTTTCTTTCTTAAAAATTATCGTTTTTTTTCTTTGCTTTAATAAAAAAATTCTGAATTAAGTTAAAAATAAATTTTTTTTTTTTGTCGTATTAAAAAAAACGAAAAACTGTTGGCACGATAATAAATCAAATGGTTAGCAATTAACAGTTTCCGGTCTGAAATTTTATTCAATTTTTTATATGAGGCGATAAATTTTTTATAGAATAAAAACTGTAACAATAGAACAACAAAAGAATAAAAACTAAGAAAAAAAAAAAATAAAAAAATTTGATTAGATGACAATAAAAGAAAATTGATTGTTGTTATTTTAAAAGTTTTTCCGACGTCTGGTATTAGTTATGAAAAAAAATTCAAATAAAATTTTATTGACTGTTCAATGTAAGTATATATAACATATATATATTAAAAATTGTTATTTAAATTAAAATAAAAATATTAATAAAGTTAATGTATTTCAAAATAATAAACATTTTTTTTTTAAGCATTACAGTATATTGACCGACAGTATAAAGAGTTTTGTTTATTTGCTTTCTTGTTTTTATTTTTACATTTTTGACCATTTTTACAATTTTATCTTAAAAATTCAAAAAAATACTTTAATATCCAATTTTGTTTCTTTTGAAATATTTTATATTATAAGCTCTAATCTATGCTAAGTTATAAAATCTAGAGAATTTATAGAAATTATACAGCTAACAATTAATTACGACTGATTTCAGTTTATATTTTTTATTTTAAAGTAAATTCTTATTCATATTTGCGGTATTTTTAACTTTAATGTTGCAAAAATTCTGTTAAAATTATTTTTGTTAACGTTTGCAATTTTTTTTTTTTTTACAAAAAGTGGAATTTTTATAACGCTTTTTCGTTTAGAATATAACAATCCTGAACAGATCCCTTAAACAACATGATATGAGAAAAAATTTTTAAAAGAATTTTTATGTATGGTTTTTCATTTCTGTAACATTTTTAAATCTTAATATTATTTAATTGTTTTATTTATTTATTTTTTTTTTTGGAGTAATTAGGTAGATGCATATTTAATGAAATTTATTATTTTATTCTAAAGCTGTACTTATTACGAAAAAAAATTTAATTTAAAAAAAAAAATCAGGAAATTGCATATATTATATAGCTGATGAGCATTTTTAAAATCTTTTACAAATAATTTATTTACTTACTAGGTGCAAGTAAAGATCCTCCAGACACAAATAAATGCAAACCAATAAACAAAATATTCAGTAATTTCTAGTTTCATTAGAAAAAAAAAGGATTTAGCTACTAATGCTCATTTCTCACAGTATATTATTTTACAAAAATAAAAATATACTTCTACCAACAAAAATGTTTATAAGGCGTATAACATTCACATCCGTAATATAACACAACACATACATCCGTTTATATAAAAGCCGGAAGATCATAATCCTAGAAATATAGAAACATTTCAAAAATAGTTTTAACCAATAAAATTATTTTCCAGATTTTTCATAGATAGTTTTGTATTCTTATAATATTATTTTTAAAAAGGTGCCCACAACCACAAAAACACAAATTATTGAAGTAATTATTTTGTAATGAAACTTCAACGCGTCGCGTATTATAGGCAACTGTCTTTTACGTTTAATTATCGCCATTAAAAGAATATCGTAACATTGTTTTTTACTTAATAAAAATAACTATTTCATTTTTTAAAAAAAGTAGCTTTTGTAAAGGCAACAATATTTTTGTAAAAAATTTTAAAGCGATTTAAATAAAACAAGTTTTAGACATACTTTTATGTACTGGCAAACATTTTTGGGAAAGATATTAAATATGAAGTAACATTTTCTATATATTCATACTTTTTCTTTTAAGACATAATAATAATAATCATGAATTTAATGAACTTGATGCATTTACTAAAAGTAAATAAATATTTATTGAAAATAAAATATAGTACTTATTATATAATCCTGATCAAGTATCTACAGATAGAGGCACTAAAATTCAGTAATAACCTAGATATATCAAAAATGCTCACCCTTTTACAAGTTCACAATATCTGGAAGGATATCTAAAAAAAAATAAAAAACAAAAAAGGAATACACAAAAAAAAAACCTATAGTGAGATAATTGTAAGAAGGTCTACATACTAAAGGAAGGGGCGCGAAAAAGTGTTTATTTACTAATGATTGAAAATAAAATATAATAATAATAATTCATTTTCTAGGCTATTTTTTATTCTAAAATAAACTGCTTAAGTGAACGAAAGAAAAATTATAATAATTTAAAACGCAATTTAAATTTTTAATAAACTGAATCTTAACAGTTTAATCTTCTTTACATACATAATATTACATTAATTTTCGACAGGTACAAAAAGAATAAAAAATAACTGATTTTCATTGCAGAATATTTTATATCACAAAATTTTTCCAGTTACCCTATATTATATGTTATTATTATCTTTCTTGTAATTTTCTTTTAATATTTTAAATAATTCATTTTATTTTAATAAATTTGTACGAAAAATAAAAAGTTAAAAAAAAATAAGAACATTAACTGAAAAAAAAAAAATGAAATCTTTATTATAATACTATCTCTTTCTCACATCCATTTTTCGGATTAGTCAAATACTTAATCCAAATATTTAAACTTTATTCCAAAACATTTTATTTATGAGTTTATGTGTTCATTTGTAGTGGTGAATTAGTATAATATTGTTTTTCTTTTTTTTACCTAAATTTTTTTTTTTCTTACGGAAAAAATTGTGAAAAACATCAAAAGATAATCTGCACAACACAGGTATGTAATCCACTGAATATATCAATCTCTATACACGAACGGTAAATCTGCATGCAGAAGAATTTCGTGTATTTTTAAAGCTTTCGTGTAACTTATAGTTGCAGTTAGGTTAATATGACAAATTTTAAACTTTTATGTCATTTCAAATAGGTGTAATCTGTTTTGTTGTATATTTTTTATTTCTTCCTTACACTAGAAATCTTAATATTGAATCTTAACACTAGAAATCTTAATACTGAATAGGTACAAGTTTCGTATTGAAAACTTAAATTCCAGAAAGTATCTATTTATGTTATGTAAAACTATATTCTACTTTCATTGAAGATTTTGAGGTTTCCAATATTAAATCATAATTTGTCATAATTTTATTATCGTCAGCTAATGAATAGTAATAGTATTTTTTATTTATTATATAACTCATTATGGGAGATGTACGGAGAATATCAGATAATATCTTATAATCAATAATAGGTACCTTGATATACACCTGCGTTATTTTTTTTCCTTGAAATGTAAAATATCCCTTATCCTATTTAATTCTAAATTATCTGAAAAGATGCGCTCACTTGTTTTTCATATCTTATCTTACTGACAATTTACTGATGATGATTGCTATGATGATTTCTTAACTTTTGTTTTTCTTAGAAAATAAAATAATCTCTAAATTTTTTTTTTTTATTTTTTTTTTGTATATTTTTTAACTTATGTAAAGCGTTAATTTTCCACCCGTTAATTTTCCTCTTCTTCGTTGAACATAAAAAGAAAAAATTTTCATTTTTAAACAGTTAAAATACATTGTGATTTTTTTTTTTTTTTGAATTTTCTTTGAAAAACTCATGAACACTCGTTATTGTGTGCTGCCATCTCATTACTGCGAATGAAAACTTTATTTTGCATTTTGTTATAAATTTTTTTTTTTTTAAAAAGAAGGCAGGAAAAATAAAAATAAAAAAAAAAAACAAACTTTTTTTTTATAAAAAAGTGCAAAAAAAAATATAATATATATTTCTATTTTTTTTCTTCTTACAAAATTGTTTTGAATTATTTTTTTCTTTTAGGCGAAACACCCGTTAGGTGATTTAATCCTTGAAAAAATAATTTAAAAAAAAAAAAAGAATTTTCTTTAGATCGTATTCGTTTAGTTTTTTTTTGCCTATCGGTAACCGTTAGAAACGACAATATTAATTTGACACTCATAAAATGAAAAAATTTTGTAACGAAAAATTTGGAGAAGTTGATTCCTAATTTTTATAAGCGAGTATCAGTTTTGGGGCTTGTTTGTTGTTTTTCACTTAGGTTTCACTTGCGTTTCATTTTAACTTTGTATTTTCTTAAATATACTTATTATGAATATTTTATTGTTAGTTGAACTGCAGCTAAAGTAGACATATTTAAAAAAAATTCGGAGATAGTTAAATATCAAGACTATCGTACTAAATTTTAATCTTACAAAGAATATGTAGCACCTGTAACCCAAAACTTGGTCGTATTTTCGATTTTGATTGGATAAGTTTGAGTTTAGAAATTTGCGGGAACTGTACTGGTGTGTTCATTTTAAATTTTAAGTATATACAATAATATATTCTCGATTTTTTTTGAATTTTTTCTTTGATTAAACAATTCACTCATAGTGTGTTTTATATGAGCATTGTCATAACCATTCTACATAATAAATTTGGCAAAAAATAATAACAATTAAATTTAATTGAAGATAATTTCAACGGTATCTTACAGTTTAACCTCTAACTTATATTAATTTTGTATTAAAAAAAAAAAAAAAATTATTTTTTATAATAATACCTATATTTTATATTTCGACTTTTACTGTTATCTTCTTCACAGTTGTTTTCTTTATTTTACATTACATTTTTTACTTATTGTTATGTTTTTGAAGGAAAAGTGAAAAGTTTTTTTTTTTCTTTAACTTTTCAGAACATTTTTTTTTTTTCTGTTTTTCTTTTTTTAATTTTCACTTTTAATTTTCCATTTTGTTTTTACATCTTAGCAATTTTCTACAGAGATTAGCTAAATTGATGGGTGCAGAGTGCTGCCATTTTGCTTGTATTTGATTTTAAATATATATTTGCTTGAAGATAATTTTTTCTATATAGTATTTTTTTATTTCTTTGGTTGCATACAAAGAAAAAAAAAAAAAGAAAAATAGAAATAAAAGTTCTTGTATTTCGTATCATATTTTTAACACCTGTGTTTTATTAAATTTTTTTACCTGTTATCATTTTTGTTTTAATTTTTCTTTGGTACCTACCTTTAAATTGCAAATTGAAATTTATTTATAAGGTTCTTCTAACTTTAAAATAATAGTAATTATCAATGTAAAATGTAAAATGAAAAATTAAAGTACATTATAGTGTTAAAGAAAATTAAAAAAAAAATTAGTTGTTCTAGTCATTTGTAGGTCATATAAAAATTATGAAACAGAAATCGAATGGAACAATACATGATTAAAATAAAATAGTCCAAATTATTATATTATATAGCTATTAAATAGTAGAAATCGGAAAATGAATTCTATACAATAATATTATGTTGAATGTAGATAGTTTCAAGTATTTAGAGGGGTAATCTTAAAAAAAAAAAAACAAAGCATATTTAATTTAAAATTTTACCAACTCTATTTCGGTTAAAAATAGATTTTTTCTTTAGCTGAAAATAAGTAGCATTGAATTATCCTAGAAGAAACGTCTGTTACTAATACGTCTAATACATATTTCTGACTAAAATACTACAGAGTGTACCAAAAAGTAGTTTCTTTTCTATAATAATCTTAAAATAACTCTTAGCTTATTCTGACCGAATCATTCATGTAATGTATGTTTCAATTAGATTAAATTGTTAAATATAATAAACCGATGTCCTTATCAATATTAAAAATAATTTTTATTTTTTGCATCCTAGCTAGGATATAACAAGCCTATAATTTAAATATTTTTTTTAAAATTAGTTCTTAAATAACTAGGACACACTTTTGAAAATAAACTCGCTTTGTATTTTTTTTTTGAAAAATTTTTTTATTGTCTTTAAGTTTTAAGAATATTTAAGATATTACTAATTATCTTATTGTTGATGCTGTTTTTTTTTTTTATTTTTTTACGTGTTAAGATATTTTTACGACACATTTAAGAAAATAAATGTACACGTTTTTCATCTGGGTGTATACGTAATAAAGGAATTAAAAAAAAAAAAAACTGTCATTCAAAAAATGAAAAGTTAAAGTGAATAAGAACTGTATAATTGTGTATAGTAAATGTATCTATAGTAATTGTATTTTATCAAAAACTTACAGTTATTTTTTTAAATGGCGGTTTAGTAAAATAAAAAATTATTATTTGTTTCCTATTTTTGTTTTTTTAGATGAGAAAAAAAAGAGCATATAAAATTATATTTTATTTTTTCTCTTAATTATATCTCAAGGAATACTTAGAGATAGAACAAAATGGAAAATAAAAAATGTACAGTTTTAGTTACATATTATAGGAACTGAAGATCTGTGTTAAGAATAAATTATACCTTTAAAATGAGCGACTATAAAGAAAGCAATGAGAAATCTGAGGGTCACAGTGTTTAGGAATATGATATATCGAATCAATTGAAGAAGTCTAGATAATCCTATTCCATTTTCGGCCTAATACCTTAGTATTTATTAACAGTATTATTCACCGCATCCTGGCGGAAAACGTCTCAAAATTTAATTGAAAACAAACAAATAATAATAAAAATATATTGGTTTTTCAAATGATTTTAAAGAAATCTTATTAACAATTTCTCCCATTTTCCAAAAAATTTAATTTCTCCAATTGAAGGAACATAAAATTTAAAAGACCTCTAAAATTAACCTCTAAAAAATTAGATTTTTAGTTAAAAGTGAATAATGCTGAAATGAGTGAATTCATATAAAAAAGTTTTAAGGCATTATAAATATCAGGACTAGGGGCTTTTTTGTCAAAGTAAAATTAATTTTTTTTTTTTTACATTTAAAAAAAAAAGTTGTAAGCATGGTTGTGTTATATCCACTCGAATGAATGTTATATCAATTCATTCGAGTGGATATAACACAACCATGCTTATATTATACTACAATTTAGCTGAAGGATTTTAACTGAAAAATATGTTACAGGTTAAATCTGTTTAAGAAATTATAATATAGACCTACAATTTATTAAATAATAAGATTATGTATTAAATCTGTTTCTTAGTATTGGTTTATGTTTCCTTCTAATCTTTCATTTCACATAAATTTTTTTCTTTTACTAAAATAAATTATTTTAATTTTTCCAAGAACATATGAAAAGATTCTAATGATATTCGTAAGCAAAAGAAAATAAAAACAAATTTCAATAATTTTATTTCCGCCTTTTTTTTTGTACTCGTACATAATTTTAATAACTTTTACTTATGAGTAAAAATTATATTAAAACACGTCAATTATAATTCTTAATAATTTTATTTTATTTATTTGAAAAAATTCTTTAAATCATAGATTATTCTTTTCCTTTTAAATTTCTTATCGCAAAAACATTCAGTTACTATCACAAAAATTTATATTGGGTTTTTCACAAGATTAATTTCTGATCTCCTTTGAAGAAAAAGAAGGAAAAAAAAAATAATAATACCATGACAAAAAAAAAAAAAAAAATTGTAAATTAAATTTACAATTCATAAAAATTCTTTAAAAAATTAATTCTTATTTTTATATCCATTGCCTTCTGTTTCCGGTAAAACTTAACAGAATAACGACAAAAAAAAAAAAACCAAAAAATTTTATGTTATGTTCCACCAAATTATCAGTTTTTTTCTATAAAACAAAATTTTGAAAACATAAAATTGACAATCAAATACCAAAAAAAAAAAAAAAAAAAAATACACAAACACATAATTTACCTTTTATATACTCCATATTATAATCAAAATACTCAAATTTTTGGTATATTATTTTACTCTTTTCTTCCTTCTGCCCAGGAAAATGTAGGAGGCTATTTGTTTTTTTTTTTTGTTTTGATGATGATTGGATTCTCTTACTTCTTTTACAGTTTCTTTTATTCTAACCCAAAATCATTGGTTAAGAAAACTTTGTCATTTTCACATTTTTATTGAAAAGAAAAAGTTTTTCTTCAAGATGAAAATATGAAAAAATATATTCGTTGATACTGATTACTATGAGATATCTTATTAAATGAAAATTTCAAAAGTTTTATTTTTGTCAATTTTTTTTTTTTTTTAATCAATAAAAATTATACGGAATTTTCTTTTTTCGGTTTTCGATCCTTAAAAAAAATTTTTATCACTTTATCAATTTTAAAAATTTTTTTTGTACCATGGTAAGTTTGTAGAAACATCCAACATTTTTTATTTTATTGCAGAATATTGTCTTTATTTATTTTGAACACAATGTACCATACTTTTTGCCATACAACAAATATAGTTTTTTCTTTTCTTTCAAATTAAGAAAAATTTTTTTACATTACATACTGTACTGTACAGACTGTACCCTGTAGTACTTGACATTCAAACGTAAAGTAAAACATAGAAGGCGTATAAAATTTTTTTTTTAAATATTATGCTTATTACATAAATAGAGCACGAAAATTATACAGAAAACTTTCTTTCAACCAGCTATAATAGGTTTCATATATTTGGCGGGAAAGAGATTAAACGGGAAGAAAATTAAAAAAAACATTGTTTCTTTGCTTGCATAATATTTTGTTTCGTTGTTTTCATTTTTCTGTTTTTTCTTTTTTGTTTTTATTATAAACTTTTTTATTTGAAAAATAATAATAAAAATATTTCGCAGAATAAATATGAAAAATAAGTAAAACGAACTAACCTTCAGGATTTCTTTGAATTGTTTGCCTTTTGGCTTATTATTATTTTATTTTTTTCCAAAAAACAAAAAAAAAGACAAAAAACAAAAATCATGTTCCTGTTTTATTTATCTTGGAAATGAAATTGAAAGGATTTTCTTTAATCAAAAAAAAAAAAAAAAAATAAAGTAAAAAAAAAACACTTAAAACATAAAAAACAAAACAATATTATGTATAAGTATTTATTTTTTGTTTTATTTTCTGTAAAAAAAATTTTGGAAAAAGTCGTTGAGAAAATTTTAGGTTCTTTTTCAAATAATAAAACTTTTAAATTGATCGATTTTTCTGATCTGACTTTTGATTAAAAATTAAAAATTTTTTAAAATGATTTTGTGTAGAAATAAGAATTTTTATTGGTGACGAAATTATTAGAATTATTGATAATAAATTCAGAATTTATGTATAAGAATAATAATCCATGTACAAAAGAAATGTGAATTTATTAAAAATTAACAGATACTATGGTCTTTGAACAAATAAAAATCAAAAATATTGAATTGATCATTTAATATTACAAATATATTTATTATTAATAAATATAATCATTGCTTTGCATTTATCTTTGTATTCTAAATAAGATTAGATCAATGACATGTATAACATTACTGATATGTAAAAGGATCCTTAAATTGGATTATATAACTCATAATGAAACCTAACATTGATGATGATTTTGATTTAATTTCTTGTTCTTCTTTGTTTTATCTTCATTAAATTATATAGCTATAAATAGATTTCTTTTTTTTTTCGTTTTTTTTTTTACGATGGACGGTGGAAAACATCGAAAGTCACTTAAAGGAACTGCATGAGGTTCATCTGCATAGTGTTGGACTTTAACCAACCAAAACCACTCCCTTTAAAACAAAACTTTAGAATTGGTCGTTTAATAAATAGTAATAGTTTACTATTAGTTTAGTTTTAAATAGTTTAATAAATGTACAGTTTGGTTGTGGGGAAAGGATGAGAGAAGAATTACTTGGGAAATTATGGGTTTTGGGATAATTAGGATTATGGAGGATGAAGCTATTTTGAAGAAAAATGTTAATGTTAAACTTTTGGGAACACATGTGCAGGGATAAGGTTCCATTTACGCGACGTGAGCATGATAACGGATTTCCGAATGCTGTGTTACGCTATCTTGACAGTTCGCCAGTGTATGAGTGGCCAAATTTTTCACATTGAAAACTTTGAGTAGTGGCATTAATTATATTATTTCTCTAGAACAGGTGTTCACCTTTAAAAGGTATCTATAAAACAGCTGTGTTAATAATGACTCAACATTACTCCATTATCGGCCTAATGTACGTTTTATAGATATTGAAAAGGTATGTTGTAAAATAGTAAGCTTTACAGCAGTACAATAAACCCAAATATTTGAAAGCATCTTTAGCTATACCAAAAATATGATTTGACCAAGTCAATTTTTGATTTAATTAGATGCTCGACTTAGTTTATAATAATAATGTATTATATTCTTCTATTAGTGACTTGAAGTTAAACATTCTGACGTGGAATATATTGTAGTAATAGTCTTAATCGAAAGTTTTATTTAATTGTTTAGAAATAGGTATTTTTAAATAATAATATATTAAATGTGTTGAAAAGATCATGATTTAATAAATTTTTCTTGATAATAATAATAATACTAAAATAAAATCTTAATTTATTTCGAAAATTATAATATATCTATAAATTAAAAATAAAAATATTTTATATTATTCATATTTTGAATAATTGCAACTTAAATGCAAAACTATTAAAAAAATTTTATAATTTACTTTAATTAATTTAAAGTCATAACAGCTAAAATAAAATATTACAAAATATCCTTTAAATTAAAAAGTTTTATTTTAAAATATAATATTCTATTGAATGAATCAGGATAATAATAATAATGGATTATTATCCTAGTAAAAATTCTTAAAATATTAAATAAAAAATTATATAAAATATTATTTTTATATGTATGTTTATGAGTATGTCATCCATATTTGTATATATAGTCTGTATGTATAATAATTTCTACATAATATAATAATATGTAATTAAATTAATTACATTTGCAAAATATTTTTTATATTTTGTTTGTACATCTGGTATTAAAATGAATTTCTGGTATTAATCGGTCAATTTAATGTTATTTAAAAATTTTAAAATGTTTTGGTAAGCTCGAAGAAACATATATTTTAGAAATTTATTACTATAAAGTTTGTTTAAGTATAAATTAATATTATTAATTTTTAATTTCTGCTTAATTAAATTAAAATATAGAAAACAAAATTATTTGACTTAAAAAATATTGGTTTCATCGTTTCGTATACACAGCTGTAATCTTTGCATCTTCATCTCTTAATAATATATATACACTATAATTTTATACCGTTTTATTTAAATAATACTATAAAATTATTCTATAAATATTATTAACATTAATTTAACTATAGATACAACTAGGTAGATACAATGATTTAATGAAAAATTAAATTTTATTTTAACCAAACCAATTTTTTTTCAAAGCTTTACAACTGTGACATTTTAATTTACAAGAATAATACAAACTATACATATACTCAATTTATTCTAGTTATTTAAAATTTAAAAACATATAATAAAACTTATCGTTTGCCTCAGTTCATCATCTCATAGATATTATATGCAGAAGAATCCTATTAAAATGCAGAAGAATATCAAAGAATTTATCATAAATTTTAATTATCAGTGTCATGATGAAAAGGTAATAAGAATAAATAAAATAAAATGTTAGATTTTAGTAATCATAATAGTGTTTATTAAATCGAAAATTTCTTCAACGTTAGATTTCATTATGTTAAGTCAAATATTAGAATTTAAGGGTCCTTAGACATTAAAAACGCTATGTATAACTTATTGGTTCCTTTTCATCCACAATATGATTCGATTTTATGCTCACCTTTGTCAAAATATGAGAATATTCTTGATAAACTTCAAAATAAATTGATTAGATTTACAGTTCGAAATGTACATTTGACTTCTAATATTAATGCGATTCCCAGCCCAAATTACAGAAAGTTATTCAGTAAGTAATCGCTCTCAATAAAATGGATAATTGTTGCTCTCAATTTCATTCATGCGGTTGTTTGTGTTTCTTCAAATAGTAAATTCGTTCTGCATAACATGTTTTGGAATATTGTCCTTCTTATAACATTAGAACCTTAAGAATTATGTACTGCCAACATAGAACCAATAATAGTAAATTCGAGTCATAGAACTCGAACTATAATTTATTTAATCAAACTCGAACTTTTAAATTTTAGTATATCAAAAGACCATTTTCGATGAATTCTTAAAATTTATTTTTGTCATAAATTATTCTAATACTTAAATTTAAAAATAAAGAGTAATACCTCACACCGCACCATACCATACAAAACATCGTATGAAAAACTTTCTTATTAAAATATTTTATAATATTTTTAGGAGTAAATTATTCCATTTTTATCACTTAAAAAACTTAATCTTGTGGGACAACCTTTTTCTGCAGGTTTATCCATTACGGAAATGCGCCTCCAAAAAAAATGCAAAAGTCATATTTTCAAATTTTCCTTAGCTTTATAAATAAATATCAAAATTATACCATTTTTTTGCTATTTATTTATTTATTTATTTATCATACTCCATAACATTACACATTTATTTATTTTTTGTGAAATTACAATATTCGTTATTTTACAACAGCCTGAATGTCGCCTTTTCAGCTGAAGTTAGCTACTTTCACCTACTATTCAGCTATTTAGTAGATATTTAAATTTACCGTTATGTGAAAACAAAATTTTGAAAAATTTTACTTCGTTTAATCTTTGGCAGTTATAAGTAGCAAACATTTTTTTTGATCTCCTCTCGTTTTATAATTAAATTAGAGCTTAAGAATTGAAAAATTTCTATTTTCAGACACCTGTTATAACTTAGGCACTACTACAAATATTTTAAAGTAAAATACAAAAGATTCAACATAATATTTTTATATATTGTGTTAACAGATTTTCTTAATTATATATAGGGTTTTCTTAAAATTGAGGAAAGTTTTTTTTGATTTTTGACAATATTCTTTCTTATTATAAAATTTTAAGAGAAATTATAAATTTGAATGCAAGTCACAATTTTAAACTATTCTTTTTTGGAAAATGTACACCTCAAAAAAGCTTCAATTATAGGTAGGTATTATGTTGTCTTTTTATTTTTAATACCAGAATTTTCTAAAACCAAATCAATTCATTTAAAGAAAAAAAACTTAATCATACGTTATAAATTTCAATTTGCATTTAAAACCAGCAATTTTTCAAAATTTCTAACGATGTTTTACAAAAGATTTAAGATTATTTATTTGAAATTCAGAAAAATTACTTTTCCTTACGATATTTTTTTTTTTTTTTGAAAGACCAAATATTATTTTTTTTACAAAATTCAAAAATTAAACCACAAAATACGTATACCTATTTTAAAATTCTGAATATATGCAAAAAATTTTTTTTTTCTTATATTAAATTCTATTCGAAAACATTTTACTATAATTATATATCCTTATAAAAGTCCTTCTTGATTGATATAATATCATTCTTTATTCGTAATATTACCAAAAGTACCTGCCTACTGTATTTTGTTTATAAAATAGTTATTATAAAGAACAAAAGAAACCAAAATTACATTGAAAGAAATTGCAATAGGTAATATACTTATCATACTATGATTAAGAATCATACTTAATCAAGCTATATACTTACTAGTTCTTTACAATAATACTATCAAAATGTAAAAATTTACAAGAGTAAAAATAAACACAAATATTTACCAATGTTAGTCAATTTCTATTCATTTTAATTCCCAGCTAACAAACAAAAAATTTGTGCTGGCCACAAATTCCCAAATACAAAATACTACAATTCAAAATCACAAATTCAAATCTCAAAGCAGTTTTATTATCATAATTCCTTTTGTTTTTTTTTATTTTAGATTTGGATTAATTTATTGAAAACAAAATATTGATTACAAAAAATGTAGAAAAAATACTTTAAACAAAAAATTTGGAAAAGGCGCCGTTTTACTATGATTTTAAATTTAATTTTAAAATTCCCTCTAATTAATAATTTCGCACATATATACATACACATGTTATATAGACATAAATAATGTGGAAGAAGCGTATAACATTATTAATTTCATAACCATCTAAAAATCAATTTAAATACAGAATCTCGAATTTACATATAATATAAGCGACATAAAACAACCAATCAAATTAATTTTGTTCTTAATAATCCTGATATACTTTAGCCAGGCCGAAACTTTTACTCCCTCATTTTGTAGTTAATTCTTGTAAATTTGCTTTACTTTTTGAAGTTTTGCGATTTTGATATTTTGGGATTTTGTAATTTGGAATTTTGGAATTTAGGATTTATAGTTAATTTAGGATTTTATCATTTGGGATTTTTGTTTTTGGGAATACGTGGCGCTCCCAACAGTTTCTTTTATTTCGTTTTAAAATACAGTTTCGTGCTATGTAATTTCATCACATCCATATAAGAACTTGCTTTTAAAATGATTATGGTATATTATTCTTCAAATATTATAAAAGATCGTAATTAAAAAGTTATAGAAATCGGAATAAATCAATACATTCCATTTATTTTATTTAATTGACATGATTTTTTTTAAATTTTTTTAAATTTTCCACTCCTTATCACAGGGAATTCTCTAAGTCATTTAGTATAGCTACAGTGGAAATATTAGTTTCTTGTTGTTTATACAAGAGTATAAAACGCAAATATTTTTATTTATGCGCCATCTATTAACATTAACAAGAATTTTTTTATTATATAGCATTTTCTGGTCAAATTCAGGTTTTTACTAAATATTCTCAGGTATTTATTAAATATATTCAGGTTTTTGCTAAATTCATTTTTTTTTAGAATTCAGAGTTTTACTAAATAAATTCAGATTTTTACTAAATAATTTCAGATTTTTTTTTGGTATTCCGATTATTACTAAATAAATTCAGATAATTTTTTTAGTTCAAAAATTGTAAAAATTAAAAACTTTCTATTGACAAACATGCAACAATTCTCATAAATATTTACCGTCGACTTGTCTAACTTTGACAACTTTTTAACATTAAAAATGTAATAAAAATGAAAGTACCTATCTATTTTAGTTAGAAAATAGAAATTTTTGTTAAATTAAGGGCTTCAAAGGTTCTTGTATCCTAATATAAAAATAAAAGTGAAAATAAGTGTTTTAGGGCTATTTTTATGATAAAAACTCGGTGGTGAAGGTTAACTTTGACCAGCATAAAAATATTAAGAAAAAAACGTTAAAGTTAGAATAATTAAGTAATAAGCCCCAAACAACGTTAATGGTTTTAATCAACTATGAGAAAAGAGGTGGTCAAAGTTTGAATAACTCCAGTGAAAGTTTGTGGTTTTAATCAATTTGAGAAAACAATTTAATTTTTTTTTTATCAATGTCAATGTTACTTTACCTGATCAAAGTTAGATAAGTCGATGATAAATATTTTTGAGAATTTTCACATGGTTATCAATAGAAAGGTTTTAATTTTTACAATTTTTCTTCTTTTACGGAATTCTAAAAAAAAATCTGAAATTATTTAGAAAAAACCTAAATATATTTAATAAATACCTGAATTTGACTAGAAAATGCTATATTATATTAGGATTATATGATATTAATTAAATAATCAAATATTAATTAAGTTTAACCATAGTTTAATTATATAGTTTATAATTATATAGGTCATAAATGTTTATTTCATTATATTATAGAAATTATATATAACAAAAAAATCAATTATATTTCTTTTTATTAATTTATATGACGCAGCCGGAGTTTAAATCCAAGGTCTTAATCACTACACTATTGACTGGAATAATTGACATGAATTATACAGCAGGTCTCAAAGTAGACAATGGAAAATAATAGAGTTAAATCTACTGATTACTAAACAGGATCATTGAAGTTTTGATTGTTTAAAAATATGTTCAAGCTTTAAAGAATCGCATTAACAAAAACTGTTAGTCTTATTAAATACATTTGGGGCATTTAATAGTATGAAGGAAAAATATAAACTTAGAACTTCATTTAAAATTTTACTTTAAAAAGAAAGTAAAATTAAATTCCCTAAAATTAAAATAAGAAACTTAATTTAAAATATTCTGCAAAAAATTCTCATGTTTTATTGGCATGATTTTAATTTTCTATATGATTTTATTTTTCTATACCATCTTAAACCATCTCTAATAGATTTTGATTTTGGTTACGAAGAAATGAAAAAACTTCAATTGCCAATATTTTAAATAATATTGTGGTATTTTATGCCCAAGTAAAAAAAAAAAAGTAGGTATGTACCTACACATAAAATAATATTGTTGAAAAAGAAACTGCATAATACAGGTGTTTATATATTTTTGTATCTATAATATTATATGAAATCAGGTTCAATTTATCTAAATTTACTTTTATATTTTTTTTAAATTTTCAATGGTTTGTAATTATTATCGATAAAAGTTGTATATATGTAATATGAATCTATAATTTTAGTTTTCTAATAAAAATTTACTTGAATTTAGCAGAGAATTACTATTGGATTACTATATCTATTATATTTTATCATTTATATACTAGAAATATATATATAAACAATATTAGTAGCTTTTAGGTAGATATTTTATTTATTTTAAAAGGTTAGAATTATAGTATCTACGTTATAGGTGAAGTTGTAAGTATAATTTAGATAAACTTATTTTGAGAATGAAATATTAAATTATTCGTTTAATTTTGTTTTGGAAGATAGCTATTTTCATATTTTACACATAAATTAATTACAGATCATGTTATTTAGTTATCTGGTATTAGAAAAAATAAAATAAATTAAAATTTTAAAAGAAAATACAGTTATGGGTTTTTGTTTTTTTTTTTTTTTTAAAAAAGATTTATATTAAGATTGTAAGTATAGTTTGAAAATTTATTTTATCCATGTCCATTCAAAGAAATTTATTTTATTAATGCAATCTGAAAAACGTAATTTACATCACTTTATTGTACATATTAAGATACTTTTTTTGTTTTGAATTCAAAATAGAATAGAACCAAATAATATATACTTGCACCATTTCATGGATAATCTGAAATTATAACCTGGGTAACTAATAGAAGTATTTAAAAAAAATGCTCAAATACTTTTCCTTATTATCAAGCTAATATTTGAACTTCTTAGTAATTAATTAATTTGAAGTTACTTTATTAAAGTTTATAAATTGGGAGCGTCTCTTATGCCTCTATTGCATTTGCCCATTCAAAATCAAAATTATATTCCTTTTACAGAATATTTATATAATATATTTTTGTATAGTATAAAATACAGGTAAAAGAAATACAATCTAGTAAAATACAGTCTTGTGGTAATTACCTTTATAAACTTTCTAATTAAAAAAATATTTTCGATACATTTTATGGTGACATGTCATAAGTCCCAGAGACATAAGTCCCCATGGGACTTATGACCCACTGTAGTGGGTCTCAATGGGACTTATGACTCCCACTGCAGTGGGTCCCAATGGGACTTATGACTCAATGGACTTATATTTGTTCCCAATGGGACTTTATGACCCTCTGTAAACAAAAATAAAATAAGGAAATTCAAAACAAATAATTGGCTCCATACCAATTCAAAATTTATTATAGTGAAATAAGTGAAATTAAGTGAAAAGTATTTTAAGTGAAAACATTTACAATATTTTGAACAATTGTCCTACAAAATGGACATAAAATTGGTTGACCCTGTAGTACTCTTGCTGCTATTTCTGTATAGTAAGAATGACAAATTTTAATTTCATTATGCAACATATACAACATATATATATATATGCAACATATGCAACATTTTAATTTCGTGGAATTTCCGTTTTTAATGATTCGACTGCTTTTTTAATATGTTTAAATTATGCGTTATGCGATTTTTTTGCTTAACTACATTCATTTGCGCATCTGCCTCGCTCAATAATATTTCACTTTACTTACGTTCTCTGCATGTGCAATATAAATTATCATCAATTATGTATAGCCATATTTGGGAACTGTACGAAAAGTTCCATCTAATAAGTAATGACGATTTCCCTCTTCAATTTTTGTATTTATTACACTTACACACTTAACTCCTTTATCAATGAAATCTCGCAATGTATTAACTTTATAACAATAACATCTTTGATAGTTGAAAATATGGGCTATAAATGATATTTTGATATCTCAAATTTTACAAAAATGTCACTTAACACCTTTAATCACTTCCCAATGGGACTTATGACATGTTACCACATTTTATACTTGGAATTTTTAGTAGAAAATTCTAGAGATTTACAACATTATCCATGATAGATACTATTTTAGTTTTATTAAAAAAAAAAAAATCTATTTTTAAACACATTTTACAATATTTTACAAAGTCTATATATGCAATGAAATAGAAGATACACAAAGCTAACAAAGTAATTTAAAGTTGACAGTTACATTTTGAAGCTTTTTGCAAACTCTTTGAATCAACAAAAAAAAAAGAAAATAAACTAAATATGAAAGAAAAGAATTTTACATTTATTTTTTTTTTGTTCAAATATTCTATGTCATCAGTTTCAATTTCAAAAAGGTGTATAAATATGCATTTTATTACAACAAAAACTTTGATATCGGATTATATTATTTTTTTGACTTAAACTTAGACAAGAAAAATATTTTTAGATAAAAATCCTGTATTATATCCTGTTCACACAAAGTATATATTTTAAAAAGAATTGAAATATCACTCAAAGTTTTCTTTTCACGTAGAAAAATTTGTTTCTTTCTTGTGATCTGAGCAAAAAAATTAAAGGTAGGTATCATTTAAAGATGATGATAAACAAAATAAAAATAGAATCTTTTTATATATACGCCCTACATTATGAACAAGACGAAAAGTAAAATATTCACGAAAACCTTGTTGACATATTCGTCATCTTCTTGTGTACTTGACAGCAATAATTGAAGTTAAAAAAATATATATACTATACAGAATATCATACGGAGAAAAACATAAAAAAAAATAAAAATAAAAAATATTTGGCACTAAAATATTAAAAGATTGAAAATTTCCTCAAGGATTTAAAGGATTTCGAGTATTAATAATACACAAATATATAATAGTATGCAAGTTCAGTAAGATAAAAATTAAAAGTAAAGGAGGAAAAATATTATGTAAACTTTAAATATGTAAGTTACTACATTATTCATGTTACTACCATTTTTTTCTTCTTTCTGTTGATCTGACGTTCACATGCATAAATATACAAAAGAAATAGCCAAAAAATATCAAAAAAATTCATATGATTTTCATTCAGCACTATATTCTCGAATAAAATTGAACAAAAAAAAAGTATTTGGGAAATAAATTTCGCGTTATCTCAATTGCATAAATTGCAATCAACTGTTTATTGATTAAAATTTATTACAAAAATTTTTGAAAACAACACAAAGAGCAACCCCTTAAGGTATGCAATTTCTAAAAAAGTAAAAGATTTTTATTTAAATTTCACAGGAGTGCCTCAGTTGTTTAAATTTTTTTTGATTTACAGGTTAGTTAAACTGCAAGAAAGGTGTCCGTATTGTTTATTGTTGGTGTAGGTTTCAATAAACGAGTAAGTAAATAAAGGAAGCAAATAGGACAAATCGAGGAATTTAAAGATAAGTTGGATAAAAAACTGGAAACAGTTCTTTTTAAATAAGTGTAAATTGTAAAATGGAATATAGTCAAGGAATTTTCTCAATGTAGATATAGCCACTACTGCTGCCTTTTTTGTGTTACGTTGGAATTATTTGAGAGAGGTAATAATGATTATCATAATTTGAGCAAATATCGATACCTCTATGAATCAGACAGCTATAACAAAGAAATAGAGCTCAGATATTTAAATGAACGTTGAGAAGAGTAAGAGTTACAAAAATGGCAGGGTCATTTATTAGAAGCAAATCACGATTTTCGACTTTGGCGAGGTAACTCAGTTCGCCATCTTAGGGCGAATCCGAATGTATGCTTTATAGAGACAGACCTCTAGAAGAGAATAAGTTTTACAACAAGTACAAAAATATAAACATTTGGCAGCATTTTTAGCTACATCAAAAATATGTTCATTCTCTAACATTTTTTGGTTTACTTGGATATATAAAATATTAATGTTTTTGGTTGTATGAATATATGCTCCTTAAAATTACAGGAATAAATCAAATTGATTTATTTTTCAAGAAATAACACAGCTTTGAGTTTTAACGAAGTATTGAACTCAATTGCGTTTGCTAAACCCCAATTAGCTAGAGGTTTACCAAGTATCTTAAATAAAAAAAAATCTTCTATAAATAAAAATGAAAGGAGCCTCGGTGGCCTAGTGGGTAAGAGCATATAAAATACGCTGCAAACACCGAGCGAGTGTGAGTTCGAATACCACACACGTCGTAAGAATTATTCCCCCTTACGACATCTACAGCCACGCCTGAACAGGAAAGGCTGTGTAATTTCCTGTCCACATTTATGTGGCAGAGAAATACATTAAAAAAAAAAAATGAAATAATGTTTTAAATTCTACATTATTAAAATATAAATTTTTAAGCGTAAAGACATACTTTAAAACCACAAAAATCATGAAATTATTAAAGTTACTTTATTCTTTAAAATAACTCTGAATTTATATTTATATTTTTTGTTACTTTAAAACTCTTTCTACGTATATACAATTTTTGAATATAAATTTTTTTTTTATATGTTTATTATAAAAAAAAATTGTTTCATTCCTTAAAAGCTGAAGGAGGGAGAAGAGAATAACACAAATAAAAAATTATTTGGTCTAGAAGACTACTTTATGAATTAAACTCCTTTCTAACGGTATGATATTTAGGTATGGCCGGAAAATCAAAAAGATGAAAATTAATATTTTATTCTTTCTTTTAATATTTTCTTTTTTATTTTTGAAAGCAAAAATAACATTATAGATTTTTTTCAATTTAAAGGAAAAAAAATTTTATTCTTGGGAAAATTTAAAAACAAATTAAATTTAATTGTTGAACCTATAGGTGATGTTGAAAGGCACTGTAAAACATGTGAATGTACTCAAAGCTACAAAATTATGAAAATGTAAATGATGATTGTTGTATAGCATTATGATATTATTTTATAATGTACTTTACTACATTCAAAATCGTTCAGTAATAGAGTACTTTAAAATTATAACATATAGTAACCTTTGATAAATTGTTTCAGTTTACTAATGACACTTTTTTTTTTTGTTATATATAAAATTGTAAAAATTATTTTTAAAAAATTGCTTTTGCTCTAAAAGCTAATTTCTTTTCCACTGAAGAATTTAAATTATATTGTTTTAGATAAATTTCAAAAACCACACATGACATAAAAAAAACGTATATAGGAAATTTTATATTATATAAAATAGTACAAGCACCTCTCATAAAAAATTAATTTTTCACGACTATGATAAATAAACATCTAAGCGCAGGAAACATTTTTGGTGATAACGACGTACGGTGTGTAATATATATACAATTATTTAGTTTTTCTTCAATTTTTTCTTCAGTTGCAAAACTAAATATTAAATTCTGAAAAAATTCGAACCAGATCACTTTCTAAAGAAATACCGACAGTTCAGTTCAGTTTTATTTCAATAACAAAAAACTGCTTTAAAGTTTTAAAGTTGAATATATTTGTTTTTACTCATTAGTTTCTTTAACTCTTTTATATGTAAATTTCAAGACAAACAAAAATTTCAAGAAAACAAGATATTCTAGTTTTCCTTTTTAAAGAAGCAGCAATATTCTAACTATTTGCTTATGTTTTCTTTATTTTAAAGATCAAATATGCTAAATTTTTCATTTGTGAGATACTCGTTCAGTATGGACACTGTGAGACACTGGTTAGTATTATTGAGGAAAATTGTAGGGTACAACCAATAATTTACAGACAAATTTAACTAAATAAACAAAAAACTTTTATATAGGAAATTTTATATTATAAAATACCATAAAATATAGTACAAGGATCTCTCATAGAAAATTAATTTTTCACGAGTTTAAAAAATGAACATGTAAGCGCAGCGAACAGTTTTTGTTATATCTGCTCTACGTACGGTACGTAAGGTATCGGTACGGTATCTTAATTTTTCCTAAATTTTTTTTTAGTTGGAAAATTAAATATTAATATGTATTAAATTCTGAAAAAATTAGAACCTATTAGACCTTTTTTCGAGTGAAATACCGATTTATGCATTGCATCATCAGTTGGATAGGGAATTCAATTGCTTAATAACAGTCAACATTTAAATATAATTTTTATTTGAATAAAAACTTTTGAATAGAAAATTTATTAAAGTTTTAAATAAAACAATTAAATTTCAATACAAAAATTCTGTTAATGATTTACAAATTTTTATCTTGTTTTTGTTTTACATCAATAGTTTGACTCTAATACCTATACCTACATTATAAATGTCGAGCATCATTCAAATTTAATCTTTATTTACAACAACAGCTTTCAAATAATACATCAAGTAGCTAGACTTGTTAAAATATCAAACCTTTTCAAAAAAAAAAAAATTTACATCATCAAAACCATTAATTTTGTATTTCAAGAACACTTTAAAAATAAAAATTCATCTAAATTTTTAAATTTTTACTACTGAATTCTTTTTTAATTAAATCCCATTAAGAAAATCAAATGCAAGAACTTCTCACAAGTTTTTTAGATTTATTTTGAAATAAAAAATTGGTAGGTAAATTTTTAAATTAAAAATTTGAATTGAGAATAGGACTTCTTGACAAAAAATTCAGAAAAAGTTTTAATATTTTTTTTTTAGAGAAAATTAAAATTTAATTAAGATGAACTTATTAACCCATATGTACTCATAAGTAGATAATATGTCCATGTAAAATTAATTAATTTTAAATATTATATTATATTGTGTTAAGGTATAGATGTTTTTTTTTTTTTGGTAAAAGTAAAATGATTTCAGAATGAGAGTAGACGATTAACAATATATTTACTCATATCAGGTTATGGAGGTAGGGGTAAAAATTGATTAGATAAAAACATGTATTAAATAGGTGTCAGCCAAATTTAAATTTGTTTGAAATTTTGTTGAAAATTTTTAAAGTTGTCATATATAATTAACACATTGCACTCTGAGTGAAGGCCAAGGCCTAAAATTTAATATATCGTTTTGTTTTTGGAAAAATTTAGTTATATAGCATTTCCGTATGATTTGCAACAAAGTTTTATAGTAGTATTAATAATTTTTTTAATATTATTCATATAATGAACATTCCGATTCCGATATATGACGATGCTATAAATCATCTTGTAACTGAAACCAATAGTCAGCATATATTTATTAGTCCAATAGTCAACATATCTAAAAGATATACTAACAAAAATGCTCAACGAAGCATATACAAGGTCTACTAAATGGATTCCCACTAATTCCAATGAAATTGAAAAATATTTTGATTTGATATTATGAATGGATCTTTTAAAACTGGACTAAATTGCAAATTATTGGCATTTAATCGAAATTATCTACAAGCAAAGTGTTCCAGCTACTGTAATGTCAAGAAATTCATTTCAAATTTTACTTGCATGATGCATTTCATTGATAATACAGTGTTCTAAATGAAGGGAAAATCTTGCATACTTGTGTCCGGATAATTTTCACATCAGTTACGATTTGGTAAACATTTTTTTAGGAAACAAAACTTATATCGTATCACCCTTATAGAATAGGAATGACACATATAATATCTAAAGTAAAACAATACCGTCATTGATATTTGAATAAAATGGCCCCATATATGAAATTCAAGTATTATTCAAACACGAATAACATGACATGCAATATCTTTAATTTTTTTCCATTTATAAGAATGAATATTATATGTTTTTTCTTCTACGGTCTAAAAACTCAAAAATTATTTGTATACATTTTGTTTTGGGATACTCTGTAGTACTGTACAATATAATAATTACAATATAAAATTATTGTAGAACGGAAAGTAGGTTGAGATATTTTGTTAAAATAAAATTGTATTATATGATGTTTGCTTTTTTATTTATTTAATTTAATTCATTATAAAACTGCAACAACATCAGCATAATTAGAATTCATTAAAAAGGTCCTTTTATTATATTTTTTTTATTTTACGTTTACTTCATTTTTTTTTTTTTTTTGCGTATACAATAATCTACTTCTATAGGTAATATTATATTTTTGTCAATGTTAAGTAAACTACTATAATTTTTTGTTTTAACAGACTTTTTCAGCATTACCGAATTTATAATAGCTATTGTGGATTTTGAAAAACGAAAATAAAAAACTAAAGTAAACTTTTATTTAATTTATAGAAATTTGATAAATATATGAGGCACTATTATCGTAAAACTAAGATTTTTAATATTCTATTATCTACAGCTCAGTAAGGATAAAGATTTTAAAATATATTTGATTTTTTATCTAATTTTACTTAACCCTAAAATAATATAATTGAAAGATCAAAATATTCATATTCAATAAATTTGAAAAAAATCGTATAACTTAATAATAAAAATATAATCCTTTTAAATTCAAATAGAGATTGCGATAGGCTTTGCTGTGCTGTTTAAGCATTAAATATTATAAAAAGCGCAAGAAATATTATAAAGGATATTTTAATACAAAATTATTTTATCTTATAAAATGACAATATCTATTATTTTTAAATTATATCTAAATTATCCTTTTTAATTTCTTAATTTTTAAAACGTTTTATATAAAATGTAATTTATCATTTCTATATACAATTTGTCTTTTCAATTTAAATATTAAGTAATCATGTTCCTTAATTTACACTCAATTTAAAACTATTTAGTAAAATGTTTTTTACAATAAAAACAAAAACAAAATATTTAAAGGGAAAAATCATTTACATCTGTTGCAAATGTTAAATTCTATGTAGAATATTTTCTTTTTTTGCCTGGACATGTTCAATTTTTCAAAATTTAAAATTCATATCACGAAAATGTCCCAGATATTTACTTAAAATTTTCGTTTTCTTTCAAAAATTTTCTCGCGCAAAATTTTTCCTTTTTATGGTATTTTATAAAAAAAAAAAAAACTGTTTGCACTTGTTATAATAAAATAAAATGCAATTTTTCAAAATGAAGAAGTTACAATCAGTAACATAATCATTTAAAGATTGAAATAATTTCAGAAATTTTATTTTCTGTTTGTTTTTTATTTTATTTAAATAAATTAAATTAAAGGAATAAGAAGAATTGGTAAAAATAATTTCCTGTCAAAATGTTCTAATTTTTTTTTTGTTCACATTCTTTTTTCTATGGATATTTTTCCTTTTTTGGGTCAATTACAAAATATTTGCATTAGTATTGATATTTCTGATTATGTTTGTTTTAATCAACAAAATTTATGTTATAGAAATTTATATTTGAAATTTTTACAGGATTTAGTTTTAGTTTTATTAAATAAATAAACTGATTTTCAACTTTTTAGTTGATTCGTGATTTCTTCTTCTTTCTTTTGCAATGTAATCTCTTTTCTTTTAAAAAATACAATAAATATAGCAATAATAAATTTATGACAATATCAAAAAAATTTTTTTAATATATAGGTATACTATCAGACAAGTATTTTAAATTTTATAAATGCGATTGCGCTGAAAATGCGATTAATTTAATTTACGTAGTGGAAAGGATCGTAATAAAACTTTTTATTATATAACCAAATTAAAGTCAATGAAAAATCTATCCGAGTATTCTTAAAAGGTGTTGTGTCATGACGTTCCGGGTCATAAATAACGTTGACCTTGATATTCTTAGCTTCATGACATGTCGCTCTCTTAGTATAAATAAAACTTATTTATTTTATCAATAAACTTTAATAAAAGTTACGTTTAAGTCCGTTAATATTTAAAAAAAAACTCTTTTCCATAATTCTAAACTAATGCTGCCAAATCACATCATCTCATCAATAAATTACACCCTTTTAAAAAATTCATAAATCCCTTTCAGGATATTAAATGGCATATAAAAAAAAAATCCAAACAATCCAAAGTAAAATAAATCTATTTTATTGAAAGTTCAAAATAGTCATTTCATTCATAATAAATAAAAGGATACAAAATTTTTTTTTTTTATAAAAATTGTACTTTTGATTGCATTTTGTAGCTTTTTCTTTTGTCCTTGAATTTAAAATTCAGAATCCTCAATAAACTTAATAAACCAAACAATTGAAAATTTATTGAACAAAAACTTATAATTAATATTTAAAGTTCAGGGATACAACAAAAGATTATCAAAATCAAATTTAAAAAAAGGAAAACTCTTAAGTTTAAAATAAACATAGACAATTTATATCTGTATGTAAAACCTAAAATATTTTATTCAAAATTGAATTTTTACATCTTTTTTTAAAATTTTTTTAAAACAGTTTGTAAATTGTTGAATAATATTGTATTGTACATTTTTTTTTTTTTGTTGAATTGATTTCAGTTCATTTCAATGAAAGAGCTCTTAAGTTTTAAAGTAGAATATTACAATTCAGAAAAATCATATAAAATTTATTTTATTTTTAAATTTTTAACTCTTATAATATACGTTAATTTAAAAACAAGTCCGATTGGTTGCTGCACTAAAGTTCGCTTCAGACTGTATGTATTTTAAATTTGACCATGACTAAGTAAAAAACAGAAGAAAAATGGCTCATTAGATAAAATGTAGATTTTTCCATATTCATTTTAAATTTCTGCGTTCATTTCATACCTATCTGACATTTTCAATAGGTTGTTTTAAATAAATTTTAAGTTTTGTCAAATTTATTTTAGAAAATATTCAAAAACTAATCGTGATTTACATAAATGATGAACAAAAAATTATTTTGGCTGCCTTTTTGGTAATTATAGGAATTACCTGCAACTTTATACCAATCTCTACATGTTATTCAAAAAAGTCAAATACAGCCTATTATAAAGTAAAATTGAGGTACATAATACATTATATTGTAATATCTTCTGATCAAGTTCGTGCCCAAGTAATCATATGTCTTCGACCAAGTCTTGTGACTAAGTGAAAAGTTCGTTTTTATAGTTTAAAGCGACTTTATTATATTTTTTATTTTATTTGCTTATGTTTTTTTAATTTTAAAGACCAAATAATATGTTAAATTTTCCATTCATTAATAGCTAATATATTGCGGTTTCATTTAAACAATATTGCAACCATTTACTAATTCCTAACTTTTGAATAGCTGTTAATGTTTTTGACAACTACTCTTGCATTTATGTTATAGATATTTGTACTTTTTCTACACATCATCTAGATACTATTTGTACTTTATATATTATGACCCAAGGAGGAACATAGGGCTGTAACTAAGTTAATTTATTCGATTGTAATATTTTGAGAAACATCATATTATTTTTTAATTTGATCTTATAATTAATAACTTCCCACTAAGTTAAAATGGACCATATAGACGTCAAACAAAGGTTTAAGAAAAATCACGTCAATAAAATTTATTTTTTAAATATTTCTAAAAGTTTTTATCTTACAAAAAAAAAATATATTTTTCTATCAAATTGATATGAATACTTGAATTCAAATTGCAGTAGATATAATTTTGAAAAAAAAAAATATGAACAATAATAATATCAGATAATATACTTATTGCAATAAATTCAAATGAAAAGATAAAAGACAAAACAATTCAATAATACAAAAAAAAACTTAATATTTAAAATAAAGTCATTTCTGAAAATAAAAATTTAAATCATGTATTCACAATGTATTGAAAAATAAGTATTGAAGAATTAAATTTGATAAGTCGAATTAATATAAAAAAACTGCAAAAATAAAATCAACTTTTTTGTAATATAAAAGGAATTAGGTATCAAGTTCTTTTGAAATAAATTAAACATTTATCCTGAGTTTATCAATAATGAACTTGCCCTATAAGTATGCAATTCATTAAAATAAAATAAATTTATCTTTTGGAGCTGGGGCCTTGGTGGTGTATTAGTTAAGCACGTAGCTTATTAACTGAGGGAGTGCGTACTCAAATCCTGCACAGGTAGCAAGTTTAATTAATTCAAAACAAATCCCCCTTGCTACCAAATATAGTGTAAATATATAATACATAATATAAACAAAATAAATAATATTAGTGTATAATACTAATATAATAAATATATAATAATAAAGCGATTTGTAATACTAATATAAATAAATAAAATAAATCTTTTAGAGCCTCAAATTTAGTGCTAATTTGATGAAAAAGCTACGCAAATTTCAAAAAAGTGCATAGGAACATCCATTAATAAAATATCGTAAACTGGAGACTAATTATAAATATATTTATAGTTATAGTTTGCGGTTAAAATAAGTGCATCTATAAAAAGTCAAAAATTTCTCGAACTGACATAGTATTGATAACTACTTTGAATGGTTTAATATCCCACATATAATATTATCATGACGAAGAGTACATAAAGAAAACATGAAAATCGCATTATGTTGTACCCGAACATTATCTATTTTTTTTGATATACAAAAAAAAACGGGTTATATGCAAAAAAATTTAATATAATCCTAATAATATTAATTCCCAAGACTTGAGATTTGACTCTCATATCTCTTGTGATACATTAGAGAAAAAAACTGTTTGGTGGTTAAGTAGAATGTGTATAATAATATTATGTTAAGCTAAGTAGCTGATAGTTTAGTAATATTTGAAGTTTTCACCCAAATATAATGTATTATGGCATTATAATAATTATGTATTATTTTGGCTAAATACGATTGTCGACAGAAGCTCATTTGATTATTTTTAATAATATTTTATACCGCCAAATGGAATATGTCTTCCAAGTTTCTGTCAAAGTGTCAACATACGAATAACTACTGAACCATATTCCAATCCAAAATATTAATAAACAAGGCAATATGTTTAACCCGAGATTTTTAAAAGTTCACATTTTCAAAAAAACAATAAAAAGCCTTTTACTTAAGATAAATTTCCACAGGTGTTTCAGTTACAGGTGTGGTAACTTCAATTTTTAATCCCAGTTTTTAAATAAATGAAGTCGTACTGAGGTAAATTATGTTAATTCTATGCAAAATATATATCACCCTCCTTTCAAAATTTAAAGATCCTTCTTACTAAAAGCATTCCGGAAATACGAAATCATTTTGTAAAATAATAGTTTCACATAACGGTAACTTTAAATATCAAATTACAACAAATTATATTAATTTGATATTGATTTATAAAACTTAAAAAAATGTCCTGTCATTTGATATTTTTCGATGAACAAATAGTAGACTGGAACTATAAGCAATATTGAAGGGTTTCCAACTTTGAGGGTTTATAGTTGTGTAATGGAAAAGGGTTTATGAAACCTACCCATGATTAAAATTTTTTCACTCCATTGTTAAACGGTGTAGAAATTTTATACAAATAACTAGATTTTCCTCTAAGTTATATACAAATAATTTCCTCCACCTAAATATTTTATAAACAGACGGATTGCTTTATACATATAAGACACGGACTACAAGTGAAATTTATAAGCAAATTTTTAAAATATTTTTTGTAATATTATGTGTTAAAAATGATAATCACATACAATAAATTAATATAATATTAATAATTCACTTCAAAAATACAAAATTGCCTGTCTTAAAAAAATAAACTCAAAAAATCCAAACCTAATTTAAATAAATTTAAAATAGTAAAAAAAAAAAAATGACTTTTAAAATAAAACAATAGGTAGATAAAATAAAAGTTAAAAACAGTAAAGTTTTTATTTAAATTCTAATTTATTCGTTAAACAGTATATAATCAAATTGATTTTGCTTTCTCTTACTATAATATTATCATAGTTTTTCTATTTTAACCAAATTAAAAAATAAAATAAAAAAATTAAATTCAAAATAAAAGTTAAAAAACTTTTAAAAACTAATTATTTTCTGTTTAAATCCACAACAACACAAAAAAAAAAAAAAGAAAAGAAACTTTGAAGATCCTAATTAAAGTTCCACTATAATAAGAAGTTTTTAAACTAAATTAAAATAAAATTTAAATTCACCTTGACAATAACCTTAAAAAATAACAAAACTTTCTCTATGTCTCAACTTTTTTTAGTCACTTCCTTATTTTATCCATACCATTTTATAATTTAAATCAAAGTTTTTTTTTTTCTTTTTGCTTCTGTGGGTTTTTCTTTATTTGGTTTTTTCCATTTTGAATTATTTTTTTTTTTTTTCCTTTTTTCTTTCATTTTTTAATTTTCAAATAGTCAAACTAGGCGTAAAAACAATTGAATTCAATCAAAATTTCACTTTTTTCTGTCAATCTATTCAAAATCAGGAAAACAGTAGGAAAAAAATTTAACAAAAAAATAGTAATCTTTTTTATTTTTGTTCTTCTACTTCTCATTCTTTATAACCATTCAATCCAACCTTAAACAATTTTCTTTAAATATTGAAATATTTAAAATGAAACCAAAAAAACAAAAACAAAAAACACATCACAAAAGTTGTAAAATGTGTCAACTTTTAAAGAAAAGCCTAGAATAAAAAATAAAAAAAGAACTTTTGTTTTTAGAACTTTTCATTCTTTTGTATTTTTTGATTTTTTTTGAGTACAGAGTTCTTTAACGATTTTTTTCTATTTATTGTATATAAGTTTAGACTTTGTAAATTTAATTTTTAACCCTAAGTGCGTGTATGAGCTTAGATAATATAATTTAGTTTTTCTATTTTATTTTGAATAATTAGAGATCTGAGACACTGCCACAAAAGAATAAATACATAATAGGTATATTATGAACATACTTTTAGTCTTTTTTGTGCAAAGTTTGGGAACCAGGAGGAGATAGCAGAACACTGTACCATCCGAGAGATGGTACAAAATATATACCAAAGCATCCAAATATATAATAAAGTATTTGCATTTTTATTTTACATATTAAAAATTATATATTTTCTTTTTATTCAAAAACAATGAAGAGTATATAGTTGATAGTGTCAACTGTTTAGGACACATGTCATGTACAAATACAAGTCATACAATTACCAGAAAATTTAATCAACTTATACAAAATTTGAGATGTACGACTAATTAATTAAGTACTAAAATATATTTATATAATTTTGGGAGGTGTATGACAGCTACTTAAAGCTGTTGCTCTAGTCTAACCAAATTTTGCTGAAGGTGTTGGCAAAAAACTTACTTTTCAGAAAAGTTGTAGTTACCGCAAGCTTTAATAGACAATTAATTATTTTCATATAAGAACAGAAAAGTTGTATGGCAACTACTGGAACCTGTTGTGCTAAAGAAGCCAAATTTCGCAAAAATAATTGGCATGAAATTTGACTTATTTTCATAAAATTTTAGATACTTAACTTAAAAAGACTCTCAGTTATTTCCATACAAAAAAAACTTCTGTACTGTGCAATGTACATGTACCATAATATAAAGTTTATGATGCTCGTGTTATATAGAATGCTATTTTGCAATTTCATCTAGTACTGGTAGTTGTTTTTGAACGATCCTCAGATCAGATAGATAGATAGATCCTCAGATCAGATAGATTCTAAAAAAAAAAAAAAATTTATTGCTAAGATAACCAGTGTTGGATAAAAGATTTTATATATGATTTTTATCTTCCTCATCTTTGTTATCATCATTTTCTGAATTTTTTTCGTCACTATTTTCATCATTGATAACATTTTTAACTTTATTTGGTACAAATTGTAGTAAAATCGACCGCCTCTAGTTTAAATTAAACCAATTTATACATATTTTATGGGTTTTAGGAATATGGTAAAGTTTTGTTGGTATATTACCAGCCAGGTCCAAACGGTTAATATTAACCTTTGAAAATAACAATTAAACAAAGTACTTTTACTAAGTTTCTACCATTTCCTAAATATTATTTAGAATATAAAATCCTTGCGTACTATATAGAGGTTAAACAATTTAAAAACACTTTTTTTTATATCATTATTCTTATTTGAATGCTATTGGGATGAAAAAAGAAAAACCTATACATTTTTTTTTTATTTAACTTTGTATTGTTATTTAATATTAGACTGGAATAGAATATAAAGCACATTAAACTTAAATATAAAAATAAAAAAAAAAAACAAATAGAATCCAGTATAAAAAAAGTAAAATAAAAACACAATAAACTCTATTCAAAATCATTACCCCTAAATAATCTATCTTAAACAATTCAGTTTTATTAAAATTAAAAAAACAAAAAAAAAACTGAAATCTATCAGATAGTTTAAGAGATAATTTACAATCAATAGAACTTTTATTGTTGTTGTTTAAAATGATGTGATGAAATTTGTGAAGTTTTTATACCCTATAAATACATAGGTACTACCACAAGATAAAAACAACACGAAAAAAAAATCGAAAATATTAAAAATTTTAGTCAGTATTAAAGAGCGTTTATAATTGTTAGATTGTAAGTGTTTTTATTTTTAATTGCAAAGTGATTTGTTTATTTATTTAGTTAATAAAATTAAATATAACACAGGAGCACCCTGAGGCATTTATATCTTCAATAATTGAACAATTTTCACTCAGTTATATTTTATTATACATAATATTATTATAGTAAATAATAAGGATTTTTTTATTCTTATTACGGTTATTTATTCCATTCCACTTTCTTCATTCGATAAAACTAATAGTGAACTTTCAGTTGCTGATATTGAGTTCCTCTCAGTTGATATTCAAAGATTAAATCAATATAGCAACAAATATGACCTTGCGCGGAAAATCAAAACCAAAACACAATTAATTAAAAATCATTTTCGGAAAGTTAAAATATTAAAAAACTTAAAATTAATTATAAGCTTCAATTCATTTTTTTTCTTACAGTTGGAAATTTTGTTGCCATGGATAATGAAAAGGGCCAGAGCAGTATATTCATTTTTTATTGTAAATTAGAATTAATTTTTTTAATTCTTTTCTTGCAATCTTATTGGATAAATACTACCAAAGCATAGTATCAAAAATATAAGGTATAAACATTTCCTTTAGTAAGCACTTTAAATTAAAGATAGTAAACATAAATCTGGATAGAATTAACAGAAATTTTTAAAGTAAGAACTTTAAACTTGTAATCCTATTCTTTCTGATATCGAAATGGAAAATTTTTACAAACTTTCAAATTTATTTTTTTTCTTATTAAAATCAGGTTTGAATTTTTATTCTGTTTTTTTTTTTTTGTTATACTGTTGCCTTGCCAAATAACAAAAAAATGACCTCTTTATTTAAAACATAATAAAAAAAAAACAAAAAATTTACAAGAAAAATCAATTTTTTGAACTTTTTTAAACAGAAAAACCCCAAAAAAATATGTAAAACTTTTCTCTCAAGTCAATATTTCTGTTGCTATAGTTGTTGGTGTAATTATTGTTCAAATTTAAATGGTTATGTGTTTGCTTTGTTTGCTATTTGTATCCTGTACCTATAGCAGCATTACGGAAAATTAAAAAAAAATTGTTTTAATTCTACAACATATTTTGTATACAAATTTTCGTACAGTCTAGAATTCAGGATATTTTTTTTGTTGTTTTTCTAGGATTAAGATTTTTTTATTTTCTTTTTTTTTTTTGAGGTTTTTTAACTTCTTAGTTTGGAAAATTAAATTTTTTAGTTATTTTTTTTTTTGTTTGAATTACTATTTTTCTAACTTTTGGTTCTTTTTGAAATTTACTTTTATGAATGAGAATAACTGGAATGTTGTATTCTTGGATTTTAATCTCCACAAAATTATGTTCTCTTGAAGAGTGAATTTTTTTCCAATAAAAATGATGATCGTTAAATGAATAGAAAAATATTCGAATAATTAAAAATAAAAAATTATATCAACGTAAAAGTTAATCACTAGGTATATTATTTTTTGTGAAGATAACGCCTGCGCATATGCAATCCAAATATTAGAACGCAGACATTTTATTTGGTCTTATGAATTTCTTATTTTTAGTTAAATGCAAAGTTAATTAAAAGCTTTCCGTTGAGCCATATTGCTTCATTGGTGAAAATACAATATTATTTAAATATTAATTTATTATCCTTTGGCAGCTCAGCATATAATCTGTGATACACAACTGCATGACGTATAAATTATCGAATGAAATATTTTACATTCAAACGAAATATGGGGCTTCGGTAGCCTAGTGGGTAGGCGTGTGGCGTATTAACCGAAGGAGTGTAGGTTCGATCCCTGCATAGGTCGTAAGTGTTTTTTTCTTTACATACCCCCCTTACGACCAAATATAATGTAAATATATAGTATATAATATAAACAAAATAAATAATATTAGTATATAATTTAATAATAGTATAAAAAACCTATAATGGCCTTAGTAGCCGATGGTTCAATAATATTGCATTACATTTATGTATGTAATATTAATATAAATAAATAAATAAATAAACGAAATACTTTACATTACTTAATATTGCCTACATTTACATAACATGGTTTCGGTTATAAAAACAAAATCGAATTTTCGTTGCATTTTTTTAAGACATTACAATAGAAAAAAAAAATTTTTAAGATAAAATTCAATAAATAGAGTTAGACTAATATTTCTAATCATTATAAATTTTATAACAAAATAAAAAATTATGAATAATTTTAATGGTGCTCAAAAATTTAATAAAAAAGAATTAAGAATTAGAAGAAGAAGAATTACTGTTAAATATATGGTATTTTTCCGTTGAGGTAACCAGTAAAAAGGAATATATGAAATTGGTTTTTTCCTTTGTATAAAAAGAGGTTTTTGGTTATGTGTTATTATAATAAAAATTTAAAATTTTCTAAAAAAACAAAAAAAATCTCATTCCGAGAAAAAAAAGGAGAAAATTAAAAAAAAATGAAGATAAAGTTTGAATAAAATTCAAAATGGTTTATATAAGTTTCAGGAAGTTTTAAATAATTTGGAATTTTAAAATAATCTAAATGCCAGTAATAGGATACAATATGGATTTATGAAATCGATGAAACAAATTTTACAATAAAATTTTATTTAAATGTAAATTATTCAGTGTAAATATGAAAAGACTTTTAAAATGATGCTTTTAAGATGCCATTATCAGTTAAAAAAAAGTTTCTAAATTTTTTTTCTTCTTTATTATTTTCTGACATAGCAAGTTCTTTTTTTTTTTATAATTTTTTTTCAATTTTTTTTGCTTTGAGAGTTTTGAAAAGTTTTTTTAAAACAGTGTATTAAAAAAAAAAAAACCTGTTGACATAAAATATTTCTACCAATATCTAATATGAACATTATGTTTAAAAATTATTTTAATGGTTTTAAAAATAAAATTGTATAAAAAAAAAATATTCTAAAATATAATATAAAACTTTTAAAATCCGGTGTAACCATCGTAATATAATGAATAATTAAATTTAGTCATTTTTCTCAAATCACTTTAAAATTAATTTTATCACTATAAATGATATTTTGAAAATTGTAATTGAGTCAATTTTTAAAATTGAATTTCGTTTATTAAATTTAAACTTTTAAACTTAAATTTACAGCAGATATCTATACTTAATAAGCTTCTTAAAAAAAATATGCCCTTAAAATATTTTTCTTTGTTTTTTTTTTGTCTTTTGTTCACATTTATCATAAAATTGTGCCAAGTATAATAACATGAGTATGAGATTTTTATTGAAAACAAAACATGGTATAAAATATATAAAATATTTTTTTTATTTCACTTTCTCTTTCAGAGTAGGTACTTTTTTCTATTTTAATGGTTTTGTCAAAAGCAAAATCTAAGCAATGGAAAATAAAGAAAAATCTAATTATAAGTATTTTGGTACCTTATTGAAAACCAAATTTGTCCTGACGAGACATAAAATATTGATTTTTCTTTTTGTTTTTTGTTATTGTTTCAATCCTTTTAATATTATTATTGTCTGTCCTTGTCTTATATTATTTTCATTGCAAAATAACATTAAATTTATTAGATATGCAAAATCAATAAACGTTATATAGAAATATTTCAAGTAGTAAATAATCAGGACCTATTCAAAATATGTGATAATATTTTTTTGTATGTTAAAATTTTTTTCTTCATATATAGTTAGTTATACAGAATATTTTGAATCATGCATATAAATTCTATATTCTTATAGATACATTTTATAATAACATGAGCATGAACACGTGTCGCCTTTTATTTAACACTTAAAATATTGTGTTCTTGAGAACAAAAACAAAAGATATTCTTAGATGATGATATACTAAAGGAGTTTAGAAGTAAAAAAGGACAATAAAACTCGACAAAAAAAAGTAAAATAAAAAGGAATTCTGTTGTTCTCGTTTTTTTTTTATTAAAAAAAGTTGTGCCAATTTTAGTTGTTTCTTTTTTTTTATTTTTTAAATCTCAGATTGTCCTCAGATGTACAATACAAAACGATTGGCATCATCTATTTTTGTCCACATTTTTTAGTTTTTTTTTTTTTTTTTGAACAAATTAGAACTATGAGTTATTATAAAACAATATAACATTTTGTACTCTGTATTGCCGACCTCTTTTTTTCTTTGTGTTTGTTTTAAATGGTATTTATTTTGATCCTTTCAGTTTGTGGGAAACAATTTTTATAAAAAGGAAAAAAAAATAAAAGCAATATTTTTTTTTATTTACAAGTTTTGACGATTTTCCAAAAATAAACAAATATGGAATTTCAAACAAATACAGATTTCTGATTATTAAAGAAGCAAAAATAAAAAGGATAAAAAAACTACCGCAATAAAAACAAAAAGTATTACAGTAAATGTAAAACAAAATTTTGACACTTCGCCAAGTGAAAAAAAGACTAAAAATATTTAATTTTCTTTTATCCGTTGTCTTAAAAATATGAAACATTTTGTTTTGCATATTTTATAAACTGTTGAAAATAAAAGTTATTTACAAAAATCATTTAAGAGAAAAATGTAAATTTGATTTAAACAAGAAAATAGAAAATTTCAATTGAACAAATTCATTTACACGGGAAAACAGAAGATGTTGACACATTTTGTATCTTTTTTAGCACTTTTATAATTATAATTTAAGAAAATGTTCATGAAGAAAAAAAAAAATAAAAAATGCAATACCACACAAACCACAATATGGTTTAACAAACAAAAACAAAAAAAAAATATGTGATGTACATAAAGGATACATAATACTGCCATATTATAGCACATTGCGTCTTATTTTAACCATTTTTATTTAAAAATGTTTAGATTTAAGTTTAAGATTAGTTTTTTTTATTTTTATTAGATACGTTAACAATTTTTGACCTACATTTTTTTCTCCATGTTCAATGTAATAAATAGTACTCATCTATAGATTACCTGCATTCAAAACTATTATAAATTGGCTACTCTACAAAATATTTTCTCTTTACAGTAGCCATTTTAAACTTATTATTTTCTTCAAATTCAAAATATTATGTTTAAATGTCAGCACTATCAAAGGTGGACAGTACTTTCAATTTTGCGTTTAGCAAATGCTTAAAAATACAGGTACTTTATAAAAACAAGTATAAGCAACTGTTTGTTTATTGTATTGTTGAAATTACGCTACATTTTTTTATTATTAATTGAAGTAAAATGAAGTGACGGATTAAATTTGACTGTTTATAGGTGCTATCATCATAAACTTTAATAATCTTTTACAAAATTTCAGATATCTACATCCGTTTAATAGAATTATGATGACATAAAACTAAAATTCAAATGGCCATTTTATAGACATTGATTTATACTCATACAAAAAATAACAATAACTATTGTATTGCAAATACCCGAACCTCAATGATCGAGATTGTTCAATTTTAATAGCAAACAGACCATTGATATAAAAACGAAATTGTATAAAATCTTTAGAATTTTAGCTTTATTATTGTTTTTGGAATTATAGTGACCGCAGATGGATGGTATATAGATATAGATAAATTGATTCAGAATTCAACCTTGCGTAAGAATATATATACTTTGTCAAATAGTCGGCTCCTTTAAGATGTCACAAATATAATGGTAAAGTTAATATTATACCATTTAAATAATATTTCCATACGGATATAAATATTTAATAAAAATATATATAGAACAGGAATATATTTTTTCTTGCAATAAAACTTATATTGTCGTTACATTTTATTGTTAAAATTATCGACCTTAGACGTCGTTCTATATCGGAATAATGTATATCGTAAAATAATATAAAATAATAATAATATCATCTACAGCTTTAGAACTAACTTTGGTTACATCACGCAAGAAAGTGCAGTTATATACAACGGCTTGTTGTAACGGTTTTTGGCTATCGCCACTACTAACAAGCTGGTAATAATATCAAGCATATTCATTGTTCTCTTATAATGCCACTCCTCAATTCAATCTTTTCAGGTCCTTGTCCTATGTTTTCCTATTACAACTCCCTAGCCAAATACTGCGTTGGTAATTAGGCGTTTCATCGCATTGTATTGACTAAAAGAAGGGCATGAGGTGAGGTGAGTAGTCTTTGTGTCTTAGGAAGATTTCCACCTCCCTTCGAAAGAAAATAAATCATTTCTGTCTAAAGTTCTGACAAACAAATGTTTTATTTAAATAAAAGAGTTTGTAGAAGAGATGGTTTTGTCTGTAAAATCTATTTTTTAAAAAATTTTTTATATTCAATTAATACATGTACATAAATAAAATTGTCTTATATATTATTATTATTATTATTATTATAATTAATTTTCTATATCATAAACATTTGACACCAAAACACAATTATCATTTTATTTATAGGTACATATATATATTATTTTAATATTTTTTTATAGTAAAAATTTTTTAACAAAAATTAAAGCAAAAGTTAAAACAAAAATAATTTTTTTTTTTTTTTTACAAACAATAATTATGTCTTTTTTTTTTTTTTGTTTTGTTTTTATTTTCAAGGAAATATTCCTACATTTAGATTTGTCTGCATTGCAACAAGGATATAATATTATTTTTATCACATTTTATAACTGTTTCTAAACATATTATATGTAATTTTATTTCTTAATATACTAATAAAAAAAATACAGTAAATAAATTTTCAACATCTTTTGTCTACTACATATGTTTTTTATTATGATGATCAGGATAATGATAATAATATAAAGTTTAATATGAAGAAATCTTTTTTAATGAATTTCAATTTTTTTGATTTTTCTTTTTTTTTTTTTTTTTTGGCAAACTCTTTATACATCGAAAACTCTTTATATGTACATCGAAATTTTGTTGTCCTTTTTCTTAAAATACCAAAAATAAAAGAAGAACAGAAAAAAAAATTAAATAAAACCTTTTTATATAGTAAAAGTTTCAAAAACTTTATAAGTTGGAAGTTATAAATTACAAAAAGAAAAGTTTTTAATTTAATATCCTTTTAAAGTTTTATATCCAATTCTATGGATTTTATTTCATATATTATATTATTATCCCACTATAAAATATATTTTGACAAACTATTTTGTTCCATATATTTATCAGATTCCTATGAATCAAATCTAAACTGATTTTAGAAATTCATATTCTGCCTATGACAGACGATTTTACATATTTAGGAAAATTAGGCAACGATAAAAATCATCGTGAATTTTATAAGAGGTGCTTGAAAAAAATATATTGGAACTTAATTTAAAGAAAATTGTATTAACTGTGTCTTTTTTAAAGATTTCATGTACTTTTTTAGCTTATTTAAAAGTTTAGTTTTGTACAAAGTTGTATTAACTTTGTCTTTTTTAAGGATTTTGAGTGCTTTTTAGTGTCTGTAAAAATTTTCCTTAGAATTTATAGATAGGTGTACTTAAAATGAACTATTTTGTAATTTATAGACACAAAAGTA